>JACYFF010031959.1:74380482-74398501 GCA_017589665.1 Selenicereus undatus | reverse complement strand
TATATATATATATATATATATATATATATATATATGTATGTATGTATGTATGTATGTTTGTGTGTATAAGGACCACTTTTTTTCTTTCCTTATAATTCATCCTACAACTTATAAATCGTATTACATGTATTGATTAAGTTATAATTAAGTGTGTGGTATTATCACAATGATTTTTCAGCTACGCTGATTCCATGGAAATGGAGAACGATGGATGCAAGTGCTGTGGTCCGAACTGTGCATGCACCAGTTGCAGCTGCTGCACACACTAAACACTGAATCTATTGTAATGCACGTGTAGGTCACGTGTACATCGTGCGCTATCTAGCGACTTATGTAATACTTTTTGAACTCCAGTGTCTTCAATAAATTAAATCACGTTGTTACTCTTTCTTATATGCTTTGAGCCGATAAACAGGTCGAAATTGTATCTTGACGATGATGATGATAATTTCATCGTCATTATTATTATTATAGAAAGAGTGAAAGAAAGAAGGAAATAGAAGAAGAAAGACTAGGGATATAATTGTAAATTCAATAAAATGATAGTTGCCGACTAATTTGATTTTCCTTTAAAAAAAAGGCCAAAATAGTTGATGATAGAAGGTTCATAAAATGTGTTATATTCTAACATGGTGTCTGACATGAATGCCTTTGAGTTTGAAGCGTGGGTGATACAAAGACTCCACGTTACCTAGCACAATAAATCAACGTAACATAGGAGCTGTTGACATTCGTACCTAAGAATTCTCACTCAGAGAGACTTGAATACCATGTTCAATAATCTTATGGACAAAGAATTAAACTAATGGTTAAAAAGGTAGAAAAGGTATTATACTCTAACACAGATTACAAAATTAAGTGCCAAACAATGAGGTCTAAATAATTAGTTCGCCTCGACTCAAGTGCTAGGAATTCAATGGTCCGCAAACAATTAGTTTGCCAAGACTCAAGTGCTAGGAATCAATGGTCCGCTTTAATAGTAATGACGTTACACACAACTTAGATTTCTAACACTAACGGTGTGTTTGGTAGGAATGAAAACAATTTTCCTAGAAAACCAATTTTCATATAAAATGATTTTCAGCTCATATTTTCAATTGTTTGTCAAAAGGGGAAATGAATTTTTGGGAAAATGAGTTTGATTAACAAAAAATAAACAAAAAAGCTAAAAAGAGGTACATTAGTGAAAAAACACAAATAAGTATGATATTTAGAAAAATGAAAATGTATATTTTGTTCTTTGGAGAATTATATTATAATAGTGGTGTCATCCAAATCAAAGTTGTGACAATATGTACATTTGTCAATTTTTCTGATCTTGCCTATTGCCAACAATTTGATGCAATCAACACTTATTGATTTCCCACATTTGAGTAGAAATCCAAACAAAGAAAAGGAAAAAACCTAGTGAGTTTCTCTATCTTTTTAACCCTGATAATAAATTGCAGAGCGTTTGGATTTCGATGAAATTGTGGTTGTTAGATTCACCGGCATCGGTATCGGTATCGACATCGGCATCTGGAAGATACAGTTTCGGTAATCTTCAATATGCTTCCTTAATCTTCAAACTATATGTCACTGCCTTAATCTTCGAACCATATATCGAGAAAATAGACGCTAAAGAGAGAAAGAATGTGAAATCGTATGAGCACCAAAAAACGTAAAATTAACTTACGCTCCATTCAAAGTGAAAATATTTTCCTTCATTCTAGGGAAAATAATTTTCTCTTAAAAACAAATCTACCCTCATTGTTTTACCAAACACCATAAAATGAGAAAATCATTTTCAAGGAAAATGATTTTCACCCCTACCAAACACATCCTAATTAAAATGTAATTAATTTTTGTAGTTGTTTGGTCTCAAAGTCAGGATATGTCACGATGGAGTAAACAGAATGAAGAATCAAAGGCTATAAGATCGCCCTAGAAGGGGGTGAATAGGGTGATGATCAAAGTTGCAAAATAATCGAAATGCAAATGCGGAAAAGTAAATATGGACAAAGCACAATCGATTGTTAACGAGGATGGGCCTCAAAAGCCTTAATCCTCACCTAAAGTTCCCTAACTCTAGGATTAACCCGAATTTTTATTAGGAAGGATGATTACACACCTTAGAGTACACCCACTCTAAGTTCCAAGTCCCAAGTTGACACATTCAGCTAGGTTTGGTAGAGTTGACCCTTCAACTCTATGATCCTACTCAAATACAACTTGAACAATACAACTCAAATATAGGAAGCAAGTTTAAACACAATGTATGCCAATGTATTGCTTGAGTGAGTAGTATGCCAATGAGTGCTTGTAATTCTTCATGTCCTCAGCTCTGATTCGGCTCTGTATTTATAGTAGAAACTTGGAGGATTTGTTAGAAACTAGCCATTACACACACCCTGGATTCTAGCATCAGTTCAGTGCCTTGGATTGCAGTTCAGTATCCTGGAAATGTTGGCAATCTCTGCAACCAACAAGTAGAATGCTAATTTTGGCTTGATTTGACATTCTTTCAACTATTACTTCCATATTTTGAGCTGATGAAGATTTTTCAATAGCCGCTTCCATTTTTTCAGCTAATGAAGATTGTCTTGATAAGTTTCGCAATTGCTTTCTAAAAAATCAACGCAAATATCAAGCAAAATCTTTGTTAAAGAAAATTAAGTAAATATCCCTCATAAGGTGGATATTTTGTCAACCATAATCAGAATATTGTTCTCAAGAGCAATACTTCAGCAATTGTTAATCAGGATCATACCATAAAATATCATATAGATTATTTGAGCAATTGTTAATCAGGATCATACCATAAAATATTATATAGATTATTTCAGCAATTGTTAATCAAGTTCGAAATATGCTTTTCATTCAAAATTATTTATGGGTTTTAAGGGAGTCAACAATCTTTCCCTTTTTGATGAAAGACAATATTTAAAACTTAATAAACAATTAGCACTAGGTATGAACAATTTACTGAAGGCAACATCTAATACCAAGATAAATATTTTTTGGAACATCAAAGAGAAATGCATACCATACCAAGATAAAGATCAGTACATTACCATACTAAGAGAAAGTCCAGTACATATAAGAAAGTTAATTACATTACCTTATTAGCAACACCTACCAATTAGCAACATCTACCAATACATCACTTGATTGCAAACATCGTACTACTAAAAATATTCCCCCCCTTTGACTTTCATCAAAAAAATAAAGGGTGACCAAGACTATGTAGGTTTATACACGTGGGATCATGAGTAAAACGGTACATTGATGATAAACTAGAGCAAAAACCAAAGAGAATCAAGAACTAGATGAAGTGAGGATTACAAGAGGTGGAGTGAATGATGTGATCAACAATAGTAGAAGCATGGTCCAAATCAGAAGGCTTGAACTTGAGCGAAAGCTTGGCACCATGGTGAACCAGACTAGTCATATGAATCAAATCATCCAATTTGCGACCAAGCAACCCTATTTTAGAATGGATCAAATCCACTCGAGTCCTTAACTCAGTGTGATGCTCCCTCAGGCTGTAAGGACTATCCCCAAGTGTGGTTAAGGAAGGATGCTCAGGGAGTGGGACTTTAAGAGGAGTGGCTTCGTCAATGGTGAGCTCGAAGAAATGCTTCCACCCTCGATTGGCTGTTTTGTAGAAGCGGAGGGTTTTAAGGGAGTTAGCTGAGATGACTGGTACTGGCTAGGTGGCACATTCTTCGTAGTCCAGAGGAACTTTGAAATAGGTGAAGATGAGGGTGAGGGGGTTTCCATAAGGGAGAGATGAGGGGTGAGTTAGGTTAGCGACTCGGTGCATGTGATTTACAATAAGCAGTGCATAGTCTACTGAGTACCTATTCATTTGGCGATAAATGGATTGAAGGGCAATTTCATTATAAGGCTCTTTAGAGTGGTCTTTTGGGTAGAAAATAAAACAAACACATAATGGAGCAACCGAGGTTCTGGGAACAGGACATGATTGGGTGGTGTCCTGTTTTGGCGTTTGTAGGATTCGAGTTTTTGTGGGCAAGCAAAGTGGGTAAGACACAACTCTTTGGCAGCCTTGCAGGTCAAAGTTGGTGGGGCAAAGTCAAGAAACTTGAGCCCAAAGATGGTTTCAAGAACGGACCGGTTAATGGTGATTTGCACAGATTTGACTAAGCTGACAAGATAGAGACCATTGGTACCCATTTTGGTTTTTAGATTTACATAAAACAACCGGACTAACCGGAGATACACAGGATCACCCAAATCACACAAACCCAAACAATTATCCTTAGCCAATTTCTCAACGAACGCAAATTTTTCATACCTAAAGAATTGAATGTCTAATTTTTCACAAATAGAGATATACCGGGCACGAAAGGAGTTGTGTTGTTCTTGGCTAGCAGAAGTGGGAATCCATTCTTCGAGAATGGAGTCTAGGGTGCGAAGCTGGACTCGAGGAGGTGGTGGTGTTGATGCATGACCTTGCTCGGGTTGAGAAGAACCAGGGGGTGACCAGTCGGGATCGTGGTTGGACGGCGACTGGTCTGAACCAGGGATGGAGGTGTTGGTGGTGTCGGAGATATGCATGGTGGTTTTAACTCGAGGTGGACAGGCACGTTTCGCCGGTTGAGCAACCAATCGATTGGATCACCGTTTGGGTTGAGCTGTGGTCGCACTGCCTTGGGGGTTGGTGGTGGTGGTGGTTTTAGAGATTCTAGAAGGGCGATTTGAGGCTTTACCTCCTCTAGTGAAAGGTATGGTAGTTGATTTAGAGAGAGAGACAAAAAGAGAGAGAGGCGATTGGAGAGAATAGGTTTTGAAGTGGCTGAGTAATGGCGGTGGTGTAAGATGAAGTGGGAGAGAGAAGATCAAGAGGCTACAGTAATGGGGGCTCGACAGAGAGAGATGGAGGATGGAAGAGGAAACCATGCGTGATAAAGGAGAGAGATGGTGGTTGACATGAACAAAGAAGGAAATAAAGGAGAATTTAGAAGGTTTAATTAAAGAAGGTGTTTCTCGATTCTTTCCACACACAAAAAAAAGGCAGTTTGGATCTTGTGAAAAGGAAGTCGATTTTGAAAAAGAATTAAAACATTTCCAAAAAAATATTTTTCAGATCCAAGTATAAAAAAATTCCCACGTGCCCAATGCAGAAGGAAATACATCAGATTACCTTCAATTGGATGAATCGTTGGTATATAACACATGTTCAAGGCCTTGAAATGGAAATTAAAGCACTTGATTTAGCCATGCTGAAGATGTCTAGCTTCTACCTGCAGTTTAAGGCCTTGAGTTTCTGGACAGGGGCTGATTGCTCATTGATTTTGCTTGATTTTGCTTGCAAAATCTCAAGAACATGGTTAGTCCATAGAGGGAGCTCCCCCTCAATTTATGCATCAATATTAATCATCCCAAGTTCTTGACGAATATGATTGAATTAATCCTCACATAGGGGTTTTCTAAGAATATTAGCAAGTTGAGAATTTGTCGCAATAAATTCTAAGGAAACATTGCATTTTTCAACGTGATCTCGAATAAAGTGATGACGTACCTCAATATGCTTTGTTCGAGAATGTTGTACTGGATTTTTTGTAATGTTGATAGCACTCATGTTGTCATAATGAATCGGAACATTTTTAAGATTAATTCCTAAGTCGCGCAGTTGTTGCATTATCCATAAGAGTTGCGCACAGCATGCTCCAGCGGCAATGTATTCTGGTTCTGCTGTTCAAAGTGCCACTGAGTTTTGTTTCTTGGAGTGCCAAGAAACAAGTGATGTACCAAGGAATTGACACGTGCCCGTTATGCTTTTTATTACCCACTAGGTATCTAAAAATTCGCTTAATTGCGACAAGATGTGATTCCTTGGGGGATGATTGAAATCGAGCACACAAGCATGCACTGAACATAACATTGGGGCAACTAGAGGTTAATATAATAAGGATCCAATCATACCTCAATATATTTATTATTTATAGGCTTACCATTGGGGTCTTGGTCAAGTTTTGTACTTGTGGCCATCGCAGTACTTGCATGTTTAACCTCATGCATTTTGTACTTTTTTAATAGCTCATTCACATACTTATGTTGGCTTACAAAAATGCCATCTTGAGTTGTTTGACTTGTAAACCAAGGAGGAATGTGAGTTCGGCAACCATGCTCATTTCAAATTCCGTACTCATTCGATTTGAGAATTCCTTGCATAGAGAGTCATTAGTAGCACCAAAAATTATATCATCAACATAAACTTGTATGATAATGAAATCCTCCGACTTGTTCTTTATAAAAAGTGTTTTATCAATTTGACCACATCTAAAATTGTGTTCATCAGCTTCTTGGACACTGTTTCTCCTCTTTGAATGCTTCACAAACGCTGTCTTCTATAAAACCTTTTCACCAAACCTTTTTCGTGGGTCTCTTGGAATCAACCTCTCTACGGGTAGGAATACCGGTAGGGGTAAGGTTGCCTACAGCTGGATCTCCCCAGACCCCGCGAAAGCGGGACCCACACTGGGAGGTATTGTTGTTGTTGTTGTTGTAAAATTGTGTTCACGTAAGAATTTGCTCAGTCGCTCGTACCAAGCTCTAAGAGCTTGTTACAAGCTATAAAGAGCTTTTTGAAGCTTGAACACATGATGAGGAAGATCAGGATTTTCGAATCTAGGAGGTTGTTCAACATAAACTTCTTCTTGGATGAACTCATTCAAAAAGGCACATTTGACATCCATTTGAAAACGTCTGATGCCCATGTAAGATGCAAATGCTAAAAGAATAGAAAGGGCTTCTGGACGGGCTACGGTAGCAAAAGTTTCATTAAAGTCTATACCCTCTTCTTGGTTACCTTTCACCACTAGTCTAGCCTTATTCCTTACCACATTCCCGCTTTCATCTAACTTATTCCGAAATACCCATTTGTCCCAACTACGGGGTGGTCCTTTCGTTTAAGAGTGAGAAACCATACTTGGTTTCTTTGAAATTGACCAAGTTCTTCTTGCATAGCAATGACCTAATTAGGGTCATCTAAGGCTTCGAAATGATTTTTTTGGTTCAATAAGTAACACAAAAGATGAGAATGCACAAAAGTTTCGAAGAGATGATATATTCTTATACCTATAGATATGCCTGTGAGTAAGTTGTTTGGAGGATGATATGACTTGTATTTGTAGCTTCGTCTTTGTTCATCCAAAGGTTCTTCATTTTATGCATTCGGTGATGCTTCGTCTTTATTCATGGCATTTGGCTCTTCACTTGTAGGAGGCATATTTTTTTCACTATTTAAATCTTGAGGTTGTTCTTTATGCTCCTTGCATGTCTTGGCTCTTGTTTCTTCTTCCTCCTCATCATTATATCTGCTTAGCCTTAATTCTTGGAATGAAGAAGAGCTTTGCCTACCATAATTAGACTCATCAAAAACAACGTGAATGCTTTCTTCAATTATTTTACTATGCTTGGTACAAACACGATAGGCTTTACTATTCATGGAATAACCAACAAGGATACCTTCATCGCTTCTATATCTAACCTATCTTTTCCAATGTTCTTAATGAAGCATTTACATCCAAATGTACAAAAATAAGAGATATTTGGCTTTCGACCTTTGAAAAGTTCGTAGGGAGTCTTTTTCAAAATAGGACGAATTAAACAACAATTTAAAACATAATTAGCAGTGTTGGCCCTTCTGCCCAAAAGGATGTTGGCAGTGTACTTTCACAAAACATAGTCCTAGCCATATCCTCTAAGGTACGGTTTTTTCTTTCAACCACACCATTCTGTTGAGGAGTTCTAGGTGTTGAAAAATTTTGTGAAATACCAAGGTCATTGCAAAATTTAATAAATTCTTTTTGGTCAAACTCCTTACCATGATCGCTTCGAATTAAAATAATAGGTAAATTTTTGTAAATTTGCAATTGTTTGCAAAGTTTTGAAAACACTTGAAATGCTTCAATTTTCTCTTTTAGAAAAGAAACCCAAGTAAAACGCAAATAATCATCCACAACAACAAATATATAAGAACTACCTCTGAGGCTACGAATAGGTATTGGATCACACAAATCCATGTAAAGCAATTCTAGTAGTCGAGATGTACTAATGAATTTTTTGGGCTTAAGGGAACCATGAACTTGTTTTCGTTTTATACATGCATTGCAAATACGATCTCTTTCAAACTTGTATGAAGGTAAGCCATGCACTAAGTCAAGCTTGGATAATTTTTCTATGGCGTGCACACTAGCATGACCCAGTCTACGATGCCATAACCTAGTATCATCAAGAGATGCTTCAAAGCATGATAATTTATTTGATGAAATGCTATTCAAGTTGATGGCATAAAACATTATCTATCCTAGGCCCATATAACGCAATATTGTCATCGTGCACATTTTGCACAATACAATGGGAGGAATTGAATATAACATTGTTGCCTTTGTCACACAGTTGGAATATGCTCAAAAGATTAAATTTTAATCCATCTACAAGATATATGTTATCTAAGGAATTAAAGGGATCTTTACCGATCTTACCAATTCCTATGATCTTACTGACTTTATTGTCATCGAAGGTAACGCTTCCATATTTTTTCTTTTTGATTTCAGTGAAGAGTGATTCATTGCCATTGATGTGCCTTAAGCATCCGCTATCAAGATACCAAAGTTCGTCAGCGACCTTCAAGCATACCTACAAAACAAAAAGATCAAACCTTTCTAGCCTTAACGTTGAATTGGGGTCCTTTGTTATTCGTGACCATGCTAGATGATATTGTCCCTTTTGGTACCCAAACTTGAATAATTATGGTGCTTGGTTTTCTAAGTGGACATGAGTAAGATATATCACCATTTCTTAAGCAATAATTACAAGTGGTGTGAGATTTAATTTTGGATGTTTCTTGAATAAAGAAGCTTTTATATGTCTTCTTTTTATTAAAGGGGTTATAGCCAATACCTTGTTTATTAAAGGACATCCTTTGAGATCCTAGTAATTTGTCCAAGTTGTCTTGTCCTTTGGTAAATTTCAAAATCACTTTTTCAAGATCTTCACATTTGGATTGAAATTCTTCCTTTTCTTTTTCAAGAATTTCAATCATTACGTGAGACTTGTTATTTGATTTTTGTAAGACTTCTTTTTCAAAGGACAAGCCACGAATTATTTTCTCCAAAGCTCTGATCTTGGACAAATACTCTTGCTCACATTGAATAAATTTGATTAAGGCTTGAGCTAATTCATCTTTAGAGTATTCAAGAAATTCAGAATAATCTACCTCATTCGAGCTTTCATACTCGGTTTGTTCTTCTTGGATTTGACCTTTATTCACCATGAAGTAAAGATTCGTCGCTTGTTCCTCTTCATTCTCACTATCAGTCGCTATCGCTCCATGTAGCTATCATCGCTCTCTTGAATTCTTGCTTGGCCTTTTCCTCCTATTTTTTTGCTTTCTTTTGCAAGATTGGACTATTCTTTGCAATAAGCCTTGGTAAACCACAACCAAAACAAGGCCCCATATTAGATTCAATTCTATTATTATTAGAAATTTTTGTTTCTTTTGCGAATTTCTCATTCTTCTTTGATAAAGATCACTTTTTATAAAACTTTTTGGGGTCAAATCTTTTTGACATGAGCATTTTCTTCAATTCTCTAGCAATCATTGCCATAGAACCTTCATCTTCTTCGCTTGACTCGTCTTCCGAGGACAAGAGGTCCTCATTTGCAATTCCGAATGCTAGTCGTTTGAATTACTTCTTCATCTTCTTTAAGATGGATTTCAAGAGTCATAAGCTTCCCAAGTAGATCAACCAGAGCCAAGGTCTTGAGATTTTGAGTCTCTTCGATTGCGGTGACCTTAGGACCCCATTTGTTCTGAGAAAGTTATCGAAGAATTTTCCTGACCATTTCCTCAATTGTATAGGACTTGCCGAGGGACTTAAGGTTGTTGGTTATATCAGTGAAGTGTGTAAACATTTTTTTGATAGACTCGTCCAGTTGCATTTTGAAGAACTCGTATTGGGGAACGAGCATGTTGATCTTCGTTTCTTTCACTTGACTCGTTCCTTCATATGTCACAACTAGTTTGTCCCAAATCTGCTTAGCAGTTTCACAAGAAAAAATACAGTTATATTCATTGGCATCAAGACCACAGTATAAAATGTTCATAGCTTTAAAGTTCTTAGAGAGTTTTGCAAAGTCCTCTTGTGGATATTGTTCTCGGTTTTCGGTTGAGTTTTTCCATCAATGGTTGTCATTGGAACATATGGTCTATTTGTTACAATGTTCCACAACTCATAGTCTTCAGTTTTGATAAAGATCTGCATCAAGTTTTTCCAATAAGAAAAATTAGTACCTCTAAATAAAGGTGGTCTAGTGGTAGAGCGACCTTAATCATAATAGCCTTCTCCGGTTGTGGCCATGATCGTTTCCCACTTGATGGTAAAGTCAAAGTACAGTGGGTCAAGCTCTGATACCAATTGAAGAATCAAAGGTTATAAGATTGCCCTAGAGGGGGGTTAATAGGGTGATGATCAAGGTTGCAAAACAATCGAAATGAAAATACGAAAAAGTAAATATGGACAACACACAATCAATTGTTAATGAAGTTGGGCCTCAAAAGGCTTAATCCCTACCTAGAGTTTCCTAGCTCTAGGATTAACTCGAATTTTTATTAAGAGGGATGAATACACAACTTTAGAATGCACCTACTCTAATTTCCAAATCCTAAGCTGACACCTTCAACTAGGCTTAGTACAGTTGCCCTTCAACTCAGTAATCCCACCCAAATATAACTTGAACAATACAACTCAAATGTATAGGAAGCACGTTTAAACACAATGTATACCAATGTATTGCTTGAGTGAGTAGTGCTCCAATGAATGCTTGCCATTCTTCATGTCCTCAGCTCTGATTCAGCTATGTATTTATAGTTGAAACTTAGAGGATTTGTTGGAAACTAGCCGTTAGACACACCCTGAATTCCAGCTTTAGTTCAGTGCCTTGGACTGCAGTTTAGTGTCCTTGAAATGTTGGAAATCTCAGCAACCAATGGCTAGAAGGCTTATTTTGGCTTGCTTTGAGATTCTTTCAACTGCAACTTCCATATTTTGAGCTGATGAAGATTTTCGACAGCTACTTCCATTTTTTCAGCTAATGAAGATTGTCTTGATAAGTTTTGCAATTGCTTTCCAAAAAATCAAGGCAAATATCAAGCAAAATCTTTGTTAAAGAAAATTAAGTAAATATCCCTAATAAGGTAGGATTTTTTGTCAACCATAATTAGAACATTATTCTCAAGAGTAATACATTAGCAATTGTTAATGAGGATCATACCATAAAATATCATATAGATTATTTCAGCAATTGTTAATTAGGATCATACCATAAAATATTATGTATATTATTTCAACAATTGTTAATCAAGTTCCAAATATGCTTTTCACTCAAAATTATTTATGGATTTTAAGGGAGTCAACATAGAAGGATTTGGTAAAACTATAAAATTTAAACATCTGGTCTCTGGCAGAATGTAAATAAGTGAGATTAAGTAAATAAGTGAGAGAATCTGAAAAGTATGAGAGTGATTGAGCTTAGAGACTATGTGTAGCGCAAAAAGTAAAGAGAGACTAAACATTGTGTTTGTTTACAAGTTCACCATAACAAATGGCTATGTCGTTGTTGGAGGCTCCTTCTTAGAATTTCAACCAATTATCTTAATCTCTTTTTAAGATTCCACTTAGCAAGGGATGCCTAACGCGTTGCTTACTATAAGAGTTTTTCCAACCTAACTAGCAAACTTGATATCTAGGGTGTCCTCACATAACAGTGGACAACACATTGGTTGCGTGCTAACTAATACAAGGAAAACTTTTCCCACTCTCTTACCCAACATCCAATACAAGTATTTAAGATGATGTGATTTGATTATAAGTAAAGAATATCAGTATTTTTGTCTCAAAGTTTAAATTATATAATCATGTTTTGCACCCTTAGCCCTTTAGCATAGTCTGCTATAAGCATTTTATTTAGTACAGCTTGTATTGTTTGATATAGGTTTGGTATTGCTTGTAAAATTTAGTAAATCTTGGCCCTTAATCTTGAATATCACTTTCTTCAAATTGAATTTTCTTTTTTACTTATTTTCTTCCCCTGCCAACTAGAGTGCTTGACCAACACCGTTTGCTTTGTGTTAAATGCCATGAAAAAGACTCTTCCTATAGGGGAGTGTCTTTGAAATAAACCTGTTTTTTTATATTGATTTAGGTATAAATTAATTGTAAACATGCATTAGGTGGTAGCCCAGTAAAAGTCCAAAAAGAAGAATTAACTGAAACAAGCCACCAGGATTGAGTAGTCTAGGGTTCGAACACAAAATCTCTAAAGTCTAAATCCACCAAAATCTTGAAAATAATCTCATGCATAGGGCATGATAGATAAGGAAAGATCTAGATAAGATCCCTTAGATGTACAAGGAAACGGTAATGATGTTCGAGTCTAAATCAAACTAGGAAATAATACATCTAAATAGATATAGATTCCTAATTCTTCTAAGAGAGCCATCCTAAAACTCAAACTAAACAAGCCATGACCAACATTAAAGGTAGGCCAACAAAACTTTTATAAGCTACATTGTATTTACTACTGTCTCTAAATTTCTCCCTAACTTGAGAATTAGACGCTCTTAAAGAGGAGAAAACCTCCTCTTTCAGAGTTATTTTATAGGTAATCATTGGACAGCAACACAATTTCCTCAAGGTTCCTACAATCACATAAGCTCTCTATATATTGTGCTAAAAAATTTAGCAACATCTATGGGAACCTAGAATTGAGCAAGATGCCACCCTAGGAATGTGGCGAGGGAAAAGGAATTGTTGTCCCCTGAAAATCAAGTTCCTAAGAGTTAGGATCCTGATGCCCAAACCTCCAAAAAGAAGGACTTCATGGTAGAAGATTCCTCAAATCATGAAAGCACAACTTCCCTATGAGAACAATTGTCTACCAGGTGCACAAATGCCTTGGAATAAATTGATGTTACTCTAAAGATAGTAAAGGAGTTGGTCAAGCTAGGGATGGATAAAGTTGGGTCCCCCATGATGAAGAAGTTGGACAAGTTCTTGTCTTATCAAAGAAGGATAACAAAGTTGCACTAAGAGATTTTCTATAAAAGACAGGATAGGGACAACCACAATTCAGAAAGAACCTTTCCCTGAAGATGCAGAGGAAAGGGATCCTGAGAACAGATCTCTAAGGTATTGGGGGAATAAAGATAAAGACTTGATAGAGGCCTTGAATTATAAGTTGACTAAGTAAGAGAAATCATTGCAAGAGAAGTTTGCTTGAGATAGGTCTTATCAAGAAGAAAGATTACGCAGGAAGTTCACAGTAATGGAGCTCAAGCTCTATCAAAATTGCACCATCTTAGTAGTGTTCACAGGAGAAGGTCAGCAAACCCTAAATCAGGGTGCTTCCTTGATAGCTTACTCGTAAATCAAGATACCCTTTGATATGAAGATCTAGGAGGCAGAACTTCTAGAGAAGATCAAATTGTCCAAGGATTGGATAATTTGACAGGACCAATGACCCACAGAAGCACTTTGATGCGTACTTGAATCAAATATACTTTCATCTGTCTCCCTTAGAGGCCATGATGTACAGATACTTCCCTGCTACCCTAACAGTACCAGTATAAGCTTGGTTTAATAGGCTGCCTCCAAGATCAATCAGGTTATGGGATGATCTTTTCACCAGCATTAGAAGCCACTTTACAGGAAGCTAGAGAACACAGAACTCAACTGTAGAATGCATAAAGTTAGCCTAGAGAGACTAGGAGTAGTTGGTTGACTGTGTGGAGAGATTCAATCATGAAAAACGCTTCATAGAAGACCTTAATACAAATTTGTCCCTAGTTTCTTGACCATGGGGTTAAGCATAGAAGTCTTAGTGAAACGTTCATTATAGGAGATCCAACCACCCGAGAAGAAGCCCTTAAAATGGCAAAAAGGTACATACAATTCGAGGCTATTATGAGAGGAAACAGAACTTTCAAAGAGAAGTCAAGGAGAGATGAGAAAATACATGGTAGATAAAGTCAAAAGAAAAGAAAGATAGGACTTTTAAAACAAAATCTGTCTTCAACACCTCAGTGAGTAAGATCCCAATGGAGATCAGGAGTTATGTACATCAGAATGACCATAGCCCTTTTAAGCAAAGGGCTATAAATAAGGATAAATGGTGGGCCTTCCATAAGGATTATGGACATATCATAGAGTACTATTGGGATCTAAATAAAGTACTCCATGAATTATCCAGTACGCGGAAGTTGGGCACATACCCTAACAATAGGCCTCATAAGAGGAGAAAACACCTAGATGAGAGAAATTAGAAGAGGATGACTCTCAAATTACACCCCCTTAAGGCCAGCATCTCGATTATCTTAGGGGGATCACCCCTGGTCGAGCTATCTAACAAGGCCTCAACGAGTCAATTGAAAACTCTAGCACAAGCAACCACGGGTGTAAGGCAGATAACCATAAACCCACTCCACAAAGGGGTCTATGGAGGTAATAGATCTATATCCTAGCCTCATGATGAACTAATGGTCATCAAGTGAACAATAGCGAACTATGAAATAAGCAGGGTACCAGTAGATAATAGAAGTTTTATAAATGTCATGTTTCATGATTGATTTGTTAAGCTTTGCCTATAGGAGAAAGATACGTCTTCAGCACCATTTTCCATCATAGGATTCACAGGGCACACTAAATACTCAAATGGGATTATCAAACTACCTACCAAGGTGGATACCTAGAAGGAATAGGCCCGGTAGGTGATAGTAGATTATAGCATCATAGATGTACCTTTTGGTTACCATATAATCTTAGGAAGACCACTCATAAACTCAATAAGAGGAACACTCTATACCTATAACTTAGAGATGCAGTACTTGGTAGATAATAACTTTGTAGGAAGAGTAGTGGGAGACCAGAAGAGTATAGGCGACTATTACATCGCCACCCTACAAGCTATAACCCCACATTAATAATACAAAGTGGGAGAGCCTTCAAGGTGCAATAAAAGACAAGCCCAAAAGCAGCCAGAGGTCAATACGATCTTAGTTTCTAAGCTTGACAACAAGGATTTAAAAAACCCTAGGCTTGAGCCTAAGGGGCAACTACAAGAAGTAACCCTAGCTTAAGATCAATATATGACAGTGAAATTAGTGCGAAGATGGATCCTGCCTTTCAAAAAGCACTAGTATCATTGCTAAAACAATATGAAGATATGTTTTCCTATGTAAGACGTGAGCTACTAGGAATATACCTTGAGAGGATAGTTGATAAGTTGACCATGAATCCTCCAGCAAAGCCTATGAAGTGGAAAGGGCAATGTTTTGCTCTTGATAAAAATCAGGTAGTGTTAGATGGCTAGATGTAAGATTCATCAATGTAGGGTAATATCATGACTAGTTGGCAAACGTAATAATGGTAAAGAAACCCAATGATTCCTGGAGAATGTTTGTGGATTACACAAATCTAAAGAAGGCTTGTCTTAAAGATTACTTCCCACTCCCAAACATAGATCAATTGGTGGACTCAACTAGGGGTCATCATATACCCATCAATTGGTGGACTCAACTAGGGGTTATCTCGCCTTCATTGATGCTTATTCTACTTTTCATCAAGTATCCATGTGGGTTCAAGATTAGGAGTATAAAGCCTTCATCACACACCACATGCTATGCCATTTGGGATGAAAAATGCTAGTGCCACATATCAAAGGTGGGTCAACAAGCTCTTTAATAGATAGATAGGCAGAAACATGAAGTGTGCATAAATAATATGACCATCAAATCCAAGACTTTATATCAAAACCTTTAACATTTGGGCAAGAGTTTAAACCTATATGGGGTGCTAAAATGGAGGTAGTTTTAGACATGTCAAGCCCCACAACTATAAAAGAAGTTTACAAGCCAACTGGCTGCATGGCAGCCTTGGTAAGATCCGTTTCTAACTCTAAACCAAAGTGCATCCCATTCTTCAACTATTGGAGGTCAATTAATGACTTTAGATGGACCGAAGAAGTAGAGGAAGCCTTTAAATAACTCAAATAGTAGCAGACTAAGATACCATCCTTATCTAACCTAAGCCCTAGAGAGGTTCTTTACATATGTGTGTCAGCATCAGAAGTGGTTATGAGTGCAGTCTTAGTAAGAGTGAAGAACATGAAGTATATTCTTGTCTACTTTGTCAATCATGTCCTCACAAGCCCACAACTAAATTATGCAAACATACATAAATTGGCCCTGGCCCTGGCCTTCGCCGCGGCCCTGATCATGGTAACAAGAAAATTAAGACCCTACTATAAGGCACACCTACTGAAAATCTTAAGAGATCAACTATTGAACAAGATAATGTAGAAGTGTAATGACCAAAATCTAAAGCATGCTAATTATCCTAAATTATCTTAATTAAAATTTAATTAAGTTGACAGTCGCATTTCAATTTAGCATTACACACACACACACACAATTTCCTGTTGAATTAGTAGAGTGACCTTAAAATAAAATTTTATTACATTCCATATTAATTCATTTGAAATTATAAATAAATACTTAAATGATAGCTAAGTAAAACTAGCCTAATTATGAAAATGGGTAACTATGAAAAATATATCTACAACAATGAAACCACAATAATAAAGTATGTATTATATAAAAAAACCCAAGGAGTAAATAAATTGAAAATGATAATTCTTTCTTTCAAATTTTACACCCAAGTAGTATCAAATCATCCCACAAATTTTAGCCCAAGAAATTTGTCCCAAAGATATATACATTATGTAAACAAGGGCAAAAAAGGAGAAAAATCAGAAAATTGTAGAAATGGAAATTACTAAATTTACAAATTGATAAAAGAAACAAAAAAAAATCCAAAACAAACATAACACAAACCCCCCCTTTTCCTCACTACCTCTCGACCCCCTCGGACGATCCCCTGCCTGTCTCCCGGCTCTCACTGTTGCCACCAAACACCCCAGTGGCCAGCCACCTATTGCTGTTAGCGCCACCTCCTCTCCTCCTCTTACCTATCATGCCTTGCTTATTTTAGTAATATAAAGGTGAGTCGCAAGATTTAATTCATTGATTTCCAGTATTTAATTTCGCAAATTTAATTAGTAGCCATGCCTTAATTCATTTGCATGATAATATGTATATAATTATAGTTTCTTTTGTCAACTTGAGGATTTGGGGTTACAGGTGTTGTGTCTTTACCATTGAAGGAGTGTGGGAATTTGGGGGCAGGATTATGAAATGACTTGGTGAAATTTTAAGGATGGGAGGTGTGTGCTGGAATTAAAATGAGAAAGGTATGCATATGTATAGGGGGTTAGAGGTCGACCATGAAAAGAGGGTTGTGAAGTTTGGAGGTGGAAAACAGGATTAAGGAGGGAAGTATAGTCTTTGAAAGGGGTTAAGATAGGTGTACTTAATATGTATTTTAAAATTAATGGAACTTTGATGAATTAAGTTAGTTAACTTCAACTACTAGGGTAAGGTGACTAAGTTAAGTGGATGATTCCTTTTATCTAATTTAAGTAATGGGAAGCAATGGATTAGTGATAATCTTAAGGCATACTCAATTGTGTAAGACTCAAAAGAATGAAGGAAAAATTGATTTGTATGTAAGAGAGTTGACAGCGACACAATGTACATTGCTCAGACCAATTTAGTGGTAATCAAGGGCCAATTAAGGATAAAGAATTCAATACTTGTTGACTAGGTCCTAAAAGCATTGATTCTGTCTTTGAGATATGTTTGGAACTGCAATTGATTAATTGAAACTGTGATGGCGGGCAATATCACTAAATTAGGGATAATGTCACCTCGAGTAATAATTATAATGACAGTGGAAAAGACTATAATAATATTAACAATCATAATTCTAATAAATGTGGCAATAATATTAGCAAGCTTCTAATAATAACAATAACAGTAGTAGTAGTAGTAGTAGTAGTAGTAGTAGTAGTAGTAGTAGTAGTAGTAGTAGTAGTAGTAGTAGTAGTAGTA
>JACYFF010031959.1:74336646-74367232 GCA_017589665.1 Selenicereus undatus | reverse complement strand
TATTTTTCATAAACCTTACAAGAAGATAAATAATTACATAACCTTACAAACATAGTCGACATTACATAACGATATCATAAACACAGCAGTAGAGTCCAAGCAAGTCCACTATGGGCGCTCCACGCATCAATCACATACTTGTGGATCTGGGGAAAAAGGGGGAAAGTAATGGGAATGAGCAACCACCGCTCAATGAGTAAACCCTCTCTCCCAAAACATACTTAAAATACATATTAACTTACGAAAGCCTTTCGTAAATCATTTTAGTTGAAGAGCTTACACATAATACGTCATATTCAAACCATGAACCAAGTGAAGGAATAGTCATACTCAAAAGCTTAACTTTAGTAGAAACCGTACATAATAAAGTTACCTAAACCTAGAAACATAGCATAAAAGGGGTTTTACGCATAAGTTTCACTTACCGAAAAACATACATAGTAACTTATTCACGTAAATGATGAGACTAGACTCTCAGAGGTACTTTGTTACTGCCATCCCGAGTCGGCCAAACTCAAGCTGCAACATACGCCTATCCGGACAGACATCATACCATGCTGAGACATAATTTTCATACATAGACTTCAGACGGGAATCAAACCACCATCCCTGAATCTGTCATAACATAACATACGTGATACCAGGCGGGAACTAAGCCACCATCCCTGGGTCTTAGACTTAAACTTAAAGTTTCTAAAGTAGCTCCTCCACGTATACATAGATATAAACATAATCATTCGTACACATACACACTTATACATAGACATAAACATAATCATTCGTACACATACATACTTATACATAGACATAAACATAATCATTCGTACACATACATACTTATACTTATTCATATATAGGTCTTATGAACTTAAAACCTGAAAACATAATTTTCTTACAACTTTAGCTTTAGGCAAACAACAAGAAAGGCCTCTTAAAACATGGTGAGTATTCTAACTCACGATTCAAAACTTGGGTAGTTACTAGCATGTACTTCAAAGCTAGGATTCGCAATACACAACCCCAGTTGCCCTTTTTAAGATCGTTTCAACCCTTTTAAACGCAAAAGAATGAATTTGATGCAAATCAAGTTTACTAACTCATAATCGATTTTGCGAATAGTTTAAAAGCTTTTCATAATCGAAATAAATTTGCTAACGCGTAAACTACTTGGTGAAACACGTTTACGAATTCATTTCTAACTTAAAAGTTTCGTAAAAACGTAATTAGTTTGCTAAATCATAAAACGATTTCATTTCTAACTTAAAAGCTTCGTAAAAACGTAATTCGTTTGCTAAATCGTAAAACGATACTCGTTTGAAACATAACGCGTTTAGTTAATGCTTAATTCAAACTAAGTTCGAAGCTTAAAAGCTTCTTATAAATGTTATAAGTTTATTAATACATAAATCGACTTCCTTTGAAACTTCAAAACTTCTTAAAAACGTAATAAGCTTGTTAAGTCGTAAAACGACTTCATTTTCAATTTAAAAGTTTCATATAAACGTAATACGGCTACTAACTCGCAAAAATGACTTTGTTTTAAATTTAAGAAACTTCTTATAGACGTAAAACGTTTGCTAGTTTGTAAAACGACTTCATTTTTGACTCAAAAGCTTTTTAAACACGTAATAGGTTTATTAACTTGTAAAACGACCTCACTTTTGACTTAAAAGCTTCTTATAAAGGTAACACGTTTACTAAATCGTAAAACGAATAAGTTTTCAACTAAAAGGCTCTTTATAAACATAATAAGGTTGCCTAATCACAAACGACTTTGCTTCTAACTTGAAAGTTTTGCTACATCATACAAACGACTTCTTCTAACTTGGAAGCTTTGCTAAATCATAAAACCGACTTCGTTTGTTTACAAACATAATAAGGTTGCTTATAAACATAATAAGCTTAATTCATTTGTTTGTCCACACATACAATCCAATACATACAACAACTTCAAATTAGCATCTCGAGCATAAATCACCAAAATTGATTCGAATCGAAGCTAAACATATATAACTCACTTCGAATTAACATCTCAAGCATAATTCACCCAAATTGATTTGAATTGAAGCTAAACATATATAACCCACTTCGAATTAACACCTCAAGCATAGTTCACCCAAATTGATTCGAATCGAAGCTAAACATATATAACTCACTTCAAATTAACATCTCTAGCATAATTCACCCAAATTGATTCGAATTGAAGCTAAACATATATAACTCACTTCAAATTAACATCTCTACCATAATTCACCCAAATTGATTCGAATCGAAGCTAAACATATATAATGCACTTCGAATTCACATCTCAAGCATAGATTACCCAAATTGATTCGAATCGAAGCTAATGATATATAACTCACTTCGAATTAACGTCTCTAGCATAATTCACCCAAATTGATTCGAGTCGAAGCTAAACATATATAATTCACTTCGAATTAACACCTCAAACATAATTCACCCAAATTGATTCGAATCGAAGCTAAACATATATAATTCACTTCGAATTCACACCTCAAGCATAATTCACCCAAATTGATTCGAATCGAAGCCAAACATATATAACTCACTTCGAATTAACATCTCTAGCATAATTCACCCAAATTGATTCGAATCGAAGCCAAACATATATAACTCACTTCATATATAACTCACTTCGAATTAACATCTCTAGCATAATTCACTCAAATTGATTCGAATCGAAGCTAAACATATATAACTCACTTCGAATTAACACCTCAAACATAATTCACCAAAATTGGTTCGAATCGAAGCTAAACATATATAATTCACTTCGAATTCACACCTCAAGCATAATTCACCCAAATTTATTCGAATCGAAGCTAAACATATATAACGCACTTCGAATTAACATCTCTAGCATAATTCACCCAAAATTGATTCGAATTGAAGCCAAACATATATAACTCACTTCGAATTCACATCTCAAGCATAGTTCATAACGATTATGCATATATACTTATAACTACCAATCCAATAAACTGATTCATATAATTATTATGCGAAATCCTTAAAATAGGAGGGATTAAAGGTTTACCCACCTCGAATCCAAGCTATTTGCGTGCAAATTGGCTAGGTTGAAGCTAAATTCGAACTCCACACACTCAAGAAATCTGGCTGCCTTTGCGTGAGGTTCGAACACCACCAAATCCAAAACCCTAACTCACGATTTCTAATGAAATTAAACGTAATTAGGAAGAATCTAGGTCAAGAATACAACTTATAGATGAAGGAGGAATTCGAAATCACCTTGCATGCACGGAGGTTGTCGGGCGTCGGTTCTGCTCCGGTTCAAATCAGCCCAATCGTGGCTGATTTTCGACCAGTGGCGCCGTGGATCCAGTGGCGCCGTGGAGTAACAGCCGGCAGCTGAGGTGGGTTGGCTGGGGGCTCAAGGCCGGCGGTTTGCTCCGGTGTGCGTGGCGGAGGAGCGAAGTAAAGGAGGAGGAACAGGGGAGACAGGATGAAGAAGAAGAAGAAGAAGAAGAAGAAGAAAGCAAGAAAGAGGAGAGAGAATGTCGGGAGGGGGGGTTTGTTGCGGCAGGGGAGAGGAGAAATAAGGGGGCGCACGAAATTACCAGATTGCCCTGCCCTACTCTCTTTTATTCCACCCAAGGTAGTTCATACTTAACACCGCTAATCTAATTCGTAAACCGATTTCTAAACCCTAATCGATAATATAATCCTTCATCAACTATTCGCTCCCAAATCTATCTAGGTTCGATTTAATAACATCGAACTACTTTTAAAGTTGACGGGTATTCAAATAAAATTTTCCAACCCAACAGGCATAATGTTCATTAAGCAAGTACGAAAAAACTCCGGGTCTCACAATAGGCTTCGTAAAATGTGATAGAATTTTCACGGAACAAGTGAGAGTTGCACGTCCCAATGTCAGCGATGTAGATGTCGACACCATCATCGAAACTCATTTCGCAGATTGGTTTAGTGAGAATGTAAGCATTCGAACTCATTTATTCATAATTTGAACATAACAGTAAATTAGGTGCATTGTATTAATTAAAAGCACATGTTATGTCACCTTAGGTGCATTATATTCAATTGTTCGAGACCGAAAAACATTGTTACCTGAGCCAATTGGTTGTGAAGCCAAAATGGTGTGTGTCGACGTGGACGACATATAGAGTAAACGGATTCAAATTCCACACAAAAGCTCGATGCGTCGGAAAGAAAACATATAATTGTGGTGTTGGTGTTTATGGCACTGGGGAATATGATATTGAGAATGATTATTATGGTGTACTGGAGGACATTGTCCAAATTGAGTACGTAGGTGAACCACTTAAACGATGTCTGCTCTTCAGTTGTGAGTGGTTCGACCCTACATTGAATCGTGGGGCACGATCTCATAAACTAAGCAACCTTATTGAGGTCCACCGTACAAGAAGGTACCGAAAGTACGACCCATTTATCTTCCCAAACACCGCATCACAAGTATATTTCATGCCACATGTAGATCGCTCAAGGGATAGGGCCAATTGGCTTGTTGTCATACCAACCAAACCAAAGGTGAGAGTAGATCAGCAGTACACTCTACCTATTGCGTACCAACAAACAGACATGACGACTATCGTCGAACCTGTAAATGACGTCATCCCTGCATCATTAGTGGATGAAAGTGCGCCACCGGAAGAGGTTAATGATGAAATAGGATTTTCATTCATTCAGGGTAATGATGAGATAGATGAGGTAGAGAATGGTGAGGATGATGAAGAGGGGGAGTGGGATGATGATAATGAAACAGATGAAGCTGAAGAAAATTTGCATTTGTATAATGATGATGACAATCACATTTATGACGATGAGGATGCAGATGATTGAGTGGTTACGAATTCTTATGTGTATGAGTACTTTGCATGTCAAACAATTGGTTGTGACTTTACTTATATTGTATGAATGAGCTTTGCAAAATATGTGTAACCTATGTAGCTATTATGATGTATGACGAAAACGGTTTAGATGAGCAATCATTATATATTTGTACTTGGCATTGTTGTCACCAATTTCAGGTATGGATTTAAGTTCTCGTCGAGCAAAGTCCTCCCCTCAAGGTAGAGGACAAGGGCATCGGAGCTTTGTCGTTGATCCGACCGCAATGGACATTGATCCATCTTCCCCCTAGGTACCTCATATACTAGTTCAGCCAAGAGCGACAATGGCTACTTACGTACTAGGTATTTCAGGACCCCTACCTCCACCATTTGGGGCTTTCCATCATCAGACCTCATACAATCCCAACCAAAGCACCATGTACGACCAATTTGCCTACAACATTCCTCCAAACCCCCATGTTGTTCACACTATGCAGCCCACTCCCCAACCCACTCACCCTAACACAAACTAGTCCCAAGAGAGCATTGGAAGTGGTGAAAGTGAAGCACAATCCAGTCATGGGAGCACTTGAGCTAAGACTTGGATTGAGCCAGACGGTAACGGGTAAGTTTTCATTTGTTATATCTTATGAAGTGCTACATGAATTTTGCATAACAAGTAATGAATTTTATGTGTTATGTTCTACTAGGTTTCTCCCCAATGATGGTGCTGTTAGTAGGATTTCGCTCATTTTTCAAAGCAAATTTGACGGAGCTTGGCCTAGTTGGAGCAAAGTGCCCAAACCAATATGAGATTTGTGGTTTGGAGAGTTCAAGGTAACTACAATGACTTCGTATTAACAGTTTCTGAGAACTTGCATTATTAGTATTGAATTATTTGATGTGTTTTTTGTTTTCATGATTGCAGAAGTGGTTTAGTTGGTATCCGATCCATGAGGACAATATAAGAAGGAATTTTGAAAACCGAGGCAATGCACGCTTGAGAGACTTCTTTGGCAAAGTAAGGAAGCATAACAAGAAGCCTGTTTGGCTCGGTGATGCTCAATTGGAGGAACTCAAACAGCACTGGACGAATGAAGATTACAAGAAATTGTGTGAAACAGCCCAGAAGAACCGACTGGGGACTGGAGAAAGTGGTGGCTCATCTCTCCACACCTATGGCTTGATCCCTATGCATGAGCATATACGGCGTATGGTAAATGAATTAATGTTTGCTACGTATTCGTTTAAGTTTAATACTGTATTTTGTGTTGTGCTTGACATCATTTTTTCTGGCATGTACATAGAGGGAACAACTTGGAACGGAGTCCACCATTGTTGAATTATTCAGTCGCTGAAGCGGATGTCATGACCATACAAGTTCAAGAGAGCTCTCAAGTTCTCCTTAATGCTCACGAGCTCCATCAACGGGAACTTGGCCCGTGTGCGGTTTTGGAACTCCAATTCCAACCTCATCCCGAATCATTGGGATGCGTGTCGTGCCTATTTTGGGAAGGTCAAGAGGCCTTCTAAAGGGTTTGGTCCATCAAAAATGAAGTCAAACCCTTGAAAATAATAAAAGAAGCCAAAACAGCAAGTTGTATTTTCACGGTAAAGTTACCCGGTTTTGCGAGCTTAATTAACCAAGCTTAAAATTGGTTTAACTTGCTGCAAACCCACTTTCTAGGAACCTTATTATGTCAGCTAAAGAGGCATTAAAAGATTTCTAGGTGAAGGCTTTAGGGTATAGGTCAAGAGGAGGCTTTTTCCACAAGCAGCAGATTCTGCCCCAGCCTAATATTACTGCACATTTTGCCCCATATCTCCCAAACGGCTGATCCAAATGGCGTCCAAGAGGAGTCTCCTGAAAGCTGACTTCTAGAGCTTTACAACAAGTCCTTTTTCCGCTCATTTGGCCAACAAACCTATGAGATATATCCCTTTAAAGTTGACCTATGTAAACTAAAAAGTGCTGACATAACGCAAAAAGCACTTTTTAGCTTTTATTTGTTGCTTTTTGGTTCCCTTGCTTGCTTTATGGTCGTCCAAGGCCTTGTATGCTACATTTTGAAGCCTTGTGGAGCTCTCCTATATAAGGGGAAGCCTTAGGATGTAGAATGGTTGTTGAATATTTATGCAAAGAAGCTTATGCTTTGAATTCTCTCTAAAATCTTGAGTTCTCTTTATCCTTTCACGAAAGGTGGTGAGTCTTGAGTGGAATCCTTTATAGAATTGTTGGTGGCATTGCCTTTATGCAATTCTTGGTGGATCCTTAGGCTTGATTGGTGGCATTGCCTTTAGATCAAGTCATATCTTCTTCCAAAGTGAAAATTTGCAACTAAACTCAAGCAATCTACTTCCGGCCCATTAGCACACGCTCCAGTCGCACTCACAAACTCCAGGGCAAAGAAGATGCCCCTTGGGTTGACAAGAAATCACAACAAACATATGTAAGGAATTAGCTATTCCCAATTTTCATTGGTAGTTTCCCCCTGAACTTGTATATTTTATTTCAAGTATATTTAGTATAAATGATTTCGTGCGCATGTTGCAATATTGTAGAAATCCTTTGAATGTGATTTTCAAAATGTTATCAACTCTCAAGAGACTGTGGATGACAGTTCTTAAGATCCAAACCAACCATTTCCAATCCCAAATGGGTTGTGGGTGAAGACGTTCAAGAACAAGAAGGGTCGTATTTATGGCATTGGGGACGAGGATGTCAACATGAGGGAATTCGGTTACTTCAGTCTCACTCAAAGATCCGGTACAATTTTCATATTAAAGTTTCAACGACCATGGTTATACATTGAATTTACTTACTTGCAATACTAATGCGTACTTCACTGAAATGCCTGTTAGTAGGTACTGGTTCTATGTCATCGCAAAAAGTGCTCCATGACTTAAGGGGTGTAGTAACTAACTTGAAGGGTGAGCTAACTTCACAAGCAGAAAGCTACCGGTTGGTTATGGAGAAATGTAAGCAACTGGAGGAATCCAACAAATTGCTCACCCAAAGCAACCAACAATTGAGCCAACAAATGATGAGCATCGATCAGCGCCTCCAAGCTTTCTTTCAAATGCAACAGGCGTCTGGCTCGGGATCTCAGCCACCATTTACTCATCACTTGCAACATAATGAGGAACATGGTGAGGAAGAGGAAGAAGAAGACCTTGGTGATTGAGTTGATTGCAGGTTTCCTTCAGCTAGTTCCTCTTCTTCTTGATTCTTCACGAAGTATATCTCTTGCTGCTTGCTTTCCCTCCCCTTTATGCTTATTTCACTCCCCTCACCCTTGTGCTTATTTCCCTCCCCTCTCATTTTGCGCTTGCTTCTCTCTCTTCTGCAAATATATATATATATATATATATATATATATATATATATATATATATATATATATATATATATAACTTCATTCTCAATTACTGGCAATTAACTTCTAGTTTGTTTGGATTTGTGGTTTGTGATATGTACAGACTTTGTTTTGAACTTGTAGTTTGTGATATGTAGAGAGTTTGTTTGGAACTTCTGGTTTGTGAATTGAAAACCCTTGGTTGGAAGTGTTGTGTTGGATGTGAAATTCCACCTTTGTGTAGCTTGAAATTGTTGAGAACGCTTCGAATGAAGCCATATTCGAAACCATTGGATGTTGATTCAGTGCGAAGATGTTGTAAATTTCTTGCAGGGATTCGTTTGTATGTACGGATATGATAAAAAACAAGCGATTTTATTTTTTTTTTAAAAGGGAGCTAGCGACGGAATGGCGACGGACGAGCGGGAACATTTTTTTTTTTGGGAGGGGGCGACGAAATTGGTAATCCGTCGCCATCAGCGACGAAATTTTCGCCGCCCATTTCGTTGCTAATGGCAACGGATTTGTCATTTCCGTCGCCTACCCCTGCCCCACTAGTTTCCCCGCAAAAAAAGTACGTCGCAATTTCTGTCGCTGAATCCATCACTACTGACGACGAAATTTTGAAATTCCGTAGCCGAGTACTCAGCGACGAGCGAAAATCCGACAGCAGTATTCCATCGCCAATTCCTTCGTTGATATCAAAATTCCGTCACTGATTAACCGATTTTCGTCGTTGATTCCGTCTTTATTTCGTCTTTTTCTTGTAGTGATAGGTTTAAGACTTATAGATACGAGTAAGATTCCTGAGATTGAATCTTATTCCATGAAATTAGGTTTAGCACGAGTAAGATTCCTAAGATTCCTAATGTAGGTTTAAGACTTATACGAGTTAGAACAAAGTCAGGAAAGACCACATAACATTAAACAACAAGTATTCCCAAGAACCTCCAAATTTTAAACACTGAAGGGCAAAGCGGTTCCAAATATTGCGCATGTGGACAACTTGAGATGCTATTATGCATAGATTTTCTCTAGAAGAAAATCTTATTCTATGAAAGCGTTCCAATGTAGGAAATTTGTGTTTACCTGGGACTAATACTTTAAATTCCAAAAACATTGATTAAATATCTCTGACATTCCCTCATGTTCAACTTTGTATTATGGATGTAATATGAGAGTGACTAAGATAAATTGTGTGTATAAGTAGGGAAAACTCATAAGATAGGTCAATCGATTCGCCTAATGTAAAAATCCCTAGATACCAATAAACTACACGCTTAGAGAGACCATGACGAAAATGGAAGAAACTCTTAAAATCTCTTGTGTAAAGTCGTAAAGTACATTGGCTCTTGAATGGAAAGATCCTTGCATACTCCGCATATAGTGTAAGACCCTAAGAAGTTATTAACCTGAAAGTGGGGCAAAAGAGACACATTAAAAGCAAAAGTAGTGGTATTTTCATTGATTGATCAAAGTTTTTTACATGTACAAGGATTGCTAAGACAATATATGCAATGTTAAGATCGTGAGTATTCTACCACAAGAGGGAGCTGAATTGTGGTGTCTGATTGTTGCGTTGTGAATAGCAAACACCCTTGTGACTTGTTTGCAGAGGGTGTTCTCAAATATTGTAAATGCGAAAATCACCAAGATAAATGCGGAAAATAAAGCACACATAATTTTTACGTGGAAAACATCTCTAGCCCAACTGAGGTGTGAAAAACCACGACCTACCTCATGTAGGATTTAACCACTTTCACCATCAGGCTTCAAACGTTACAAATGCAACACACCTTGTTACAACTTGCAACCACGTAACCTTCTTCCCTAAGACAGGTTACACCACGTCCAAATCCCACCAGATTGGACACGTCCAAAGTCCACACGATTAGGACACACTCACTCACTTTCGACTGATCTAGGATCAAAGTCAACAAACACCTTACTGGGGGTGCTTCTTACTAAGTAGATGTAAGGTACAATGAAGTCCTAATATGCCAATATCTTGAAAGCTCAACTTTAACACAACTTGTCTCGGTTTTTCTTTTCTTAAGAGTAGCTCGAAAACAATTTTTTCTCACTAGAAAAACCACCTTTTTAATTCTCCCTTTTTGCGTTTGCTATGTGTAAGTTTCTCGTTTTTTCTTTCTATCAATGGGAGTAAAATGCTATATTTTTATACAAAAATTCCAACGGTCAAAAACCAAGGAGAAGAGAAGAAATTAGCTAAGTTTTGCAAAGAGAAATTTTTGCTTAGCTCAAGGAATTCTAACGGCTAAAAGATAGTATTTCCCAAAATTGTAGGAATTTGATTTTGGAAGATTATCTTTGCCCAAAAATATCCGTGAGAAAATCTTTAGTATGAGTTTTTTGAATTAATCACTTTCTATAGGATAAGAGAGAGATATTTTCGGTTTTGGTAAATATTTTCCAAAATCAGTTTTGTAAATCTTCAGCTTGAATTTTCATATCCGAAAATATAAGCAAAGGAAATCTTTTAGTTTTGGCAAATCTCCCAAAACCTATTTTCACAAATCACCCATAATATTTTTAAGAAATATCCTTTCCAGAAAAATAGCAATCTTAGAGTTTAAAGAAAGTATTCTGGAGATCTTAGCCAAGCAAAATGAAATTTCAAAGATAACCGGGTATGGCCACTTCAGTTCAGAAACACCCTAGGCACCCTGTTTGCAGGGTTGTTCGCAACTGGTGTTCTGAAGCACTTAGCGCAAATACCGATTCAAGAGGTGTTTAAAAAGCGTTTTCAATATTGGCATATTAACCAGAGTCTAAATAAATAAAACCTATATACCCAAGACTTCTTGTTTTGAACCAGTCATCTTGCACTACAAAAACGCAGTGGATCTCCGACGGAAAACGCGACGGGCTGGACAGACGTCGGGAAATGTCAGAGGGGACCGACGGGAAAACAAGCGGGGCCCGACGGGAAACACGAATTCCGACGGAATTTCCGACGGGATTCCGTCGGACTCCGTCGGATTCCGTCGGAATCCGTCGGGTACTTTGCGCAGATCTCGACGAGCGAGCGTTCGCGTGCGTTTATAAATTTGGGGAGAGGGCGTTTGCGTTCGGTAGTTTGTGAAATTTAGAGAGAGAAGGTCTCAAAGAGGAAGAGAGGGAAGAGAGAGAAAGTGAAGGTTGAAGATTTTTGTAATCGGTAAGTTTTTTGTTTCGTTAGTAAGTTGTTTAAAATTAAATTAGTTTAGTTATTTGGTATTTTGTATGTTTTAAATTTGTCAATTGTGACCGTGTCAGATTTCTGGTTGCCGCCGTTACTGTTCATTGTCGCCGCCGTCGCCGCCGCGCCCCATTGTCGTCGCCGCCGCGCCCCACCGCCGTCGCCGCCGCCCCGTGACTTTTCACGCCGGTAATCCGTTTGATATTCCGTGTTT
Source organism: Selenicereus undatus (assembly GCA_017589665.1). Lineage (NCBI taxonomy): Eukaryota > Viridiplantae > Streptophyta > Magnoliopsida > Caryophyllales > Cactaceae > Selenicereus > Selenicereus undatus. Next base: position 74,355,607 of record JACYFF010031959.1, on the reverse strand, counting down.
GAAGGTTAGTCGAAATTGTTTCGTTTTAAAATTTTAAAGTTATATTTATGTTTGTTATTTTAAATTAAGTATTTCAAGCGTGTTTAATATGTTTTTGTAAATAATTTAAATAAAATGAGTTCCGTTATTATAAAACGTTAAATATGTTAACCATGTATGTTTTTTAAGATATGTTTAATGTTGTTGTTATTTTACTGAAAGTATGTATGTTTTGGTAAATATGCGAATATTATTCCTTTTTTGAGACGTAGTTAATTTTTTACATGATTTGGTTGGTTTAATATGAAATTTAGTTGTTCGAATGTTTTTTAAGGTATGTTTAATGTTGTTGTTATTTTACTGAAAGTACGTATGTTTTAGTGAATATGCGAATATTATGCCTTTTTTGAGATGTAGTTAATTTTTAACATGATTTGGTTGGTTTAATATGAAATGTAGTTGTTCGAATGTTTTTTTAAGGTATGTTTAATGTTGTTGTTATTTTACTAAAAGTATGTATGTTTTAGTGAATATGCGAATATTATGCCTTTTTGAGACGTAATTAATTTTTTACATGATTTGGTTGGTTTGATATGAAATGTAGTTGTTGGTATGTTTTTTAAGGTATGTTTAATGTTATTGTTATTTTACTAAAAGTATGTATGTTTTGGTGAATATGCGAATATTATGTGTTTTTTGAAACGTAGTTAATTGTTTACTTAAATTTCTATTTCATTTCTGAAGTGTATTTATTTGAATAAGTGAAATATTATATAATAAATATGTACATGTCACCACAAAGGTTAAATGCGTTAAACATGTATGAATTTTAAAGTATGTTTGATTTTGTTGTTATTTTTGTGAATTTATGTATTTTTGGGTGGTTATGCGAATAATATGCTTTTTCTTGAATGTTAGTTAATTTTTAAAATGATTCGATTGGTTTAGTGTAAAATTTATTTGTTCGTAACATATATATGGATGTAAGTTATGTCACAAAAAAGTTAAGTATGTTAAAGATGTATGAATTTTAAAGTATGTTTGCATTTTTTGTTCCTCTTTTGAATTTATGTATGCATGTTGACTGTATATTAATATAAGTTTAGTAAGTATGTGAATAGTAATTATTTCGTTTGGTTTGTTTAATTAGATGAGGTGGGTAATCGATGGTGTCATTTGTTATTGTTATTTAATAAGATTTATGTAGAAAAATAATATTGTTATGTGAAAGTAATTATTTATAGCATTCATGTGTAGTTACATTAAGTGTTTTGTTTGAGGTGTTGTGAGATTTTTTTATGATAAGGAAAAAGTACTATATTTTTCTGATTTCATATTTAGCGTATATTGTTCTGAATAATTAAACAGCATGTGAAATAATTCTAATTTAATAAAATCCTAATTTAATATAAGTTTCGTTGTGGTAAATGGTTTAATAATGTTAAGTGCGTGTTTTGTTTGAATTGTGGTGTGCATTAAATTTTGGTGAATATGTGAATAATGTGCGTTTTCTGAGTCGTGCACATGCTAAAAAATTTGCTTTGTTCGACGGAAAATGGCGAAGGAAAATTACACTGACGGACTGTTCGATGGATCCAATTTTTGAAACTTCTCTTTGCCGGATAGAAGTGATAGGTTTTTTTTAGGAAATGCCTGTTGGAAGGAATATTCCGACCAAATTGTACGGCGGATTTTCCAACTGACACGCATTGACGTTGAAAATGTGTAATTTTGAACTTATTTGGAATGTCGGTGTCTTACTTTTTTGTTTTGCGTTTTTCTTAGAAATAAGTGACCGAACGAAATTTTCCGTCAGATGACACTTTTTTCTGAATTTTTTTAGTGGTCCACTGTCTTCAAAAACCCGATTGCTCGAGCAATGGGACACTCCACACACACACACAAACCTTTTTCTGTCTACACCTTACCCAGTGTCGCCCTCTTCTAGCCACTATCGCCGCGCTCTGCGGTCGTCCGACATCCTTCGCTCCTCCCTCGAAATTAGCCCCTTCACTGCCTCAACTGGTCGCTGCATTCGGTGTAGCACTAAGAAAATCATCATCTTTGAAATGAGTAACCGAACCCAATGTTATTGGAGAGAACGTTGAATTGCCATTAAAAGATGGTGATTTTCTTGGTGCTACATTGAATGTTTCGTTCCAGATATCCGTCGGCTTCCGTCGCCTACTCCGTTGGCCCGCTTCCCGATGGCTGTCTCTCTCTGTCGGAATGTGTCTGACGAACGGGAGATTCCATCGAAACCAGCGGGTCTAGGGGACTTTTTCGTACAGTCATTTTCCGTCGGATTTTCCATTTTCCATCGTAAAATCAATTTTTTGGTTTAATACAAAATTTATTTGTTGCTCACATATGTAATTAAATTGTTACGAAATGTTGAAGTATGTTACACATGTGTAATGTGTTTTGGTTTAGGAAATACTTTAAATTTCATAAGTACATGAATATTTTCTTTGGTTTGTGATATATATATTTACGTTTTGTAAGTATGTGAATTGTAATATATGTAATTAAATTGGTTGGGATTTATTTATTTCAATGAAGTACGAAGTAATAATTGCATTTGTGTGTAATTTTTATTATATAAGTATATGAAGTGTTATGCTTAATTAGGTGTGTTATGATATATTAAATAGTTTTGTTTTGAATGTGTTCTGATTGAATATGGGACGTGTATTATTTTGAATAATTAAACAGTATGTGTATTATGTGTATTTCGTTTTCATAAATGGTTTAATAATGTTAACTGCGTGATTTTTTTGGTTTGGTGTTTCATGTTTGATGTTCGATGACATTTATTTTTCCAAATAATACGTACTGTCTTTAATTTTTCGTTGAATTGTTTAAGTATGTTAAGTATGTTTAATTTTGTGAAATATATTTTAATGTAATTCGTACATGTATTATAAACACGTTGAATTCATTTGTGCAAGAATTTAATTACAATTAAATGTAGTGTACGTAACAATTAAGGAATTCATATTAGGAACATATGGATGGGCCGTTGCATCGTCAATGGATGTATAGAAGAAGAAATCCTAATGGACATGGACTTAGAGAGGAGTGGTTGGAGGGAGTTAATATATTTGATGAATTTGCACGAAATCAGGAGGAGTATCAAATTAATGGAGTTTATAGATGTCCATGTGTCAAGTGTAAGAATATGCAATATTTTACACCTGACGTTGTGAAGTCACATTTGTATAGAAAGGGATTTGTGAAAAGTTATTGGTTTTGGACGAGTCATGGAGAAGAAGATACTTCGGAAGTTGGGGGTGCAAGTAGTTCACATTCTATGAATTTTGATTATGATCACAACGATCATAATGATATGGAAAATATGGTGCATGCTGCATTCCAAGCTAATGAAATGAACATGAGTAGTCCGCATGACGTAAATCCTGAGGCCTTTTACACTATGCTTGAATCTGCTCAGAGACCTTTGTATGAAGGGTGTGATATAACTGAACTTGAAACATCTGTGAGGCTACTGAGCATTAAATCGGGACACAATATGTCTCAATGTTGTTTCAATGAAGTTGTTGGCCTGATGAGAGATGTGTGCCCTTCTGAAAGTGGCATTCCCAAAAATTATCATCAGCAAATGAAAAAAGTGAGAGACTTGGGTATGGATGTTCAGGAAATTGATTGTTGTCCAACTGGTTGCATGCTTTACTATAAAGAAGATGAGAGTTTGTCCGCATGCAAATTTTGTGGACATGCAAGACACTTACCGAAGAACTCCAACCAACGAGGTCGTAAGGATGTACCATATGCAAAAATGCAGTACCTGTCTTTAATTCCAAGACTGCAACGATTGTATGCCTCCAAAAAGACTGTCGTCCATATGAGATGGCATGATGAGCACCGCCAAGAGTCGGGTGTTCTCCGCCATCCCTCAGATGGTTTAGCTTGGAAGCATTTCGACCAAAAGTATCCAAACTTCGCTGCAGAACCTCGGAATGTGAGGTTAGGTCTTTGTGCTGATGGTTTCACACCATTTTCCATATCTGGAAGGTCGTATTCAGTGTGGCCGGTTGTGGTAACACCTTACAACTTACCTCCCGAAATGTGTATGACTACCCCATACATGTTTTTAAGTTGCATTATTCCAGGTCCAGCAAATCCGAAGAACAGGATTGATGTGTACTTACAACCCTTAATTGATGAGTTGAAATTGCTGTGGGATGTTGGGGTTGAAACATTTGATGTATCAAGCGGTGCAACTTTTAGATTGCATGCCGCATTGATGTGGACTATCAATGATTTTCCCGCATATGGTATGTTATCTGGATGGAGTACTCATGGGCTGCTAGCATGTCCGGTTTGTATGCATCAGAATTGTGCATTTCAGTTACAGTATGGCCGAAAGCCATCTTGGTTTGATTGTCATCGTCGGTTCTTGCCTCGGAATCATTGTTTTAGAGATAACAAAGTTGCTTTTCGTAAAGGGAAGAGCATACACACTGGCCCTCCCCGAAGGATTCCTGGTGAGATGTTGTCTGATACTGTATCCACTTTGCCTAAAGTGACTACAGATATCAATTTCCAAATTTTGGGATTTGAGGAGAATGAACATAATTGGACAAAGAAAAGTATCTTTTGAGAGTTGCCGTATTGGAAGCATCAACTTCTAAGGCATAACCTTGATGTGATGCATATTGAGAAAAAATTATGTGAAAATATTATAAACACAGTCATGGATATTCCAGGAAAAACGAAGGATGACATCAAAGCAAGGATGGATATGTCCATTTTGTGTAGCAGGCAAGAGTTGGACTTGGCTACAAGAGGGTCAAGTGATAGATTTTGTAAGCCAAAAGCCAAGTTTGCACTATCACTACCTCAAAAAAGGGTTGTATGTCAATGGTTGCGGGAGGTTCATGTACCTAATGGTTATTGCTCAAATGTGGGCAACTGGGTGGATCCATCTAACACAAAGTTGCAAAATATGAAAAGCCATGACCATCATGTGTTTTTGGAGAATCTTCTTCCGGTAGCTTTTGCTACTCTTCCGGATGATGTGTTGGGACCCTTGGTCGAATTGAGTGAATTTTTCAGAAACCTATGCTCTAGTGAGCTGCAAGTAAGCATGCTGGAAGAGATGCACAAGAATATTGCTGTAATTCTGTGTAAATTGGAGACTGTGTTCCCTCCCGGGTTTTGGAATGTCATGGAACATTTGCCTATTCACTTAGCCGAAGAAGCTTTGTTGGGTGGCCCTGTTCAATATCGATGGATGTATCCTTTTGAGAGGTACTTTGATTGGTTGAAACCGACGGCAAAGAATAAAGCCCGTGTTGAAGCATCTGGTTCACGCATACTTGGCGTTTGAGATAAAACATTTCGCTGAGTACTATTTTCAGTCAAGCTTGGATAGCCCAAGTATAGGGCGTAACGAGGGTATGCAACAGCCTGAATCACAAATGCCAACGCTATCGGTGTTCAACCGTAAGGGTACTCCATTTGGGAATCGAGGCCGAAGATATCTCACTGAGGCGGAGTACCGTGTCGCTCGCCTTCACATTTTACTGAACTGTGGTGAAGTGCAACCATATCTGGAGTAAGTACATCAGTTACTGAAAGTTTCATTTAAATACTTAATAATTGTCGAATAATAAGTAAATAGTTTCATTTCTCAAACATTACAGTTGGTTCAAACATCAGTTTCGTGGTCATAATCCAAGTGCGAGTGATGCGGAAGTGGACTTGTTCATCGAGGCAAATTTCGCACAGTGGTTCGAGTGTAATGTAAGTAATTTGTCATAAGTAATCTTCAACTTCCAAAACACATTTGTGTAACTCTGAAGAGGGTTGCCTTCTTTTTCTCTCCGTAGGTCAATTCTTATCGGGTGTTTAATGATGAGAGGCAAGATTTTTTGGTGAACTTATCTCATGGGCCGCTTACGGTGGTGGAGTGTTTCTCTGGATATAAAGTTAATGGTTATCGGTTTCATACTAAGGCCAGAAATGAAGGTAAAGCAACATATAACTGTGGCGTCTGTGTCAAAGGAGTTGGGGAAGGTGACGAAGTCCCAGGGGATTATTATGGTATACTTCACGAAATTGTTCGTGTTGAATTCACGGGTGAGCCAATTAAAAAATGTGTGCTTTTCAATTGTGAGTGGTTTGACCCGGATGTTCCTCGGGGGTTACGTTACCCTAAATTCACCCTATATCCCGAGGTGAATCATACCAGACGTTACAGAAAGTATGACCCATTCATATTTGCTGATGTTGCAACCCAAGTGGTATATGTTAAGTACCCTGAGGGGATATCAGGAAAAGCGAATTGGTGGGTAGCTATATCAAACAAACCTCGCGGTGCTCCTAAAGATAAAGAAAACCTAGAACTTGCCTATCAACAGTTTGGAATGACAAACATGAACGTGGACAATGTCATAGTAGGCACATTAGTCGATGAAACTGCAGAGGCTGATGATGTTGATGAACATGATTGGGGTGATGATGATGATGGGAATGGTGAACATGATGATGGTGATGAAGAGGATGAAGAAGGTGAATGGGAGGATGAAGAAGAAGACACTGATGAGGGTCATGATGAAAATACGGCAGTGCAAAGTGGTGATGATGACGATGACGATGACAATGCGTCCAACCATGATTGATTGAATTGTTTTGTTGTATATATGGATATTTATGCATATGTATATAAAGCGTTCTTTTATTGCAAACTCAAAAAAAATTGTCTGTATGTACTGTAACTTTTCACTAACAATAGTATCAAAAATGACGCGGTTTTATTTTTTTGTTCTTATTTTTTAGATGTCTGGAAACAATGGTGGACGTGGTCGTGGTCGAACGGCCAGGAGTGATGCCGGTAGAGGAATACCACAACCGACTCCACAGTATGATCCTGCAGATCAAACTTATGAGTCGAACACCTTTAGTGAAATGTTTGGAGGTTTTCTTGATCCAAGTCAACCATTCGGAAATTATTTTGGTAGTATGAATGAGCAATCCCACCTGCAACCACCTTTCTTTGGTGCGGGTATGCAAACACCAATTCAACCAAATATTCCTTACATGGGTGGTGGTTCATCTACTCCATTAGTTTATCAACAGTTCGGTACTGTTAGTCCGCATTTCAACAGTAGTCATTTTATGGGGCAACCTAGAATGCCAAGTCAGTCAGTACACAACGAAGGGGTCCGCAATGAAGGGGGAGGAAGAGATAGACACAGTCCTACACCTGAAAGTGACACATCGACCACCAACAATAAGATATATTTACAACCTGATGGTGACACGTAAGTTTATTATGAAGTTTGCAACTTCTTCACGTCTCATATTCTTTTTATACATGTAATCTTTATTACTAACCAATTCTTTTTGTGTTCTTAGTTTTGTTCCATATCAGGGTGTAGTTCAGAAAATAGTCGAAAGCTTTGCAGGTAAGTACCCACGTCCTTGGACCACGTGGGGGGAAGTTCCACAATCTCAAAGAGACATTTGGTTCAATGAGTTCAAGGTTCATAATTATCTGTGCAATAAATTTCAAAGTCGTGATTAGATTGTTAATTTGGAATGTTTGATTACTAATATGTATACTTCAATTTTGCCGCAGAAACACTACTACTGGCATCCAGACAACGAAAGTCAGATACGGCGTAACTTTGAGTACAGAGGTGCCACTGGACTCAGGGACATTCTAGGATACGCTAGGAAGTACAACAAAAAACCGAAGTGGTTACCGCCTAGTGTTTGGAATGATATGCTCAAACATTGGAGTGACAGTGACAACTTCAAGAAATTGAGTGAACAAAACAAGAAGAATAGATTGAGTGATGTTGAAGGTTTTGGTCCTTCGTTGCATACATGTGGCTCAATTCCGATTAGTGAAAGGAAAAGGCGTTTGGTAAGAAATTTGATTATTAATAAATATATTTGTTATATATAAAGCATGATATGGGTTGAGGTTCTCGTTCATCATCATCGCTTATATTTAATTGCGATTTACTTTTGTTTTTCAGATCCAAATATTAGGTAGGGAGCCCACGTGTGAGGAATTATTCAAGGACACTCACTGCAAGGTGAAAGACAAAGCTTTTGTGGACAAAAAATCTGCCAAAAAATATGTAAGTTTCACACATTCTATTTACAGATAAGTCATATGTGACAATTGCAGGTTTGATTTAAAATAATTTTATGTTGTATATTTTCAGGAGGATCATCAGAACAAATGGCAGGAGTACTCCCAAACTGCATCTCAAGGGGGTTCTCAACTACCACCTATGACCCAAGAGGAGTTATGGATTAAAGAAAATCTCGACAAGAAGGGTCGTGTATACGGTTTTGGCGCAGAGGGGGTCAAGTTGAAAAAATCGACTACTATTGCAGCTGCACGTCACTCATCAGCTGAGCATTTTGATCCAAGACAGCAAGCACAACTCTTCAATGAGAGCATAACCAAGCAAGCAGAGGCTATAACTCAAATAGCCAAGAAGCAGGGGAAGACAGAGCGAATGCTGAAAAAAGTTTTAAGATTTTTCAAAGGTCAAAGTGCAGGCTCGTCCAGCCAGATCAACTTGAATCCCGACGATGAAGAGGACTCTGAAGATGACAACGATGATGATCCCACAAATTTATCCGACTCCGAATAGTTTAGTAATTTGTGTACATTTTAAACAATTTTCTATATATGTCGAACTTCATATTTAATTCAGCATGTTTCTTTTGACAGAAATATCTATACAATGTTATCATGGTAACTATATTGTTACGCGCATATTAATTTTGCGTATTTTTTTTTTTTGGGTTTTCAAGAAAAATTTCCTACAAATTAGCTTCTCTATCGGATTCTCAATTCTTTAAGTAAAAAAACAATTTCATCCGAAAATTTCTTTTTTAAACAAAATTGTTTTAAAAAAAAAATTTTTTTTAAAAAAAAAGGGAATTCCGACGGGAATTTCCGTCGGAAATTCCGTCGGAAATTCCCTTCCCCCATTTTCGATTTCGCTTCCTCCGATGCTGCAGGCCTGTCCGACGGGAGGTCCGACGGGATATTTCCGTCGGAAATGCCGTCGGACACCCGTCGGATTCCGTCGGGATAAATTCTGCGACGAGCCCAATCCCGACGAGCCCAATCCCGTCGGAGTTTCCGTCGGAAAGCACTTTTCCCGTCGGAAAAACAAACTTTTCCCGTCGGTATTTCCGCCGCAGATCAGATGTATTTTTGTAGAGTTGTCCAAGATTTGTAGAGTTGTTGTGAATACCAAGGCCACCTTATTTGTTGGGGTTGTTCTTTGCATTGCCAGAGTTCAGGAACATGCCTTACAATCAACTGTCGATATGGCATTCTTGACTTAATATAGAATCACCAATTAAAACCTGTTTTGAAGACTTGTTCTCACATGTAGCAAACCAGTTAATACAATAAAGATTACAAACACCAGTTAGGCCTGTTTGGAGCAACATTACTTGGACAAATTTTTACACTTGGATTTGTTATCATCAAAACTTAGATATAATAACTCAACATGCAAAAAGATAAAACACCTAAGTACATTAGAAGAAAAAGAGGATGAGAAAAAGTAGAAGAAAATTAAGGTGCCCAACACCAAAAATCCTATGCTATTTAAACTCTTTTAAGGCACCAAGAAGGACTTGACTGAATGGGGCACGCTTGTGATGAGACTCACACTACAACAAAGGAAGGTCTTCTTGTTTTAGTGCTAATTCTGGTCGAAGCAGCCTCCTTCCTCTTTCTGTCTTCTTGCTCCCTATGAATCCTAATTGAAACCCTCACCATGATCTTTCTTTCTTCTTCTTCTTTTTTATTCCTCTTCTTTTCCTTCACCTCAAGACGGAGGATTTTGACTCTCTTCTCAAACTTGCTATAAATCCTCATCCCTGAAGTAGATAATTTCCCTGGAGTTGGTGGAGGAGGTGGTAGAGCTAGAGAACTAGTGAACATCTTTCGCTAGTAGAGAGCCTAAAGAGAGGCTCATCAACATTATTCATGTTCCAACAAGCACCATAGAGGCTTGCGCTTCATTCAAGTAGGAACCCCCCTTAGAGAAATGAACATAGGGTGGCATGGGGGCAACTGGATAAGGGCACGAAGAAGAAGAATGATATTTGGGAGGAGGGAATGGACCGTCAACCAATGCCCCAGAATATCCTTGGGACCCCTAATACATGCAGGGATTGTATGTCATAATGTGACCCCTAGCCTTTTCTATAGCAGCAATTATGGGGTGATGACTAGGATACCTTATAGTGCCATCAAAGATTTCCCCTTCAAAAGGGGGAAGGCATATGAGAAAGAAGCCTCAGTTGACTTGGGTATACCAGGCCCTATTGGAGGACTAGCCTCTCATATGCTGATCCTCAAGGGCTTATAAATGATTCCCTCTTTGGCAAAGCCAAATAGGGACAAGTTGTTAAGGATGTTGATTTTGAAGAGACGCCTCGTGTATCGCCCATCTCCTCCTCATTATAAATTGCCTCTTTGTTATCCTTGTTTGTAAAGTTAGTCAACATGCTTTTATAGAGGTTTGAAAGAACGACAAGCGTGCCTGTAGGTCTATGTTGACCTCTAGTTCTAGTCGTATGAGCCATTGATGACAAAAATGGTAAAAGGAGAAAGAAAGCGGTGGAAAAAGGCTTTAAAAACTTGGTAAAATTTGGAAAAGTGAAAAAGACATACTCTTATTTGAGAAGCTTGTAGAGGATTAAGAAATTTCTTATTAAAGAGATTAAGCCCAACAAAGTATAACCACAATTATGGCAAAGAGAGTCAAAGACACCCTTGGAGACGTAAAATCCAATTAAGAACACACGAAAAATTGAATTAGCTATCATTACTGGCATGGTAACTTATATCGAAGGTGAACAGACATTCAACTAAGATAAGTTTAAGCCGCCATTGAGTAGATCCCGAAGTTATTTCTCAAAGAATGCAAAAGAAGATTACCTGTAGATTCGAAATTCCAAAGTAAAAGATTTGAAATCCAATTAGAGGAGTATTTTCCCAAAAAACTAGTTAAAAATTCATTGAAAAGCATCTTAGCTATGTCTCATAAGCAAGGGAAACCAAATCAAAAGTGGCCATAAAGTTTAATCCTAGGATAGCGCTTAATGTCTGGATGACTTACAGTTTAAGGCAAAGAATTCTTAAAGAGATCAAGAGGCTAGCCTGGTCACATGTTGGGGCACAATTCGATGAAAATCCAACATCCCTTCAGTGGCAAATGATTTAGATAGAAATTAACTCTAAAGAGGCATTCAGCTGTAGCATAGTAAATCCCAAAAAAGAGAATCGATTGGATTAAGCCACCAGGATTTAGCATTCTAGGGTGTACATACAAGCTTTCTGAAGCCTAAGTTCACCAAAGCCTTAACAATAATCTTTTGCGTATGGCTTCATAGGGAATGAAAGAACTACCCAAGATCTGCTAAATCTATAAAGAAGTGGCAAGGATTTTTTAAGTTTAAATGAAGCTAGAAAATAATCTATACCTAAAAAGATGGAAAATTATAGTAGGATTCTTCCAGCAGAGCCATCCTAAAACCGTATTTAAACAAGTCTTGGCCAACATCAAAGTTAGGTCAACAAGATTTTCATGACCTACATTGTGCTTACTTCCTTCTATAAATTTCTCCCTAACTTTAGTGTAAGAGGCTCTTAAAGAGGAGAAACTCCCTTCTTTAGGAGTTGTTTTTTAGGTGACCTTTCATGGTGGCACAAGTTTCTTAAGGATCTCGGAAGAATCATATATTACGCTAAGTAGATACAGTTTATGTTTGCATCTTTTTTAAATACTTTGTAATACGTCTAACTTTTCACGAGCTTAGACTTGTCAAGTAAACATCAGTAATTTTATCTATAGCATATTATAAAGTATTCACTGTGAGAAATCACTTGTCAAGTTATTGGATCGATTACACATTCGTTGATTTATAGCATTTGATTAGACTATTTTAATTTAACGTGAGTGGCCTTTCGTAATTGATTTATAATTTTTTTTTACTCTAACATATCTACAACTCTGACTAGATTACTATTATTGCTAATCAAGTATGATGGTACTGTAGTCTGACTACATTAGTGTTATAGCTAAAACATATTTGAAAGATATTAATGCATTGCTCATGGACAAAATTCAAGCATAAATATTCATGCAGCAAGATAAACCAAGTATTCTGAGAGGTTCCATACCCTTACAAAATATAATTTTGAAGGCACCCACCAAAAATTCAAAGTACTTAATAGTAACTTGTCCAGAAAACGAGAATCGTTCATATCAGGACGTAGGAAGTGATATGAAAGAGATGGATGGGGATACTTCTCATAGGGTTTGGGTGGATTGGATGGTGTTGGCTAAGCAACTGATCTAGATTTTGTTGGACTCAGAGCTGGAGTTGACAAAACTTTCTTTTTCTGTCCTTCATCCTACTTTTGCTTAAGCTTGTCCTCAAACACTTTGACCTCAACCTTTGACTTCTTCCCTATGAACTTTGACTCTTTTTCCTTTTCTTCAACCTCCTCCCTAGCTATAAAGATTTGTTCTTCCTTTTTGTCCATTTAAGACAAAATTAGATTAGAGAACTCAGTCTAAAAGCCTTCTAGGGTTTGGCACACCAGGATGAGAGTATGGTCAATAGGGTTTTTGCTTAATGAGAGCCGAGGATGTCGAGTTTTCACAATCATATAGCGTAGAAGGCAAGCCATAAAGGTCAAGCTCATATATAAAAGGCCTTTGAGCATTCTATTGGATCATTGGCTTACTTGTGAAGGAAAAGGGTCGCAAAAACTTCATTGACATCATCAAAATGTTGTTCGATTAGGGATAAGTTAGTCCCAAGATGGCTTCAATACCATTAGATGTTTATCTTAGCATGCTTGATAGAAGGTGGGTTAGATCATTGGATGAGGAAAATTGAGTGAGAACTCTTTTACCCCTATTAATAAGGAATGTCTTGTTGATGGTCTTAGTTTTAACCTCCTCAGCATCTCTCAATTATGTGTCTAAGAAAATGCAGTTACTTTTACTTCATATAACTACATTAGTTATTTCTAGCATTCAAATAGGAGAAATAAATCTCTCTACACCTAGAGCTAGAGATGTATATGCCATTGATTTAGAGCATGTAGATTCAAGCAATTTATATGTGTAGGAGTTGCTCATGATGAAGCTTGGTTGTGGAATAGAAAACTAGGACATGCAAGCATATATATGCTTGGCATGTTAGTCTGGCATAAAGTAGTTCTTAGTCTTCCCAATAACAAAATATGATAAACATAGAACTTACAGTGCATGTGTTAGAGGCAACCATGTCAGAACTACTCATCCAAGCCTCTAAACTCTGTCTCAATGACCAAACTTCTTCAATTACCACATATGGATTTATGTGGTCCTATGGAAGTTAAGAGCATTGGATGTATCTCCTATGTGCTTGTTATTGTGGGTAATTTCTCAACATTTGTTATTCTTGAAAGGCAAAATATGAACTCTTAGAGAATTTACAAGGTTACATAAACAATTGAAGAATTTGATAAGCTTTACAGTAGTTGAAATAAGAAGTGATCATGAAAAAGAATTTAATCAAGAAGACTTCATTGAATTCGGTGGTCAACATGTGATCTCTCGCAACTTCTCAACACCTACAACTTCACAATTAGAATGGGTTTGTAGAGATAGAATTTAATTAAGAAGAAAATCTCGACCTTCATATCACTATTTAGAAAGTGTCGACCATTTTGTTGGCTAATTACTATAATATCCTGACACTCCCCATGGCCTATGATTGTTCTGGTAAAAATGGCACTATACATAGGGCCAATTATGGCCACTAATAAAAGGGTCGAGTGCAATTATTTTAATTCGAAAGTAATTGGCAAGAGCTTTTTCTATATATTAGTTAATATACCCATACACAACCTATAAATATCCTATTTTAATTAGTCACTTTATTCACTGTTGCACGCTTAGTCTATATGTACATATATAGAGGATAAAATAACTTATATAAACAAACCACTGGGTAGAGAGTAACAAGTGTTCTATATACTATGCATTAGCTATTTCTTCAAAAGTCAGTATAACACCTAATATGTACAATCATGACTTCATTAACCACTACTAATTAAGTACCAAATCTGTAAATATATAGCTAGCTAGGTAAGAGTCTATGACTGCATTAACCAGTACTACATAATAAAATTAAGTGCATCAATCATTCCGATAAAAATTAAGGTGATCTGATAAAATAAAACACCAGTACTACACACACACAAATCCCAAGTAACTTAATTTGCGAATATGTAGTCATCAAACGTTTTGAACAACTGTCTTGAATATGAAGTCATCAAAAGCCTTGAACAAAAGTCTTGAAGAAGCTAGCTTGCATTGTCTTCATAATTAACTTGTGAGTTTGATGTTGAAGGGTCGTTGTGCCCTCTTAATTCATTGCAACGTTCATTTCCACTTAATTCATCTAGAACCTAAAGGAAAAAAGATAAGCAAAAATGCATATATTAAGGCCGATCTAAAGAAAATGATATTCATTTACCAAATGACAATGCACACATGTTTGATTAAAGTGAAATACAACTCGAGTCAAAGGCACTAGGGTAACCTTAAGAACACAATTAATGGAGATAGTTCTTTTAATCCACTTCCACATTCTCATGCAGCCATGCTCATGCAATTTAAATAACAGCAACAGGTATAACCTTTTCCCATTCTCATGCAGCCATGCCCATGACGTATAAATAACAATAACATGTATAATGTCATATCCAAGCATGCGTATACATGGGCGGAGCCATAAAGGGGCAAGGGGGGTCAATTGACCCCCCAGGTTTTTAAGGGAAAAAAATTAAATATGGGATATTCTAGTAGACAAATAATAGATATATATTAATTAGTTCCTAAATATTTCACAAAGATGTGTATAGCAGAGTGGTTGGTTGCTTGTTGTTTAGTGTGAAAGGTTGTGTGTTCAACTCCTCATGTTGCCCACTACATATTTTTCTTTTGAATTTTTACGAGTGCCCTTTAAGTTTCATCTATTTTTTTTCTTGTACTTATTTTGAGATTGATTTTTTTAAAAATTAGTCGAACGACGATATCATGTTTTACTTTCAAAATATGAGATCTCGTCGATTCCAACTTTCTTAAATGTATTAGTTGCGCACTTTATTTTTAAAACTATTAAAATTTATATTATGTATATTATTAATCTCGCCCCCTGCTTTGAATCCTGGCTTCGCCCCTGTGCGTATATACAAATCCAAAGAACAATCGCACACATAACATAATAGAGATCACAAATTTAGTCTAGCTCTGTACCCATCAAGGTTGTATCCAACTCTGCAGGACAATCTATGTACAAAATCATCCAGTCACATGCGCACATCCCTAAATTTGGAAAACCAATGCAGCAAATACATTGCTACAATGCCCTTTTCAACCTAAATATCTTTAGAAATGACCACATATTTTATTATGGCTTACTTACCCACACACTGAGCACGTGACTCTATCGCCCCTTTATTTTTCTCTCTCCTCTTTCTTCATAGCTGCCTCACATATAAATCATATTAAATTTACCCATCCCTCATTCTATTTTTTCACTTCCTCTTCCAGCATAACTCACGCAGTCACGCATCCCCCCTTACTCTTTCCCTCCCCTCTGCTTTCTCTATCACGCATAACTCCATTCATAGCCCTTGCTTTTCTTCTTCTTCAACTTCCCATGCCATAGCCCAATTCACTATCTCTATCATCCCTTAATCTTCTTTTAATCTCTTAATCAAGGTTATCAATTCACCATTTTCATCTGTTTCTTCTTCGCCCTTATCAATGGAAAGAATTGAAGGCAATCTACCTATCTAATTGAGCTCGACAACTACGAAATGAAGATTTAATTCAAGAATTAATAAGCGTAAAGAGATTGTAGGTTTTTTGCTACAAAAAGAAGCAAGCAACACTGGTTCTAGAAAGTAGGAGATTGGGGTTTACTTTTATTTCTTCTGTCTTATTTTTCTTTCAATTTACTTCTTTAGGTTTTCCAATTTCATAAATTTTGTTCTAATTTGTTGAATTTAGGTTGCAATTTGATGACTTCATTTGGAATTATACTTGGGATCGCTTGCATTCAGGTACCCTGAAGTTTTAGTCATTAATATTTTTACCCATATTTTTCTGGAGTTAATATTCTAGTACCATGATATTTAGTGATCTTATTTTTAGATGCCCTCTATTTTTTCTTGTGCCCTAAGCTTTCATTTAATCCCAATCATTAAAAACTTACTTCCAAAATTTTAATTTTTTGCAGATGTAATTTTTCTCATTAGTACTCTCGAGGTCCTCTTCCAATTGGTATCACAACCACATGACCAAAAATAATTATAAAATTAGAATAATCAATAATTAATTAAGCTAATTAAATGTATTTAGTGTTTGAATTGTCATCTAATTGTCTTGCTCCTAATTATTCACATATTGTGCACTCAGCAAAAGGAACCATTTCAATTGCAGTAATCAAACTACTAATATAGTTTTAGAACTAAGAGTAGAATTAACTAAATTTAAGACTGAACTTAACGAGATAAAGAAACAATTGTCTATAATCCATCTTTATTTGATCAACAAAATCAAACATAATGGAAAATTTGAAAAGGGCAAAACTCAGAAAATTTCATGAAAATTCACCTATACTTTAAAATCCCTAGAAACCATTTAAAAATGTAAGAAAAGAAAAGGACTAAGTTTGCAAAGAAAACTTAGAGCAGAAACCACAAAATTTAAAGAAAATTAGACAGATTGCACTGAATTTTTTTCCACTTTTTTAGCTTTGACTTGCACATGTACCGTTCACAACCTGCTTTTTTCACCAACATAAAATCAACTACTAACTAATAAAAGCATAATCTCCTATACCTAGAGTCAGAGTTGCTTGCATCCTTTTGTAGTGAAAACCCGCAACATCTTTACTGATACTAATTCTTGAATTATATCATCAACCTCTTTAATTTTGTGATCGCTGAACCAAGTAAATTAGTAGATTTCCTTCAACTTTTGCCATTGATGAGAGGAAGAATAAATGGATGAAGATGGTGACTTGATAGCGATGATTAAGAGTGTAAAGAAGAATATTAAAGGATGAGAGAAATAATGAATTGGGCTGTGCGTGGGAAGTTGAAGGAGAAAAAAAGTAGGGGATGTAATTGGCGTTATGCACGACGAGAAAAGCATATGAGAGAGAAAGAATGAGGAGGAGATGCGTGAGTTATGTTGGAGGAGAAAGTGAAATAAAAGAATGCAGGGGTGGGGGATTTCACATGATTTATGTGTGCTGGAGCTGGGAAGAAAGAGCAAAGAGAAAAATAAAGGGGGAAGGGGGACGTAGAGACGGTAGAGTCACATGCTCAACGTGTGGAAGGTAAGTGAGGCTGAGGGCTAGACTGACTGCTCCATGACTTGGGCACCGAGGAAAACATCTGGGCCACTAAAAGAAAAGAAGAAGCCCACGAGCAAGAGAGTTTAAGAGGAGGGATGAGGGAAAACACAAGCCAGGCATGTGGCACTTGAGGGAAGAAGGGGGAGAGAGAGCCTGGGCCGATTAACTACGGGTATGGGGCGTAGGTGTGTCGTGAAAGCTGGACTAGTTCCTTTGTTTTTTTTCTCTTTATTGTCTCAATTGACCCAAAACCTTTCTCCTCCAAATCTTTTGGCAAAGAACTTAGTCACTTTATTCAAATTTCCATAATACATACAAAATAGACAAAAATATATTAAAATCACAATTTAATCATTTATTTTGTGCAAATATTAGATAATAAAAGGGTATAAACTATACCATTTTTGTGTTGAACACATTTCTTCTTCCTCATTAGTTTTCACTCACGAAAGTATGAATTGCTCACATCTCTATCATTGTTCTGCATCAAACACAACTGTTTGAGCTAAAAATGTGCTATTTTTAAGATACTTTTTCACCGGCTTTATACTCGTTTTAATAATATTTTTAAGATTTTTAACTGATTTTATTTTTATTTTACAGACTTTTAATAAATGTGAAAAGGGGCCAAAGATGGCGAAAAATACGAGAAAAATGGAAAAAATGACGGGAACTGAAGAACCGGTCCAAATTACCACGGAACCGGCCCAAGGAGAATTGATGAAAAAAAAAGAAAAAAAAACCGGTCCAGAAAAAAGCTGGATCGGCCGGTTTAATTAAAACCCAGTCCAGCTGGCATGTGCGAGGCGTGTGACCGGTTCAGCTCTTAAGTCTTCCCCCACCCCTTCAATTTCTCTCTCTTCCTCACTCGCGTCTGCTTCCTCCTTCCTAGAACACCCAGAACCCTTCGACCCCTGCCCCGAGACCTCACCGTGCCCATCCTCTCTGCTATCTCGTTTCTCTCTCTCTACCTCGTCATCTCTCTCTCTCTTCTAGCACATCACCCCAAACCCAGAAACCAGAAAACCGACCCACAGTTTCACCACTTCGCACCATCCCATCCACCGAAACCGCAAAACCCGAAACCAGCCCACAACTTCACCATCTCCTTCCTCTCTCTCTTCCACGACATCACCTTCGCTGGCCTCATCTTCACCGTCCACTCCATCGAAGGGTCAAAAAACGAAAGGCTTTGGGTATAAAGGGTTGAAGACGAAGCCAAGGTTCGGACAGTAGGTAATTTTAGGAAATTTTAGGTAGTTTTCGGGTTAGACTAGGTTTAAGTTCGTTTAGGGTTGGTTTAAATTCGCTTTCCTTTTTATTTTCATATTCGAATTTCCGTTTTAAGTTTCGATTTTTCCAAATTAGGGTTTCGAATCTCAGCTTCATTACTTAGTTTTCGATTAGGGTTTTGATTTATTAGTTGTTTCCAGCATTTAAATCCTTATACTTAAGCTTTGATTTGCGATTGTTGTTCATGAATTGCAAAGTTAGGTTGCAATTTGTCCAATTTTATTCGATTTTTACCCTT
>JACYFF010031959.1:74266315-74316890 GCA_017589665.1 Selenicereus undatus | reverse complement strand
TTTTTTTCTTGTGTTTGGTTTAAAGAAAATCACAAAGGAAAAAAATACGAAGGAAAGTTAGGTGGAAAAATTGTTAGAAACAAGTGATAAAATTTTCATTATAAAATTGTGAGGAAAGTTGGAGGAAAATTCCCAACCTTCTCCAACCTCACAATGCTTAGATAACATCAACATGATTTAAGTAGTTCATCAAAATTCAAATTTCTCATCCAAATTTTTGTATTTTTTTCTCAATCCAAACAAAAGAAAAAAACTTATTTTCTCCCAACTGTTTTTCCTTCACATTTTTCTTCCTTGAACTTTTCTTTCCACCAAATTTTCTAAGGATCAAACGGAGCCTTAAGGCTCAAAGCGTCAAGTTGTAACACGCCATCCATAAACCCTTTCATCACATAAAATTTCAAACATGATTTAGTGAATCCATACTAGTAATGCATATGAGTAATTCAATTGACGCAAAAAATTGATATCTGATTTCTTTTCGGTAACTATTTTCCAGTAGAATTTTATATGTAAAGTTTTTATGTAAAATTTATTATACATGGTACTTGCAAATTATGGGCCATACAAGTTACATGATGAATTATACAAAAATGCATTTGCATGGAGTACATGTAATTTTAAAAGAAATTGTGGAATGGCAAAGCATGTGTTACTTGCCCAATTCATAATTTAGAAGCCTGTCAATTATAAGAGATGGATACCTAAGGAATGACTTTAAGTTAAAAAGATCAATGACTCATAGGCAAGTGTTCATTTCTAAGCAAGCCACTTATCTACATCAGCATAAGCCACCCATTTGTATTACCTAGCTAGGGAATTTTTTAAGTGAACTTTTAAGATTTATCTATTGCAAGTTGACATTTACTAATTAAAAGATTACACTCTAAGCTTGAGGGTACAGTCTAATATTAGAAAATCAAGCACCTATAAAAGATTTATTAGAACTTAAGCCTAGTTACATAATCGGCAAGGCCTTGCATTGGTAAAAAGGGTTTTAGTTGACAAAGTAAAGAAGAATTGAGGTAAACACACCTCATGCAAGCAAAATATAGGACAATGACACATCATATGGGCATAAGGACTTCATTGGCACCTTAAACAAAGCTAAGGCTAGCCTTCCACTCCTAAACCCCATGCCCTAAGCTAGAAATGTCTAACCTTGCATGAGAAATATCATGGGACGAAGCTTGATTGATTTGCTATAAAAGGCGATAAGGCCATGTCCTCCTCCTTACCCTCCGCGTTGAACACATCTACACTTCCACTCATCCCTCATTCTACCCCTTGTAGACAAGCAAAAAGGAAGGTGGGTAAGAGCAAATCGAGGTTAAAGAGAATAACCTTACCACAAATGACACAGTGAGAACAAACTAAGTGCATTATTGAGAAGTGAACTAGTTTTCTCGAACCATCAAAAAGCTAAGTAACTCTTGCAAGTTTAAAAGGAGAGGTATAAGCGTGGGACACAGAAAGCTAGGTGAAATTGAGAACTACTTAAAACTCTCCTCCTTCCTTTATCCTTAACACATAGCGAAGGTATGAGATCTTTCCTCCTTTCCAAAACTAGAGTTAAAATGTATAAAAAGGATTTGAGAACTATAGATCTACTTAGAGAAAGAACATGAGGATCTAAGGAAAAATGAGGATTAAACATAATAGGATTGATGTATGCAAGAGATTAAAGTGCATAGGTTTGATAACATGGGTAGATGGGTCATTGATTAATTTGCTCAGTACAAGCTTGATCTACATATCTAATAGTAAAGTGGTTTATTTTGAGTGTATAAATTGATTTGTATAGCTAAACTTAGTCTTTATATCCCAAGTTATTTGCAACTATCAACCCATTCCTAAAAGTAATGTTGATACCTACTAGATAAAAGAAACTAAGGCTATAGGTAAAAAAGTTCAAAACAATAAGGATCTAAGAATATAACAGCACCTCATGTGGGTTTCGCTTTTGTGCGGTCTAGACAGATCAAGATGTAGGCAGCCTTATCTCTACTTACAAAGCATATGTGTTTATTTATATAGATCTAGATATTGATGTTAGGAACGTAAATCAAGGTGTGTTATTGTTTGTGCCCTTAACGTCCAAAGTTGAACCAAGTGTTTTAGGGTGCTTTTCTAAAGCTTTTATGGCCAACCTATCATTATATGAATTATATATGTACGTATATGAACTGTTGACTTACTTAGTAATTACAAAGATTTTGATGTAACACAAAATTAGAAATTAAGTTGTTGCATTCAAAAGATATAACACATGAAAGGAGAAGCAATATATAGTAGTAGAATCACAATAAAAATTATGAAGAAAATATGAAAGATTATATGCATATCATAATTATTTTATTGAATATTATCAAAGATTGTGTGCATATCTAATTTATTTGATTGGAAAGATTGTATGCAAATATGATTAAAGGCAAGATATCATTGTGCTAGGCAAATGTGGAAAACATTGATTAAAAGGATTTTATTTGATTAAATATCCTTAATTCTAGCCATGACAAAATGATATTGCCCTTATTTGAATATTCTAGCAATATTATTAATATTCTTGCAATATCAAATTCGTATTTTAAATTTGATCTCATAAAGATTATATTGCATGATTTTATTTTGTTGCCAAGCTTCAAAAAGATTTACATGTTCAAAAGGCAAGAGAAGAGATTGTGAGCAAATACTTTCTTATTGGAGAATATCACAAGATAAAAATCAAAATATGATATGGAGATAACTTCCTTCTTGGACAAATCAACATATGGCCACTCAATCCTATAAATAGGGGCTGAAGGAAGAAGAGAAGGCATTCAAGCAATCAGACAAGCAAGTTGCAATCTTACTACACTGAGCTATACATTTGCCAATCTCTTTGAATCTCTAATTGTAATCAAAAGTCTTGAGAGACCTTGAGGAATTCTTATTAAGGACTGATCGACGGAGTTGGTGTGAGGTCACAACTCCTCCCAAACTTAAATCAGTGGTTGGTTTAGGTAGCTGAGATCTTTAGAGTGTGGTGCTCTGAAAGGAAGTGTGAAAGTTCATCTTAATAAGAAAAGAAGAGCGTTGAATCCTAGAGTTGGATAACTTTGGGCGGGGATTAAGCCTGATTGAGGCCCAACCTGGTTAAAATATCCTTGTGCATTGTCTCCATTCAAATTCTGCATTTTGATTTCAGCTTTAAATTTATTTTTGCAATCACCCTATTCACCCCCCTCTAGGGTGATCTAAGTCTTCAATTGGTATCAGAGCCAGTCTCACACTTCTTTTGACTTAACAGTCAAGTGGGTGACGATCATGGCCTTATTAGGAGATGTTAATATTGAAGGACGCTCTACTGTTAGACCTCCCTTATTTAAAGGACCAAATTTTTCTTATTGGAAAAATGCGATGCAAATTTTTATTGAATCAACTGACATGGAATTGTGGAAAATTGTGAACAATGGCCCTCACACTATTCCTAAGGTCAAAAATGACAAGGGTTAAATGATTGATAAACCTAAAGATCAGTATACGAGTGCTGACTGGGAAAAACTTACAAAGAATTCTAGAGCTAAGCATATTCTGTATTGTGGTTTGGATGCTAATGAATATAACCGAATTTCTGATTGTGATACAACTAAGCAAATCTGGAACAAGCTGATTGTTACATATAAAGGGACAAGCCAAGTCCGTGAAACTAAAATAAATATGTTCATACATCAATATGAACTATTCAAAATGCAGACAGATGAATTGATAAAAGACATGTTTACACGATTCACGAATATTACAAATAATCTAAAGTCACTTGGGAAAACTTATACAAACGAGGAAATGGTGAGAAAGATCCTTTGATGTCTTCCAAAGAGTAAGTGGGGATCAAAGGTCACCACAATTGAGGAGGCTCAAGATCTCAAGAAGCTGGAACTAGACGATCTTCTAGGGAAACTCTTGACACATGAGATTCATTTCAAAGAAGACGATGGAGAAAGCTCAAAGAAAGGAATAACCTTAAAAGCTATTCAAGAAGATTGCACATCAGAGGAGGAAGAACCCAACGAAAATGATGATGAGGCCTTCTCACTGATCGTTCGAGGCCTCAACAAAATGGGGTTAAAGAAAAAATTTAATCAACGAGGATTCAACTCAAAGGGACCCTCATTAAAAAGAAATGAAAAATTCTCCAAAGGTAAGTTCTCTCATAAAGACAATACTAACGTTAGCTCTTGTTATAGATGTGGCATGCCAAGACACTTGCTGAAGGATTGTCAACTAATCCAAAAGAAAGGAGAATCACGAAGATTCAAGAAGAAAGACAGTAAGAGAGCAATGATCACAGCTTGGAGCGATAGCGACACAAGTGAAAGTGAAAGCGATGAAGAACACACCGCCAACAAATGTCTCATGGCAAAGGACGTACAAAATGATGAAAGATTTGAGTACGAAAGTACCGACGAGGTAGACATATCAGCTCTCTATGACTGTTCTAAAGAAGAATTAATCAACGCTTTAGTTAGTTTTTCCAAACTTGAATGGAAATATCTATCTAAATATAAAGGTGTCAAAAAGAATGTTCAAGATTTGAATCTAAAGAATATGGCTCTTGAAAAATCAAACAATGACCTTCAAGCTGAAGTTAGGAACCCAGAAACTAAAAATAAGGAGTTACAAGCCAAATGTGATGAAGATCACAAAATAATCCTAAAATTTACACAAGGTCAAGAAAACTTGGATAAGTTGCTTTGTACCCAAAGAGCATCATTTAATAAAGAAGGAATTGGATATAACCATGCAAACAAAAAGAAAACCTATAAAAACTTCTTTGTCAAATCCACTCCACATGAAAAGGATGCAAAAACATGTAGTTATTACCCCAAGATTAGACATACTACATATTCTTACTCATTTGAGAAACCACCTACTAGAATTTTTCAAATATGGGTTCCCAAGGGAATAAGACCCCCTAACGTAATAGCTAATGATTTTGAAGTTCGATTTAAAGTCAAAGGAGGTAGAAATGTTTGATTTCCTGTTTTGTAGGTGTGCTTGAAATCCGGGAAAGATCTATGGTACCTTGATAGCGGATGTTCAAGGCACATGAGCGGCAATGCCTCATTATTTACTAAAGTCAAAAAGAAAGAGTGTGGAAGCATCACATTCGGAGACAAAGGTATAGGCAAAATCATCGGTGTTGGAAAAATTGGTAAAGATCCTTCCAACTAGGGGTGGCAATGGGGCAGGTACGGGGCGGGTTTAGCCGTACCCTCACCCATACCGATTTTTAAAATTAATACCCATATTCATACCCATACCCATCGAGTATTGTAAAGTTATACCCATACCCATACCCATTTGGTATAACGGGTATGCGCGTTTTATTCGGGTACATATAGACAAAAAAGAATTAAACCCATTTTGTACCCATATTTGATATCAAATACTCAATATGTCACATTAACACTAAGCTTCTGGCGACATATCATATCACATCAAATACAACTAAAAATTTGCCAATCAAAATAATAAATTAGCACTTGACAATTACAATTTGAAACAAAATATTCTGCCAAAGTTTGGAATATCATATAACTCAAAGCAACTAGCAAAATATTCAATTACAAGTAACAAATTAGAACTTTAAACAAACGGGTATGGGTTTTATATGGGGCGGGTATGAAACGGGTACGAGGCGGGTATTAATAAAACGGGTATGGGGTGGGTACGAGCTATACCCATACCCATACCCATACCCATGCCCATTTTAGCAATACCCGCCCCATACCCATTTTTTTTCAATTTTCCCCACCCATACCCATACCCATTGGGGCGGGTTTTACGGGTTTTAGGCGGGTACGAGTTTTTTTGCCAGCCCTACTTCCAACTCTATTGATAATGTTTATCTTGTCGATGGCTTGAAGTTTAATCTTTTAAGCATATCTCAATTATGTGACAAGGGAAACCTTGTAACATTTGACTCAACAAGCTGCATTGTAAAAAATAACCATTCTGGAAAAATTACCCTCCATGGACCTAGAATTGAAAACGTCTATGCCATGGATATTGATAATATCCCCTCACACAATCTATCTTGTTTTAAAGTGACTCACGTAGAGAATAATTGGCTATGGCATCGTAGATTAGGACATGCAAGCATACATACTATTAAGAAATTAGCCAAACATGAATTAGTACGAGGACTTCCTACATGCAAATTCGAATATGACCATTTATGTGATGCATGTGCTAGGAAAACAAGTACGTAGTAGCTTTAAACCTAAAAATAATATCAGCACATCCAGACCATTAGAACTGCTTCACATGGACTTATGTGGGCCTATATCTATACAAAGTTTAGGACGTAGTAAGTACATTCTTGTGATTGTTGATGACTATTCCCGCTTCACATGGGTCTCTTTTTTAAAGGAAAAGAATGAAGCTTTTAAAGAATTTTCTAAACTCTGTAAACAATTACAAATTTACAAAAATTCACCAATCGTGTTCATAAGAAGCAACCATGGTACAGAATTTGATCAAAAAGAGTTTACTGAATTTTGTAGTAATTATGGAATTGCTCACAATTTTTCGGCTCCACGCACACCTCAACAAAATGGTGTAGTTGAAAGAAAAAATCGTACTTTAGAAGATATGGCTCGGACTATGATGTGTGAGAGCAATGTCCCTCAAAGTTTTTGGGCTGAAGCTGTAAATACTGCTAATTATGTCCTAAATCGATGTTTAATTAGACCAATCTTGAAAAGAACTCCTTATGAATTATTTAAAGGAAAGCAACCTAACATTTCTTAGTTTCGACCATTTGGATGTAAATGTTTTGTTCACAACAATGGTAAGAATAATTTAGGAAAATTTGATGCCAGAAGTGATGAAGGAATTTTTGTAGGATATTCTATGCATAGTAAGGCATACAGAATTTATAACAAACGCACTAAAAGCATCGAAGAAAGCATTCATGTGATTTTTGATGAATCAAATGACGGTGTGTTAAGTGATTCCATAGGACAGAACCTCAGCTTGAACAAGCACAGTGATGATGAAGAAGAGACACCAAAGGAAGTAAATCCTGGTGATCAGCAATTACTAGAGGTACCTCTTAATACTAATCCACGAGATGACACTCTATCTCAAGAAGAAGAGGAACCGACAAACGAAGAAATTTCTACACCTGAAGCACCACGCCATGAGGTAACTCAAAGGAATTTTAAATATAAGTCATTTCGCCCAATGGATAACCTCTTAACAGATATATCCACTAGGGTAAGAACTCGGTCATCCTTGCATAATTTCTATGCTTTCTTTTCTTTTGTATCACACATAGAACCAAGAAATCATCTAGAAGCACTTAGTGATTCAAATTGGATTAATGCCATGCAAGAAGAGTTAAATCAATTTGAACGAAACCAAGTCTGGACACTCATGACTAGACCAAGCAACCATCCGGTTATAGGAACAAAATGGGTCTTTAGAAATAAATTACACAAAGTCGGGAATGTTATAAGAAATAAAGCAAGATTAGTAGCTAAAGGATATAATCAAGAAGAAGGTATTGATTTTGATGAAACCTTTGCCCCTGTTGCTCGACTAGAGGCCATACAAATACTATTAACTTTTGCCTCATACATGAACATAAAACTCTATCAAATGGATGTAAAATGTGCCTTCCTAAATGGCTACTTGCAAGAAGAAGTCTTCGTAGAACAACCTCCTGGTTTTGAAAATCCCAACTTTCCAAATCATGTCTATAAACTACAAAAGGCTTTGTATGGTCTAAAACAAGCTCCCCGAGCTTGGTATGAGCAATTAAGTAAATTTCTCTTAGACCATGGTTTTAAGAGAGGACTTATAGATAAAACATTATTCACCAAGATAAAAGGAGATAATTTTATAGTCATCCAAATTTGTGTAGATGACATACTTTTTGGAGCTACAAACACCTCTCTATGTGAAGAATTTTCCAATCTTATGAGCAACGAATTCGAAATGAGTATGATGGGTGAATTAGCATTTTTCTTGGGTCTTCAAATTAAACAATGCCAAGATGGTATATTCATTAATCAAAGCAAATATATTAATGAACTCCTAAAGAAATACAAAATGGATCAAGCCAAACATGTTAAAACTCCTATGGCTACAAATGAAAAATTAGACCTTGATTAAGATGGGAAACTAGTTAGTGAGAAGGTCTATCGAGGCATGATTGGATCACTGTTGTATATTACTGCTAGTTGTCCTGACATTATGTTTAGTGTCTGCTTATGTGCTCGATTTCAGGCCTCACCTAAAGAATCTCATCTAACTTGTGTGAAAAGGATTTTTAGATGCCTGGTAGGAACTAAAAATCTAGGACTATGGTACCCTCGAGGGGGAGATTTTTCTTTAGTGGGATATACTGATGTAGACTATGCAGGATATAAAGTCGATAGAAAAAGTACATCAGGCACTTGTTAGTTTCTTGGGCCAAGCCTAGTCTCATGGCATTCCAAGAAACAAAATTCTGTCGCACTTTCAACGACAGAAGCAGAGTACATCGCTGCTGGTGCTTGTTGTGCACAATTACTTTGGATAATGTAGCAATTACGAGATTTTGGCATCAATCTCAAAGAAGTTCCAATTAAATGCGATAATAAAAGTGTTATCAATATCACAAAAAATCCAGTTCAACATTCTCGAACCAAGCATATAGAGGTACGTCATCATTTTATTCGAGATCATGTTGAAAAAGGACATGTCACCTTAGCTTTTGTACCTACTGACTCTCAACTAGCTGATATTTTTACAAAACCATTAAGCAAAGATCGATTCAATTTTATTCGACATGAACTTGGAATGCTAAATCTTGATACATAAATTGAGGGGGAGCCCTCACTTATTACTAAACTTGGTCGCTAAGTGACAATTCAGGGATCAATTATTTGTAGATCTTTTCTACCTTTGGATTTATCGATTCCTGTAAGATTATTATCGGTAATATTGAATCAGCAATAAGGTACGTCACTATGACCCTTGGTTCAATTGCCTCGGCATGAAAATTTCATTTCAATACCTTGAGGAGAATTTAGTACACAACAACTTGAGCACATTTGATAGAAGAAAATTCCTTCATCATTTTCCTTCTATCAAAAGTCAACAGGATTTATTTTAATCCCTTCCAGTCCTTTCTTGTCAATTTTTTTTTACCATGAGCCAATCTTCTCCCACCAAAACACAAAAAAAAAAAACACACAACCAAAAAAAAAAAAGAGCACAAAGCAGCTAACTCCACTTATGGCCGCGACCACCGACCGACCCACCCCCTTCTGGTGTTTGGGACGCTTATTTGGTAAGTTCCAAAACACTCTTACTGCTCTTAGTATGGAAAACCAATGCCTCTACACTTTCTAAACTCAGGAGCCATGGTCGAATCTTCACCTTCCAAATCACGCCCCACACTTTCCAAAATTCGATTGCCCCAACTACTCATTTGGTCAGTCACACATATTTGCTGCACATCGTCCTAATTCCCTTCAAATTTGGAGGAACTGAATCTGGAAAACCTTGGGCACTAGGATTGAAGCTTCCCCAATTCACCCCATCTGTTGATTCCCCTTCTAAATTCCACAGCTTCTCTAGGACAACTGGCATATACTTTCCCAAACCTTGCCTTCCCAGATTATTGCCAAATCTCCATCTATGGCCATGAAGCATATAAATTTTAGACTCCTCTGCTTTCAGCTCATCCTCTCTCACAACCCTCACCTTCTTCCCCCCCCGAGACAGACCACCCAATATCTCCCCACCATGGCACCAGGACCCTATACCCGCAAATGTGCTTGCAAAACCACCCAAACTCTCACATCATTCAGACTGAAACGAATCACTTCCCAATCAGCCCCCATTCGTCGCAGTTCCCGACTTTCTGTTCAGCGACGTTTCTCCCTACTGCCAACCAGCGAACCTCAGCCATCTCTGACTCTTCCCCGTCAGCCTCCTTCTCCACCACGACCACACCGTTCATCCCAACCCGCACACCCCCACCCTCCCCTCCACCTTCCCACACTGTGCCATTACCAACGGCTTGGTTTCCCCCCTATTCTGCCAGAGATAAATTTTTGTCTCGTTTTCTAAATCGTTCTGTTCATGCTTGTGAAATCGTCAATGTTGAATCTATTCAAGCTGAAAATCTAGGATTTATTGAATATCTATTGCAAAGTCACTGTGGCCAACTGCTAGATCTCACTGCTGAGTACTACCCACAACTGGTTCGTATGTTTTATGCCAACGTACGCACTGTGAAAACTGGTGATGTAATTACTTTAGAATGCCAAGTCAAATACGCCACGTTTACCCTTAGTGAGTCTGAAATAAATACTATTTTTGACTTACCCAGTGTCGACCAACCACATTTGTCTCCTCTGGAAGTTCGGACTAAATTTCTCTCTGAATTTTCCAAGCCTCATAGTCCGGCTGCTAATGCCCATATCTCTTCGACTGACCTCAACCGCAACCCCAGGCTGCTATACTACATCCTTGTTCGTACCATTCTTCCCCGGCCTACTTCTACTGCTCTTATCCCCTGTAAAACCCTTGAGCTTCTTTATCTTCTCCTTACTGGCAAACCTATAAATTTTGCTCGGTACATTCTGAGTTGCATGTCTAAAGTTAGCTCAGTTCTGCGTCCTGCCCCTCTCCCTTATGCAAACCTGCTCACTCGTATTTTCGCCACTTTGAAGTGACCCTCACCAATGAAGTTTTTGAAACCAAACCTGTTCCTATCATTACTCCTGTAGCATTCAAAGGCATCCACTTCTTCAAAACTGCCCACAATGCGTGGAAATTTATCTAGGACATGACTCCTGACGAACTCCTTAGTGTCTCCAACAGCTCAGGTCCACATATACCACCTCGCATCTCTTCGGACCCATCACCTCCTCCTTCATCTCTGTTTGACCAAATCCAGCACCTCGATGAGCGTCTCTATGAACTACAAGAAACTGCCGACAAGCTTGAGTACATCTTGGTCCAGCACACTAACGCATTGGACGACATCGCTCACAACCAAGCCCTTATGGACAACCGCCTCAACCGTATTCAAAGCTTGCTCACTACTCACATCACTGAGGTACATCAGAAATTGGGCGACCTCATCCAAATTGGCAGCTTGACTCGGCAATGTGCCCTCAAAGCTGTCCCTCTCTCCCCCATCGAACGTGCTCAAAGTGCTGCATATGCCTCTCAGCTGCTCTCCGCCACCAACCGAGCCTCCCAGACCTAGCTTTGAGTCACTATTATTTCCTATTTTTGGCTTTCCTACAAATAATTTTTCTTCCCTGTTGATTTGCTCACACATTTTCTAGTTCATTGTTTACTTCTTTTTGATGAAAGAGAGGGAGAAATTAGGGTAGTTATGTTACTCTTATCCTAAATCCACGATGCTAATAAAACCTATGATTAATTATGTTGTTTTGTCTTTATCATCTTGCTACCTCCATGCAAATATTTAAGTTTCATAAATTGCAAATATGCATCATACATAACATGATCAATTACATTTGCATTACTTAAGTCAATTTTGTCTTTCATCAAAAAAGGGGAGATTGTTGACTTACTTGGTAATTACAAAGATTTTGATGGAACACAAAATTAGAAATTAAGTTGTTGCATTCAAAAGATATAACAGATGAAAGGAGAAGCAATATATAGTAGAAGAATCACAATAAAAATTATGAAGAAAATATGAAAGATTATATGCATATCATAATTATTTTATTGAATATTATCAAAGATTGTGTGCATATCTAATTTATTTGATTGGAAAGATTGTATGCAAATATGATTAAAGGCAAGATATCATTGTGCTAGGCAAATGTGGAAAACATTGATTAAAAGGATTTTATTTGATTAAATATCCTTAATTCTAGTCATGACAAAATGATATTGCCCTTATTTGAATATTCTAGCAATATTATTAATATTCTTGCAATATCTAATTCGTATTTTAAATTTGATATCATAAAGATTATATTGCATGATTTTATTTTGTTGCCAAGCTTCAAAAAGATTTACATGTTCAAAAGGCAAGAGAAGAGATTGTGAGCAAATACTTTCTTATTGGAGAATATCACAAGATCAAAATCAAAATATGATATGGAGATAACTTCCTTCTTGGACAAATCAACATATGGCCACTCAATCCTATAAATAGGGGCTGAAGGAATAAGAGAAGGCATTCAAGCAATCAGACAAGCAAGTTGCAATCTTACTACACTGAGCTATACATTTGCCAATCTCTTTGAATCTCTAATTGTAATCAAAAGTCTTGAGAGACCTTGAGGAATTCTTATTAAGGAGTGAACGATGGAGTTGACGTGAGGTCACAACTTCTCCCAAATTTAAATCAGTGGTTGGTTTAGGTAGATGGGATCTTTAGAGTATGGTGCTCTGAAAGAAAATGTGAAGGTTCATCTTAATAAGAAAAGAAGAGCGTTGAATCCTAGAGTTGGATAACTCTAGGCGGGGATTAAGCCTGATTGAGGCCCAACATCGTTAAAATATCCTTGTGCATTGTCTCCATTCAAATTCTGCATTTTGATTTCAGCTTTAAATTTATTTTTACAATCACCCTATTCACCCCCTCTAGGGCGATCTAAGTCTTCATGAACCAAAAAGAAATTATTTTCAAGAATTGTTGGCTAGCGATGACTTTAAATGACTATTATGAATAAACAATGCACTCTCGGGCAATGTGAATGCTCAATGTTTGAGCTCTATTACAAGTACATGTTTATGCCAAGGGTCGATGACTAATGAAAATGTTTCCTTTGTGCTAAAGCTTAATTTAAAGACAGGTAGCACTTTTATATGTGTTGGTTACAAATCTATTGCAGATGCTCAGTTTATAAATGCACAAGGCTAAAAAACAAGCTTATGCTAATTTTATTGTTATTATGCCTGCCTCCAAATTTGATTTCTAGAAATCAAGGTCAGCTAAGGTGAAAGAGGGTAAATTATGCATTTTCCTTTGGATTGCTATGCATGTAAAGTCCTAGTCATTTGACTTAACTGGCTCTCAAACGAAAGAGGGCTAGGCATAGGGATTAACAAAAATATTTTCATGTGGTATATGAATGTGGAATGTATCTCTAAAGTTAAAATACTTGGTTCCAAGTTTATGTTCTGGTAATGAATAAAGATTCTTGGATAGCCTATGTCTCTCATTCACGATTTATTCCAAGGAAAAAGAAATGGTTTAAGCCTTCTTCGTCTATGTTCACCAGTGTCAGTAATATCCTATGATTAACAAAGTCTTCTGCTACCAAGTCGTAATTTGGTGTAGTTAAGTAACGTGATAATGAAGGAGTGTTACATACTTGGTATCAAAGTCCGGCTTGAGAAGCCAATGAGCCAAGTGGTATACATGTCAAGAGGTTATAAGGTTGCATCATACGTGACTCATGACTGAATTCGGTTTAAGCTTATTTTTGAGCTGTACATGATAATGTTTTGTGTTATATGTATATGTTACAAATCATATGGCTGGGAACCCATATCACATTCGGTTGGAACCCATTGAAAGGCTTGGTGACTATTTCCATTCTCACCACCACCTAATCCTTTCGTGTAGACCGACCAAATTCTGAATTTCATTATCAGATCAACTGAACCCATCGCTTTCTATGTGGCCTCCCAAATGAACACCGTTAGGGTAACTTCCTTGATAAATTCATTGTTACCAAAAATTATGAGAATCATGGGAATCATTTTGAGAGATGTGGTGGGCCTTGGAAATGTGTTACCTAAGAACTCTTTATTAGAGAGTTTTCTTAGGGGATGAATTTACCTATAAAGTGTTTTATTATGCCTTTCTCGAGTGTTAACCCAAGGGTATACAAATCCTTCCTTATCTGCCCATTGATGCCCCAATATATGCAGATGTTGTTGATCTTGTTTGGTTGCGCAGTCTAAATGAGTCTAGCACTTCTACTAGCTTAGGTGGGTTGGATCTAGAGTCAGTTGATACCCTGCTCATGCGTCCTTTAACCCATTCATTAGCCCAAATAGTCCTTTGGATTTTGAAAACCTAAATCATGGTCATAGCAACGATTTGGTGATGGGCATAGGGTTTTCTATAGCCTTAGAGCCCAAAGGGTCTATGGTTGTGACACAAGCCATGGTGGAGCGTACGACACCAAAACTGGTTTCTCATACCATAGTGACTCCGACATTGACTACAATGGTGACTTAGATACCTCAGGACCAAATAGGCACACACGAGACCTAATTCGGACTTAGGAGACGATAACTAAATGCTTACACATTTAAAGATATTTGTGATGTATGTAATATATGGAAAAATGACTATTATGTGTTTTCTTAATGATATGAGTATATATGGTGTGTATGCTAACCTCACGGGTTAGCCTGGAGACATATGCTTGAAATGATCTATGTCATGGTCGTGGTTTTAGTGGTCATCAATTTTGGGTCCGCATGATGACCTATGTTATATTTATAATAGCTGTAAGTATGGCATGTATATAGGACTATGTTTTTATACCTATGGTATCGAAAATTATATGTACAATATAGGTATGGTTTATAAGCTATAAAAAGTATCTGTGGTATGAATTAGATGCATAATATTATATGTACTTGTTTATGTTAGCAAATCTACATGTTAAGGCCTAGTATGAGATTAAAGCATATCGAACTTAAATGGGCATAATATCCACCCCAACCCAATTTGTGGTCTTGGAAGAATTAATTAATAGTCCTTTGTCATTTTATCTAGGCCTACAAGCTCAAAATGGGGTAACTAATCATGAAAATATGGAGAATGAAGAAGGCAATGATCCTCACCAAAGTCTACTAAAACATATAGTCCAAGAAGTATTAGCCTGAATACAAGCTAATCCCTCCTCTAGTGAAGGCAAGGGAATTAAGCTTACAGGGAAAGTGGCTAAACAAAGGCCAAAGACTTACAATGGGTTTATGGAGCCTTTTGTGCTTAGAAGCATGGATTAGACTTATGGAAAGGATATTTGATGTGATAGAAGTATTTAACTATAAAAAGACCGAAGTAGAAAGGATGTAGTCAATGCTTAAACAGTACCCATCTCCAAAAGTTGCGCAAAATGAACTCCTAGCCATGAAGCAAGATAATTTATCTGTTATGCAATTTGCAAGTAAGTTACATGAATCGTCAAGGTTTGCTCCTAAGTATGTAGCTACATATCATATGATAAGGGTTGAAAACGAACTAGGAGCCACCACTTCACCACTTAAAAAGAGACAAAATGATAAAGGGTACTCGAGAGATGCCCAACAAAAGACAAGAGCTTGGTTTTAAGAAAAACAATGGCACTAGAACGTCCAAACCTAGGTGTTCCAAATGTGGGTGGACTAGTCCAAACACTAGAGACTGTGGGGTAGGTACAGATAAATGCTATAGATGCAAAGAAACCAGCCATAATTTTACAAACCGTCTATAAAGATCCCCCAATAAAGAATAGGTTAACGATGCTACAAAAAATCAAGGATAAGTTCCTTTGGCACTCACTATGTGAAAAGCATACATGGTAAGTAGAAAGGATGCAGTCAATGCTTGAAGAGTTATTATGGGTACCATTATCTTGAACTCTACTACGTACTTTGTTTTATTTGATTCAGGTGCTTTGCATTCATTTATTACTATTATGGCTACAACTCAACTACAATTGGATAAGTATCAAGAAAACAAGGAGCTAAACATAGGATTCCCACTACAAAATTGGTCACATGACATATAAAAGTTTTCACTTAAAATAAGAAAGATTGTAATCCCAGCAAATGTCATTTTGCTTAAGCTAGCCAAATTTGGCTTAATCCTAGAAATGGATTGGCTAGAGTAGCATAAGGCAAAATTTGATCGCCAAAGACATAAAGTGACTCTAGTGGATAGTCTTCGTAAATGAGTATATGTACAAGGTCATAGACATGACTTGTGAAAAATATTGACCTCCTTAATGGAAAAAAAGGCCATAGGTTAAATCCCCTATATATTTAGTCTAGAGGAAAAATGCAAAAAAGATGATTGCATTAGAAGTACACCAATAATGAATGGGTTTATTGATGTGTTTCCTAATGAGATTCTAGGATTTCCCCCTCAAAGGGATGTACATTTTGAGATAGAACTTGTCCCAAAAACATAACCTATTTCAAAACAACCTTATCAAAAGGAATTAAAAAAATAGTTAGATGATTTATTGAAGAACGAGTATATACAACTTGGTGTTTCACCATGAGAAGCACCTGTATTATTTGTGAAAAAGAAAAATAGCGCAACGAGGTTTTTACCAACTACATAGAATTGAACACCAACATAGAAGACTTATTTGATCAACTTGAACACCCACATAGAAGATTTATTTGTTCAACTTAAAGGAGCTGGAGTTCTCTCTAAGATTAACCTAAGATTTGGTTATCGTCAATTGAGGATTAAACCATCTAACATTTCAAAGACCACTTTTAGGACCTGTTGTGGTCATTATGAGTTCACTGCGATGCCCTTTGGTTAATTAATGCACCCTCATTATAAATGGATTTAATGAACTGAATTTCTAGAGCACATTTAGATAAGCTTGTAGTGGTTTTCAGTAATGATATATTAGTTTACTCCCCATATGAGTAGGCACAAGGAACATTTGAGGATTTTATTAAAAACTTTAAGGGAACATAAGTCATGGCCTCAAAAAATCCAAGAAGTTATAGAATGGCCTAACGTAGCAATGTTACAAAAGTTCGTACATTTTCGAGCATGGCTAGGTATTATAGAAGATTCGTAAAGCATTTTTCAAAGATAGTGTTACCTCTTACTAACCTCTTCAAGGAGGTCATAATTGTTTCATGGATTATGGATTGTGAAAGGCCTTTCCAGAGCTTAAGCATAGACTTATCATGGCGTCAATATTGACCTTATCTTGTCCCAGTAAGGAGTTTGGAGCATAAAGTGATGCTTCTAAGCAAGGAATTGGGTGTGTACTAACGTAGAATGATAAAGTTATTGCATAAGCTTTAAGGCAACCACATCCATATGAAAGGAATTATCTCATATATGACTTGGAATTAGCAGTAGGGGTGTTCAAAGCTATCTGAAACCGATTACCCGAACCAAAAAACACAAACTGGATTGTATTTTCGGGTAGTTGAACCAAAAATTTTCCAACTTTATTGGATCTACGGTTCGGAGATTTTGGCATTTCAGGTACTTGAAGACCTGAATTTTTATTTTATGAAAAGATACATTTTATGCAATTTAAAAAACCCTTAGGGTGTGTTTGGTAGGGGAGAAAATTATTTTCCCAGAAAATCATTTTCCATAAAAAATATTTTTCCAAGAAAAATGATTTTCTACTTACATTTTTAGGTGTTTGGTAGAATGGAAAATCATTTTCTTTCCACTTCATTTTTTGCTATTTGATAGAATGAACCCCCCATCCTGACTTCATTTCTTTTTACCATCAACCCCCTTATCTACTCACTACTCTAACCCGACCCAACCAACAAATTCTGTTTCTCTATCCTCTTCAAAATCAAACCCAAAACATCCGTAAGAAATATGCCCCGTAACAAACCCAGCAAAAGAGAGAGTCAACATTAGTGAATCTCAATTTTCACTATACCCAAGAATTACCCAGTTGACTTTGAGTGATATTAAATCCAGATTAAAGAAAACGACGAACGGGGAGTCTATGGGTGTCTCAGATTGCGAAGTTCTTCAAAAGGGCAACTGTAACAAGATCAGAGAACTCAAGAAATAATTACAGAGATTAACGATGGAAATCATCAATGAACATGATGAACATGAAGAAGAGGGGAAGAATGAGAGACAAAATGCGAATGAAAATAGAGTAATTTTAGGCACAATTAAAAGAAAATAGAACGAGAGACAAAATTGGGTAACAAAATTGGGCTTGGAAAATCGTTATCCCTACTTTTTTCAAGGGAAAACAATTTCCTTCAAATGGGGTAAAATGATTTTCCCCTCCTTGTTTCACCAAACGGCATAAAATGGGAAAATGATTTTTCAGGAAAATGATTTTTCCCCCTACCAAACACACCCTTAAAATTCTTCACCAACCTTAGTCGCATACTCACAATCGCTCACTCACTCACCCCAGTAACGGCGCAATTTATAATCACATAATAAATAGATGAATGATTGATTAAACATTGATAAGCAGTGGAAGACATATAAACCTAGGAACATCATCGATGTTTTCATATTTGTTGAGTGAAGTAGCGGGCACACTAATTGTCACATTAATTGGGTAGTTACAAAATAGTTAATTGCGTATTAATCATGCTCATTAAATCCCTACTGATAGTTACAGTTGCATGCTGCTATTAGAGGGGTTTAGAGCTTGATTTTGGGTGTGACAGAATCCTATATATAGAATCCCCAATTTTCTCCCTTCCTCCCACGTTAAGCCTACCCAACAATCGAGCTTGGGTTTGGAGCATGACATCTATGATGACTCTATTAGCCACCGTCAGTCCTAACTCCGCGAATCGTGGGCAAACACCGAACAACGAGATCCTGTGCTTCCACATTAAGGTATGTCCTAAATCTTCCATCAGTGGTATTAGAGCCTAAGTTGCTCGTATTTAGTCCCATATGTTCCGCAGATATGATTAATTTTTGCAATTACACAAATTGAATTGCTCTAAGAAGCAGTGTGATGATGTATTCGTCTCAACTGATCAAAATTATACTGAACTGAGTTATTGGTAGCATATTTTTTACATGCCTGATTGATTAGTTCGATTGGTACAACCCCACAAACCCAAAGCCCTTCTTCCTAGTTGGCCAATCAAGGACTAGGCCAATGGACATCCCCAAACTCGTACTCACTTTAGTGGCTGAGAAGGGCTTTAACCTCAGTAAGATCGAACTTTAATCACCTTGGATACATGGTTTCCCGCAAACCTTGACCTAACCCCAACCACACCATTGCTACCACCAATTTGTAGTCATGGCAATGGCGGCGAGCCTCAGTGACACAACAAATCGGACCTTTCGACCCATAATATTTAACAGATAAAGAAAATAATAGTTCAAATTGAGAAAATGGGTGGAACGAGTAGAGACTAGAACACACACATGAGAACCGCCTGGTGGGGTGGCGCGTATAGGCATGCGCCGTCGACGAAGACCGTTTCTGGTTGTCTTCTCTCTCTAAAACCCCTCTTCACACCCGATCTGTACCACACCGGTCACAAATCCATCGATCAACAACCGGAAGAAAGACGCATGGCCTTGGAGATGTGACTCAAGATGACCTAAGATAGTGGCTTGGTGCTCTTTCTTGGAAGTTGAGGAACCTACCTCTTATCAAGAGGTGATTGATTCACCAAATCACAAATAGTGGATGGATGCCATGAAGGATGAGATGGACTCTGACGCAAGAAAAAAGTTTGAGAGCTTGTTGATCCTCCGTCTGAAAGTAAGTCTATCGAAGACAAATGAGTTTTCGAGATAAAACGTTGAGCAAATGGTTTTAATCAATAAGTTCAGGCCCGACTACTCCTGGCCCTGGTTGCCCACTTAAATTTTGAGTTGTTCGAAATAGACGTAAAGACTGCTTTCCTTAGTGGTAGTTTTGAGGAAGAGGTTTATATGGGCAGACCCATTGGTTTTGTATCAAAGGGAAAGAGAATAAGGTGTGTTGTCTTAAAAAGGTCCATATATGGTCTTAAGCAGTCTGCCAGATTTTGGTACTTTAGATTTCATGGAGTCATAACTTAGTTTGGCTTATCTATGTCAGAAGACCATCAAGTGTATGTCAAAAGCTCAACATTGGGGATTATGTTTCTTACCGTGTACGTTGATGACATATTATTGGCTGGGAACAACTTGGAGTTGATCAACGCTACTTAAAAGTGGTTGTCCTATGTCTTCGAGATGAAGGACGTGGATGAAGCCAGGTAAGTGCTAGCAGTGGAAATAATTCAAAATCGTCCCAAGATGCATGCATAAAAAGGTCCTGGAGCGATTTTGGATTTATAAATCTGATCCCCTAGGTACTCCAGTTGAGATAAGTCTAGCCATGAGTCTTGTTGATCAATGGCCTAAGACAGATGATGAAATAGAGATAATGAACTATGCTAGCGTCATAGGAAGCTTAATGTAAGCCATGTTATGTACACGACCTGACATTTGCTTTGCAGTTGATTTGGTACGTCATTATCAAAGTAACCCGGGTTTTACTAAGTGGCAAGCCATGAAGAGAGTCAAGCACTATCTTCGTGGTACTATTAACTTTGCCTTATGCTATCAATGGGAAACCTTAAGTTGAGAGGATACTTAAAGATTGACTTCGATGGTTACCCAGATGAGTCTAGGTCAACCTCAGGACATGCCTTCACTTTTGGTGGAAGAGCCATGTCATGGTGCAGTAAGAAGTAAAACTGCACAACAATGTCAGCTGTGGAGACAAGTTATGTGCCTTGTTACCATGAAGACAAAAAGCATTGCCATGAGGTATATATAGACTAACAAGGTGATTATGTTCCCTTGACTAAACCTTTTCCTATTGATGCATTCAAAGCTCATTTGTTGAGTCTAGGAATTAATAAGGTTTAGTGCTTAGATAGATGTGTCATGTGATGGACATGTTTTCTTTATGAATGAGCAAAATGCTCATGATTAATTGTTGCATGATAGCCATATTGAAATGTCACAGGATTCTAATTGACCTAGTCACACTGGCAATCGCCCTGAACCTTGAGTAGTGGCCGGGATGAGACTGAATCATATTGGCACTAGGTATGTAATATTGACTACTCACACCAGAAGTGTACGAGTAAAATAAAATAGTCACCCTAGTGTGTCTAAGATAAGACTCGATGGAGTCGTGTATGAAATAAGATTTCATATTGAAGCCTTAAAAGCTAAATCACGAGTGTCAAGATTAACATTCAATATATTGATTTAGGGGCTCAGGTTAGGTTTTTTGGGAGAAAATCTAGACTGATGATTCGCATGGCATAAAGAGTGACGTACCCAGTTGAATAGGAGTTATGCCATGACACACATTTTATACTGTGTGTGCTTATAAGTCGACCCATACATGGAGTGACAATTGACTTTTCTATCTCTTGTCACTGTTTGACCCTATGGATGATGGTCTTTTGACTTGAAGCTATGATATGAAGTCGAAACTTGAGGATGATACCTTAATGTGTTTGTTAAGGGCCATGGTGTGTACGGTTCAGCAAGAACATGCTAGGAAAGCAGTTAAGTTGAGGTGGAATTTCATGAGTGTTTAAGGAAAAATCTATCCATCATCACCGTATCAGCCTGGGTAATTATATTGAGTATATAATCATATGATATATCATATGGCATGTAAGGACTATGTATGTCACTGGTGATGTTGAGGATGATTTGGGGTATTGTATTTCGTAAAAGTGTTATGTTAGTTAGATGGCAACTTAATATAACACTATTGGTTACTTTCTGGTCGCACGGTCCATTCCCAGTATGAGGCGTGAAGAGATTAGTTGGGAGAGAAAAGTGTAACTTATGGTTTATATGACCGAGGGGGAGCTGTTGAGCCAAGTAACATTCAGGCTAATTGTCCCATTAATTAGGCAATTACAAAAAGGTTAATTACATATTAATCATGCCCATTAAATCCCTACTGATAGTTATAGTTGTTGCTGCTATTTAAGGGGTTTAGAGCCGGATTTTGGGTGTGACAGAATCCAAAATAGATGATCCCCAATTATCTACCTTCCTCTTACGTTAGGCCTAGCCATCAATCGGGCTCGAGTTTGGAGCATGACATCTACGATGACTCTAGTAGTCATCGTCAGTCCTAGTTCAGCAAATCATGTGCAAACACTGAACCATGAGATACTGTGCTTCCGCTTGAAGGTATGTCCTTAATCTTCCATGAATAATAAAAATGGGACATTCGCATTTGAATGGAAGCAAACATATACATTATTTGGCAAGGCTTATTCCTTGTGTACATTAAAAAAACATAGAGCAATTGACAAACCAATAGCTTTTTTGTGTGAGGAAAGCATTGTAACAAAACTAAAATTAGTAATCCAATAGTTATGAAGAGGGTGAATGAACTAAACGTGCAAGAATTTGAAATTTTCATTCACAATCATTATTAAGATTTTGTTGTAGATAGGATAAATAGATTATTCACAAATAGGATACGAGTAAAATCTATTTTAGCACCAAGGGTTAAGTCGAGAGGATCTGAGCCAAATGACCAAGGGAGGACCAATCATCACACAATCAACATAGATAGTCATGCATCACTTCTTTCAACCAGCATTGCACTTTCTTTTCTTATTTAACACAATACTAGGTTGAGTCACCATGTGTTTTAGACCTATTTTTTAAACATAAAAACAAAGAAAAATGAACCAGAAGCCTCACATGTTAGCATGTTACCCTTACACAGTAAAATATGGGGTTCAACAAATTGACCTGGTGAGCGCACACATATTTCAAATCAATCTTATAAATCATAGGCAGCGAAATACACTTGGCAATCTACTGAAGTAAGTCATTATCATTTTTTCATTTCTTTTAATTAGCCAAGGTTAGGAACCATTTAAGGTGAGTCATAGGAAC
The DNA here is from genome assembly GCA_017589665.1 of Selenicereus undatus. Taxonomy (NCBI): domain Eukaryota; kingdom Viridiplantae; phylum Streptophyta; class Magnoliopsida; order Caryophyllales; family Cactaceae; genus Selenicereus; species Selenicereus undatus. The sequence goes on along the minus strand of JACYFF010031959.1, from coordinate 74,294,269 downwards.
TTATGAATTTAGAAATATCCACACGACTCCTAGGTTCTGATGAATTAGTCGTTAGTCGGCATTGAACGGTGAACGGTGAAATGCACTGCTAGTCGGTCATGTTGTCCAAACATCTCCATATCAACAAACTTATAAGCAAAAGAATATATGAACTTATGAACTTATGATTTTCATAATGGTGAATGGGTCCTTTGGATGGCAAAAACATATGAAAACTATTGAGCAAGATCTATACATAGACACATTAAACTTTTACACACATTATAAAGGTACAAGTAAGAACGTACCTCTCAGAGTTGTCTATTTTCCTTTCTAGTTGAACCTTTGATTCTTGATCTATAAAGCCTTCCTTTATTCTCTGTACTCATGAAAATTCATTCATATGAGTTAGAGGCTCTAATTGTACTTTCTAATTCATAGCTTCTTTAGAAAATCAACAAACTCTTTAATTGTTCATTTCTTGTCAATTTTAAGTTTTTATTAGTAAGGTTAGCCTATTAGTTTGTTTCCTCCTTTTTCCTTGCTTTGTTCTGGTCGGTTGAATAAATCAATTTGAACCCTAACCATATGTTTTTTCTTCCACATAAACTTCACGTATTTGGCATGTCCGTCTTATATTTGGTAATTTCCCTTGATAGTTCCCATTTCATTTATACTCCTAATTGCTTAGTGAAATTTCTTACTCAAAATAGCCAAATTTTCAATAACAACCTCAAAAATAAATTTCATCTAAGTTTCCAAGTTCTGGTAAGGCCCACAAAATACCATCTTGGCATCCATTAGTTAATTATCTCTTATTGGCGCCTTAATTCTGGATTTTACACCATATTCTGAATGAAGTGGATTCCAAATAAAGTGGATCTAACTAACAGGCCAAGGCCTTGTCTAACCCACCCCGACCCACACCTCAAAAATGAGGGCCAGGGTCGATTTTCTTATCACCGACTCGACCTGACCCTTAAATTGAGGGTATGCGAATACAATGAGGGTTAGTCTTGGGTAGAGGTTTTGATCCTCTAGCATAACCTACTGACTCTCAATTTTCTCAAAAAATTAAAATTTAAGATCAAAACTTAAAATCAAAATCAGATACTTCATTTGTTCAAAACCTTTTCACTTTCCATTTTCTCATGTCCTCTTAGCCTCCCACTCTCAAATCTCACTAGCTTTTAACCTTCTAATGCTCCCTCTCTGATGTTTGGAGTAGTCGTTTTGATAAACTAAGTCTTTTAGTCACTAAATTACACATTAGAATGTTTGTAATTGAGTTACATTTCATTAGAACATTATATCATCATGACACCTTTTTTTTTTGGTAGGATGTTTAATGTTGAACTTTATACTAAAAGAAAGCTTAATAAAAAATCTCATTTCCTATATCAAGAAGATTTGAGAGTCGCGTCTGACCCTATAACCTAAGGGTACCCGTAGAGTTAGGGTCAGTGTTAAGGGTATGGAAACTCGCATTAGGGTTGGGTCGCGAAAATCCTATTTATCAACCCTCACGACCTAACCCGACCCTCAGTTTGATCCAGTCTACAATTAAGTAACAAGTAGTTAATTTGGCTTACTTAGTGAAATCCATAATTCTCACATAGACATTCTAACACTTAGCTACGCATTCAAATTACTGAGTTTTGTTACTTAATCAATTTCACTTACTTAAATTAACCATGGAATCAATAACCTAGTTTTTTTTTTTTTTTAAAAAGTTCTCAACTAAGCATGTGAATTACCTTGACATCTCCCGCTTTCGTAATCTAACTCAGCTATAAAGTACCCCCTCCAGCTAACTTTAGGCATATCTCCAAAGTTAAATTCCTTTGAAGCCAATAAGCCCCAAAACCATTCTTTCTTTCAAATTCCAACATAAGTAGTTCCAAATCCAATCAACATCCATAAACCAAAAAATTCCAATATGGCAATCCATTACCATTTTAAAGCTCCATTTAAGCATAATCACAAAGCATAACTTTTCAAACTAGCACAATTAAGATTAAATTTAACATAACCCAATAATCCAATGGAAACATGAAATTACAAACTTAAAACTAGTAGATGCGGCAAAGGGATATAATGAGTTACCTTTGACAGAGAGGTCGAGTAGATGGTCGACAGGGGGCGGCAAATGGTGGAGCAGAGGCGGACAGAACAGATCCCACCACTTGCTTTGCTTGGCGGGATCAAGCGAGGGAAAGAATGGAGGACATAGACAGAAAGGGCAAAGCTAGCGGCGATGCGGCCTGCATCGGGCTGGCAGCGCAATGGCCGAGATAGAGCAGCAGTGGCCCATAATAAGACTATGGAGGCCAGGGGGCAGAAAGGTAATATGGTTTTGCCTTTTAGTGTCATATGTTACAGATAAGAGTCCTATATTGGATAAGTGAAGGAAAGGTTCTAGGCTTATAACTGGTGATGTTGCACACTCTATCAGATCGGCATTCTGGGGAGAGAGTAACAGCCTATGACAAGTGGTATTAGAGCTAACCTAGACCTAACTCTGATGTCTCGCTAGACACTCTGACAAAATGGGGTAAGCAAGGGGCCCCATCTGTGGCGAGGGCATCAAAGGATTGGGTGGGGAGAATACCACGAACAATGTCATAGATAAGTGTTCCATGTTGAATAAGTGATGATAGGATCCTGAACTTATAAGCGGTACGTAGTGCTATAGACTCTATCAGACTAACCTTCCTTATCGCAATTAGTTTGAACTTATGTTTTTGCATTTTTGTCATGTGCTAAAACCTTTGGCAACACATTTGTCTAGATTGAATTTGTTCATTATGTCGCCTTTTTGTTTTTGTTTTTTTTTGTAATTTTATTTAATTACTAAGCAAATCGATCAACGCTCGCCAATGTTCTATAGTGTTTGAACGCATATGCATTTTTGTCGATAAATGTATACATTTCCATCCTTATCTAAGCTGAGATGCATTTAACAAATTTACATAAATGGTTTGCTTCATTTTTTTGGGTAATGAATGTATCCTTACATGGCTTGCTGTTGATAACCATATGGCACTATGAATTAAATGATAACTAAGCAAAGATTATTGAATGATTTGTTACACCCTTCTTTCTCAATTCTGCCCAATAGCCCAAGTGCCCAATGGCTGGGTGTGTCAGAAATTAAATATGTAAATTGTAGGATAATTAGGACTAACCTCAATTGCGGAATTGACTATCAGGTATAGCCCACGTTGATATGAATATAAGATGGCCACTAGAATCGCCTTTGGGATTCACGTCCTAGACCTGAAACTCGGTAGATGGTTGGACAGCCGTGAGAGGGGAAAGCGAGAGACTATGAGATTATTGTTTTCTGCGTATCTTTTTGTGTTTCTAATTGATCCCCTAAAACCTCCTTTTGTAGGTTTTGGGGGGACAATTAGGGTTGCCGCCCTAAGCGACCTCAGTGGCTGTCCGACCTAAAATATTAGGCCAGGCCAACAGCTCCCACTCAACCACATAGGCCGCAAAACACATGTTCTCCAGGAATCACAGCTATTCACGCGTCATACTAGGAATAGGACGTGTGACAAAAAAGTAACAAGTAGTGTTACATTAAGTTACCATTTAACTGCCATAATATTTTCACGAAACATGATACCCCAAATCATCCTAAAACGTCACCAGTGCCGTCTCTAATCCCTTATGCCATGATATATCATATGATTATATACTCAATATAATCACCTGGGTCAATATTGGTGATGATGGATAGATTTTCCTTAAACACTCATGGTGTTACATCTCAGCTTAATTGCTTTCCTAACGTGCTCTCATTGAAACGTATACATCGTGGTCCTTGAGAAGCACATTAAAGTAGTAACATCAAGCTTTTGACTTTATACCATAGTTTTAAGTCAAAGGGTCATCGTCCATAGGGTCTCACAGTGACAAGAGATAGCGAGGTCAATTGTCACTTTGTATATAGGTCATCTTTCAAGCACACACAGTATGAGATGTGTGTCGTGACATAGCTCCCACTTAACTAGGATCGTTACTCTATATGCCATGCGAATCGCTCTACATGGCCACAAAAAAAAATCTAACCTAGGTCACTAGATTAACGTACTAAATGCTAATCTTGACACTCAAGATTCGACTTTTAAGGCTTCAATATGAAATCATATCTCATGTTCGACTCCCTCGAGTCTTATCTTAGACTCACTAAGGCAACTACGTTCTATCTTATTTACATTCTTCCAATTAAGTAATCAGTATTACACACCTAGTGCCAATACGATTCAATCTCATCCTGCTCACTACTCAACCAATAGGGCGATTGCATGTGTGATGAGGCAAATTAGAAGCCTGTGACATTTCAACATGTCTAACAAATAAATCATAGAGCATTTAGAAAAAGAGACCTCACTCTTTATTTTATAAATGTTTATTATAAGGAGAATGTATCTGTCACACATAACAAGATTCATCCAAAAGACGAAAGTCTAGGAATTGGTTTAGTCAACGAATCAGCAATCATCTTGTTAGTGGGTATATACTTAATGGCAACTTCCTTTGTCTTTATGGCGTTTTGCACGAAGTGATAGTGCCTCTTGATGTGTTTGGTCTTCCGATGGAAATTCGGATCCCTAATGAACTGGATGGTAGCTATGTTGTCACATAGCATCACAAGAGGATCATTAACTCTGGGAGTCAGATTAAGATCCTGAACAAAGCTCCTAAGCTACATTTCCTCCTATAGGCTAGGCTACATGCGACATACTCTGCTTCCAAAGTCAACAGAGCTATACAGTCATGCTTCTTACTGCACCGTGATATGGCTCCCCCACCCAGGGTGAAGATGTAACATGAGGTTAACTTGGACTCATCTGGGTCACCATCCCAATAGGTATCTGAGAATCCTCTCAACTTAAGGTCCTCGCCTTAATAGCATAAGACCAAGTCAGTTGTACCACGAACGTAGCGCGTGATTCTCTTGACGGCTTGTCGATGACCAAGTCCTGGGTTGCTCTAGTAATGACTTACCAAACCAACCACAAAGCAAATGTCAAGTTGACTACGTAACATGGTGTACAATAAGTTTCCTATGGCACTAGCATAAGGGACATTGCTCATTACCTCCTTTTCTTTGTCTATTTTTAGGCATTGGTCAGGCCTCAAGGTTAAATCCTTCTTAACTAGAGTGCCTACGGGTTTGGAATAATGCTTATAAAATCATTCTAAGACTTTCTTGATATATGCTTCCTGGCACATACCTAAGAGTTTCTTAGGTCGATTTTTGATTATTTTCACGCCTAGGACATACCGTACTTCACCCATGTCCTTCATCTCAAAGATGGAGGATAACCAGTTCCTAGTCGCTTCGATAATTTGTAAGTTGTTCCTAGCCAATGATAAGTCATCAATATATAAGGTAAGAAACGTAATCTGCCCCGATTGATCTTTTGACATGCACACAGTGGTCTTCTGAAACCATGGATAAACCAAACGAAGTTATAGCTTCATGGAATCTTAGGTATCAAGATCTAAAAGATTCCTTAAGACCATATATGGACCTCTTAAGACGACATACCTTGTTCTATTGTCCCTTTTATTGAAAACCAATAGATTGGTCCATATAGATCTCTTCCTCAAGGATGCCGTTGAGGAAAGTAATCTTTACGTTCATTTGAAACAACTCTAAGTCCAAATGGCCAACCAGGGCTAGGAGTAGGCAAATAGAGGCAAACCTCACCACATGAGAAAATGTCTCTTCATAGTCTACACCATCAAAGTGTGTAAACCCTTTCGCCGCTAAATGGGCTTTGATCTTATCACTACAAGAAAAATGCAAAATACAGACGGATTTAACGACGGAATATTGTTAATCGGCGACGAAAATTTCATATCAACGACGGAATTGGCGACGGAATACGACTGTCGGATTTTCGCTCGTCGCTGAGTAGCCGGCGACGGAATTTCAAAAATCCGTCCCCATCAGCGACGGATTCAGCGACAGAATGTGCGACGTACTTTTTTTTGGCGGGGAAGTGGCGGGGCAGGAGGTGGGGGGGGGACTTTATTTTAATCCCGCCCCCACCTCCTCCCAAAAAAAAAAAAATGTTATCCGTCGCCATTCCGTCGCTATGTTTCTGTTTTTTTTAAAATAAAATTGCTTGTTTTTGATCAATTCCGTACATACAAATAATTCCCTGCAAGAAATTTACAAGATTTCCGCACCCAATCAACATCTAACGACTTCATTCGAAGCGTTCTCAACAATTGCAACCCACACAAAGGTGGAATTTCACATCCACAACAACACACAAATTGAAAACCAAGGGTTTTCAATTCACAAACCACAAGTTCCAAACAAAATAACCACAAGTTACCAGTAATTGAGAATAAAGTGATATATATGTTTGCAGAAGAGGGTGAAGTAAGCGCCAAATGGGAGGGAAGTCAAATAGGCAGTAGGGGGAGGGAAGTGAAATTAGCAGAAAGGGGAAGGGAAGCAAGCAGCAAGAGAAATGATGTACTTCGTGAAGAATCAAGCAGAAGAGCCACCAGCTGAAGGAAAACTGCAACCAACTCATCAATCACCAAGGTCTTCCTCTTCCTCTTCGCCTTCCTCTTCCTATTCCTCTTCCTCACCATCTTCCTCATGATGTTGCGAGGGATGAGTAAATGGTGGCTGAGATCCCGAGCCAGACGCCTGTTGCATTTGAAAGAAAGCTTGGAGGCGCTGATCGATGCTCATCATTTGTTGGCTCAGTTGTTGGTTGCTTTGTGTGAGCAATCTGTTGGATTCCTCCAGTTGCTTACATTTCTCCATAACCAACCGGTAGCTTTCAGCTTGTGAAGATAGCTCACCCCCCAAGTTGGTTACTACACCCCTTAACTCATTGAGCTCTTGTTGCGATGGCGTAGAACCCGAACCTGCTGACAGACATTTAAGTAAATTACTATACTAGCTTTGTCATTAAGTAAATTAAATGTATAACCATGGTTGTTGGAACTGTAATATGAAAACAATACCGGATCTTTGAGTGGGACTGAAGTAACCGGATTCCCTCATGTTGACAGCCTCATCACCAATGCCGTAAATCTGACCCTTCTTGTTCTTGAACGCCTTCACCCACAACTCATTTAGGTTGGGAAATGGTTGGTTTGGATCTTCAGAAGATCCATCCCCGCTCCCTTGAGAATTGATAACATTTTGAAAATCGCGTTCAAAAGTTTCCTATAATACCGCAACATGCGCACAAAATCATGCATAGTACAATAACTTAAAATGAAGTATACGAGTTCATGTTGAACTACCAATGAAGATTGAGAATAGCTAGTTGCTTACATATGTTTGTTGTGATTTCTTGTCAACCTAGGGGGCATCTTCTTTACCTTGGAGTTTGTGAGTGCGACTGAACAATTCGACAATGGTGGGCTCTGTCCCAAGTTGTTCCCTCTATGTACGTGCGAGAAAGAATGATGTCAAGTACAATACAAAATACAGTATTAAACTTTAACGAAAACATAGCAAACATTAATTCATTTACCAGACGCCGTCTATGCTCATGCATGGGGATCGAGCCACAGGTGTGGAGAGATGGGCCACAACTTTCTGGAGTCCCCAGTCAGTTCTTCTGGGCTGTCTCACGCAATTTCTTGTAATGTTCATTCGCCCAGTGCTGTTGGAGTCCCTCACATTGAGCATCACCGAGCCAAACAGGCTTCTTGTCATGCTTCCTTGCTTTGCCGAAGAAGTCTCTCAAGCGTGCGTTGCCTCGGTTTTCAAAATTCCTTCTCATACGATCCTCATGGATCGGATCCCAAGTAAACCACTTCTGCAATTATGAAAACAAAGAACACATCAAACAATGCAATACTAATATAGCACGTTGACAGAAATTGTTAATACGAAGTCACTGTAGTTACCTTGAACTCCCCGAACCACAAATCTCGTACTGGTTTGGGCACTTTGCTCCAAGTAGGCCAAGCTCCGTCAAACTTGCTTTGAAATATGAGCGAAATCCTACCAACAGCACCATCATTGGGGAGAAACCTAATTGAACATTACACATAAAATTCATTACTTGTTATGCAAAATTCATGTAGTACTTCGTAAGATATAACAAATGAAGACTTACCCGTTACCATCTGGCTCAATCCAAATCTTTGCTCGAGTGCACCCATGACTGGATTGTGCTTCACTTTCACCACTTCCAATGTTCTCTTGGGACTGGTTTGTGTTAGGGTGAGTGGGTTGGGGAGTGGGGTGCACATTGTGAATAACATGGGGGTTTGGAGGAATGTTGTACGCAAATTGGCCGTACATCGTTCTTTGGTTGGGAATGTATAAGGTCTGTTGATGGAAAGCACCAAATGGGGGAGGCAGGGGTCCTGAAATACCTGGTATGTAAGCAGCCATTGTCACTCCTGGCTGAACTGGTGTATGAGGTACCTGGGGGGAAGATGGATCAATGTCCATTGTGGTCGGATCCACGGCAGAGCTCCGACGCCCTCGTCCTCTACCTCGAGGGGAGGACTTTGCTCGACGAGAACTTGAATCCATACCTGAAATATGTGACAACAACGCCAAGTGCAAATATATAATGATTGTACATGTAAATCGTTTGACATCATACATCATAATCGGTATGTAGGTGACACAAATTTTGCAAAACTCATTCATACAACATAAGTAAAGTCCCAAACAATTGTTTGACATGCGAACTACTCAAACACATAAGAATTCGTAACCACTCAATCATCCGCATCGTCATCGTCATCGTCATCATCATAATTCAAATGCAAATTTTCTTCAACTTCATCTTTTCCGTCATCGTCATCCCACTCCCCCTCTTCTTCATCCTCATCATTTTGTACCTCATCTATCTCGTCATTTCCCTGAACGAATGAAAACCCTATTTCATCGTTAACCTCTTCCGGTGGTGCACTTTCATCCACTAATGACGCAGGGATGGCGTCATTCGCAGGTTCGACGATAGTCGTCATGTCCGTTTGTTGGTACGCAGATGGTAGAGTGTATTGCTGATCCACTCTCGCCCTTGGTTTGGTTGGTATGACAACAAGCCAATTCGCCCTATCCCTTAAGCGATCTGCATGTAGTATAAAGTATACTTGTGATGCGGTGTTTGGGAAGATAAATGGGTCGTACTTTCGGTATCTTCTTGTACGGTGGACCTCAATAAGGTTGCTTAGTTTATGAGATCGTATCCCACGATTCAATGTGGGGTCGAACCACTGACAACTGAAGAGCACACATCGTTTAAGTGGTTTGCCTACGTACTCAATTTGGACAATGTCCTCCAGTACACCATAATAATCATTTTCAATATCGCCTTCCCCAGTGCCACAAACACCAACACCACAATTATATGTTCTCTTCCCGACGCTACGAGCTTCTGTGTGGAATTTGAATCCATTTACTCTATATGCCGTCCACGTCGACACACACCGTTTTGGCTTCACAGCCAATTGACTCAGGTAGCAATGTTTGTCGGTCTCGAACAATTGAATATAATGCACCTACGGTGACATAACAAGTGGTTTTAATTAATACACTGCACCTAATTAATTGTTATGTTCAAATTGTAAATAAATGAGTTCGAATACTTGCATTCTCACTAAACCAATCTGCGAAATGAGTTTCGATAATGGTGTCGACATCTGCGTCGCTGACATTGGGACGTGCGGTTCTCACTTGGTCCATGAAAATACTATCACATTTTACGAAGCGTATTAACATACTTGCGTTATGAATGATAAACTGAATTCGATGTGAAAATACAACTCACCCTATATAAGGTTTCACTTCGTCACTATTTAACAGCACGTGAAGATGAGCAGCAACATACTCGGCATCCGTGAGATACCTTGATCTTTCCCTACCAATAGTGGTCCCTTGCGGTTCAAACACGGACAGAGTTGGAAAATGATTTATATGTTCATCATCATCTTCATTTCTCCTGTGCCTACTACGCATGGAGGGCACATTAGAGCCAAAGTAATACGAGGCAAAGAATGTCCTCTCCGCCTCTAGGTATGCTTCTGTGATTGAACCTTCAGGACACGCCTGCTGCTTTATCTTTCTCTTCAATCGGCCAAAGAACCTACCAAATTCACAATTGCAATGTTTTAAGTGATTCCACATATAAGAATTCATAGAAGGTTTTCATCAATTACAGTATAATTTACCTCTCAAATGGATACATCCATCGGTATTGTACTGGACCACCTAGTTGAGCCTCTTCTGCCAAATGCACTGGCAGGTGCTCCATGACATTGAAAAAGCCAGGAGGGAAAATGGTCTCCAACTTACACAAAGTGATGACAATGTTGCGATGCAGTTCCTCAAGCATATCTTCCCGCAATGTTGTTGAGCATAAGTTCTTGAAGAACTAGCTTATCTCAATAAGAGGTTTCAACACATCATCTGGGAGCGCACCAAATGCAATTGGTAAAAGAGTCTCCATGAAGACATGACAGTCATGACTTTTCATGTTGTTGAACTTAGCCTCATTAGGGTCCACGATATTTCTCAAATTAGAGCAATATCCATCAGGCATTTGAAGCTCTTTCACCTATTCACACAACTCTCTTCGTTTATCCACAGGAAGTACGAACTTCGCTTTGGGTTTAACCGGCCTACCACTTGGGCCTGAATGTAAATGTAATTCCGGCCGATCACATATTTCGGCAACATCCATTCTTGATTTGGCATTGTCCTTTGTTTTCTCATTAACATCCATCACAGTGTTGATAATGTTTTCGAAGAAGTTCTTCTCAATGTGCATCACATCCAAATTATGGTGGAGCAGTTGGTGTTGCCAATAAGGCAACTCCCATAATATGCTCTTTTTCGTCCAGTTGTGCTCATTCTCCTTAAATCCTGGTATGACAAAGTCACCATTTGTGGTTACCATTGGGTAATCTTCCACCTCCACAGACAGTTCTTCCCCGGTCAATCGACGAGGAGGACCCCCTATAACAATTCTCCCTTTCCTAAATGCAGTTCTATTTCTTCTGAATGCATGATTCCTTGGCAAAAAACAACGATGACAGTCAAACCATGAGAATTTACCTCCATTTCGCAATCTCAAAGCCTTTTGTTGTTTCATACATACGGGGCATGCCAATTGGCCATTAGTACTCCACCCAGATAACATTCCGTATGCGGGAAAATCATTAATCGTCCACATAAGTGCAGCCTTCATCTGAAATGTACGCCCCGTAGAAATATCGTAAGTCTCAACTCCAACATCCCACAACTCTTTCAACTCATCGATAAGAGGTTGTAAATATACATCTATGTTGTTCTTGGGATTTTTAGGCCCGGGGATTACACAAGTCAAGAACATAAACGGTGTGGTCATACACATTTCAGGGGGAAGGTTATATGGTGTAACGACCACCGGCCAAATGGAGTATGATCTTGAAGACAATGTGTAGGGATTAAATCCATCAGCACATAAGCCAAGCCTCACATTCTGAGGCTCTGCAGCAAATTGAGGGTATTTGGAATCGAAATGTTTCCATGCTGCTCCATCTGATGGATGACATAAAACACCGTCCTCACGTCGATGTTCATAATGCCATCTCATGTGCTCTGCAGTACTTCTTGATGCGTACAACCTCTGCAGTCGAGGTTTTAACGGCAAGTAATGCATCCTTGCATATGGCAATGGATTCTGATTCCTTTGATGTGACCTTTGCCTCTTCCATCTTGAATGCCCATAAAACTTGCACGCATCCAAGTTTGCGTCCTCCTTATAAAATAGCATGCAACCTTTCCGGCAACAATCAATTTGGACCACATCGTTGCCGAGATCTTTAACAACCTTCTTCGTTTGCCCGTAGTTGTTAGGCACGCGGTTGTTAGGAGGACACATCTCTTTCATTAATTGAACAACTTCATTAAAACAGTTTTGAGGCATACTATAATCAGATTTAATACTCAACAGCCTCACCGCCGCAGATAGCTCACTGTGGGTGGAGCAACCATCATATAAGGGTTGTTGAGCTGCTTGAACCATATTATAAAATGGTTCTCGGCAAGTGCTTGACCCCTCTTCCCTTACATTTTGATTTGCTATTATAGCATCATCAACCATGTCCTCCATCCGATCTATGTAGGATTCAGAATAGTCATTATTAACATGACTTGAACCTCCAACTTCGGAAATTTCACTATTTTGATACCCACAACCATATTCCTGAGGTTCTATTTCCCCATAACTTATCCAAAACCAATACCCTTGCACAAAACCCTTATACATAAGGTGCATCTTGACCTCATCAGGTGTCAAGTACACCCTATTTCTGCATTTCGCACAAGGACATCTATACTTTCCCCCATTCAAAAACTCTGTCTGTGTACGTGCGAATTGATCGAATTCGTTTACTCCATCCAGAAATTCTTGCGTATAACCACTACGATCATGCAGTAATCTATTATACATCCACCTACGATGTGGAGGACCATTCATGTTCTGCTCAAATAACAATAACCACATAAGGTATTTGATAAGGATTAATTTAAAACTCAATTATAATAACTACGTAAATTACGCAATTATATATTTTTTTTTTGCTTACTTCAAAATTTTCACATGCACCCAAAAAAAAATCATTACAACTACGTGATAAATACACTTACATTCTCACGAACATCACAAAACTAATATGAGTTACAACTTCATACAAACATCGCATTTGAACAAAATAATAAACTAAAGCATCTCAATCCACCAACATATCAACTTTCAAGTTCACATCACCAAACCTAAACCCTAAATTGCATTTATCAAATTCTTCAACCAAATTTCAACAACATTATCAATTAAAACATTTCATTCCACCAATATACGAAATTTCAACTTCAAACTACCAAACCTCAACCCTAAATTGCATTTAACAAATTCTTGTAACGAATTAGACCAATAACCTCACACACATTGCACATTTCAACAACATTATCAATAAAACTATTTCATTCCACCAATATATCAAACTTTAACTTCAAACTATCAAACCTAAACCCTAAATCGCATTTACCTCAATCTTGAACCAAATTAGACCAATAATCTCACACAAACATTACATTTCAACATAAATATGAACTAACTACAAAATTCTAACAATGTAATACAAAAATTTGTAGAAATTTCAAGTTGTTTAGGTGAGAAAAATACCTCAATGAGCTTCAAAAAACCGGCGGTAGGGGGTGGCCGGCGGCAAGGTGCGGGGAAGTGGCGGCGGCAGAAGCGACGGACGGCTGGCGGCGGCGGCTGGGCACGGCGGGGGGAGTGGCGCTGGCGCTGGCGCTGCTCACGGCGTTCACTCGGTGTTTTGCTCTCTCTCTCTCCTCGACTCGAGTTGCAGCGAAATGAAACCAGATCTGGTTTCATTTAAACGACCTGGCGACGGAATTTCCGTCGCCCATTTGAATTTTTTTAAGTGGCGACGGAATTTCCGTCGCTACCTTTCTAAAAAAAATTATATTTTTCTTTTTTTTTAAAAAAAAAAAATTTAGGCGACGGATATTCCGTCGCCAGGTTTTAAAAAAATAATTAAATGTTTTTGGCGACGGAATTTCCGTCGCCACACGCCAATTTAGGCGACGAATTTGAATTTCTGTCGCCATGCCTGTCGTCAAATCTGACTTTTTGGTGAATCTATTTATCCGTCGCCAAATTTTTCGTTAATATTTTCCGTCGTTGAGTTCCGTCGTTAATGTGAACTTTTTTAGTAGTGTATCAATCGCACCATCTGCATGATGTTTTATCTTTAAAGCCCACTTATTTGTGATAGATTTACGTTTGGGCTGGAAAATCAACAAGGTCACAAACCTTATTTCTCACTATAGAGTCTATCTCATCCCTCATGGAATCCATGCACTCTTTGTAGTTTGGTGAATCAATTCCCTCTTGATAAGAGTTAGGGTCCTCAACTTCCAATGGAGTGCATAGGAATATTTTCTCTTCGATTTGGAAATATCATCGAGGAATTCTTCCATGCTCGCTTCTTTGGATTCTGGGACATTCATTATTCGTCTATATAAGTGAGGCATCCCTCCCCCTTTCTCTAAGAGGTGTGGGACCTTGAGCATATGGAGAATCACTCCACTATCCCTTTGAAGTGTGGGATCCTAAACATGTAGACTAACTGCATGTTCGGGAATAAGAGATTGAGGATGAACCTCAATCACATGTTGATTCTCCTCATGTATTGGACATTGAGAACGAATTTGATTCTCTTGAGCATATAATTCTCCCCCATTTGAGTCAAATAGGGGAGGTGTACCATCCTGGGTGACTTGGTTTGAATTCAAATTCTCCCCCTCACTGAAATATGGTTGAATGTCCTAATGTAACTCAAACAGTTGGACATCTTTCTTGATTTCACTAATAGTAGGGAACTCATCCTCAGGAAAGTCAACATTGTGGGAATCTATTTTTATCATGCCACCATTAGGGTGTTTCCCATACATCACATATCCTTTAGATTGTACGGGATATCTGATAAACACAATTTTGGTGACTCTTGGACTAAGTTTTCAATGTTTATGGGTTGGGCTATGCACATAGTCGGTCGAACCCCATGGGCGTAAATGTTTTAAGGATGACTTCTTACTAAACCATAACTCATATGGTCTGGCAGATATACTCTTGCTTGGCACACGATTAAGGATGTAAGTTGTTGTAAGCAGCGCACCCTCCCCCAAAAATTGATTGGGAGGCTAGCATGTGCCATCATTGACCTGACCATGTCAAGTAATGTATGATTCCTGTGTTGCACAACGCTGTTCTATTGTGGAGTGCGTGGAATCGTTGGCTGTCTTTATATACCTTTCTCTTCATAATACACTTTGAAGATATCAGAGAGGTATTCACGACCTCGATCAGTTCGAAATGTTTTAACCCTACATTCTAATTAAGTCTCTACTTCTGCTACAAAGCGTTTAAATACATTGAGTGCCTCATAGTGATTAGATAGTAGGTATATATACCTATATCATGAATAATCATCTATAAGAGTAATGAAATAGATAGCCCCATGACATGCTTTAACGTTCATAGGCCTGCAGATATCTAAGTGGATTAATTTTAAGGGACTAGATGTTCTCGAAATCTTATGGAAAGGCTTCATTATTGCCTTGCTGGCTAGATATAACTCACACCTAAGCAACCTAACCCTAGTTAGTTGGTCTAAAAGACCTTCTTTAGCTAGCCTACTTATTATGTCCTAGCCCACATGGCTAAGTCTAGCATGCCACTTAACTGATTCAGAATCAGAGTTAAAATGTGAAACAAAAGTAGAAGACATACTATCATAGGAATTGTCCAAATCTAAAATAATGAAATCCCCTTTCAATGTTGCCTGGTTAAACAAATTGTCATGATAGAACAAATCCAATCTATTTGGTCGAAATCCAAAAGAAAAACGTAATCTTATTAAAGAAACATAAGAGACTAAAGTGCATCACATTGTATGTCCATAGAGGGCGTCATGAAGAAGTAGCTTGTTTCCTCCATGGAGTTTGAGCTGATATTTTCCTACTCGAAGGACATCTTCTTCACTGTCGTTTCCCAGTACGACAGTTCGTGAACCCACCGGGTAATGATGGAATTCTACGAATCCAGCCTTATCCAGAACTATGTGCTTTGCTGCCCCCGTGTCTATAATCCCTTAAGGAAGAGAGTTAGAAATGAATGCATGGGAACAAACATATAATTAAGGAGTTTTAGTGGAAAGAGGTACCTTGGGTGGCTTAGGACAATCCCGAGCAAAATGGCCCTTCTTTCTACAGTTATAGCACTTCGCACGTGTTATATCCTTAGGTCCATTGCCCTTAGCCTTATGCTTCTTGGCAGTACCACCATTGGAGCGAGAGTTTTGAGGAGGATGGGGACCCCTCTTGGGCTTCTTACCATGGTAGGGTCTTTTGCCGTTGGGCCCCGACCCTTTGCAATGAATGCCACACTAAGAGGTGCATTTATCTCTATGCGCTCTTCCTCTATTTCAAGGTGCTTTGAGATTACCTTGAAGGTCTTAATGTTCTCACACTGTGCCATGATGACCTTAAGGCTCTTCTAATGTTCAATGTCATGAGAAAGAGCTTTAATCTCATTAAGGATATGTTCTTCCTCAGAAATTTCTTGCCTTGCAGCTTTAAGATCTCGAACCATGGCACTTATGGTTCGAAGGTGTTCAGAGATATTATGACTAGAGTCAATAGTATATTGCATCTATTTTAGCGGCAAGGTATGCAATCTTGTAGCAAATGTCTGCCCGAACCTAATCTTAAAATGTGCCCACATGTCCTTAGCACTGGGGAAGTGTTCAAACTCACCTAGGAGGTTGTCCTCCATGCAAGACAACATTGTGTAGCATGCAGAACGATCACATCTGGACCAGGCTTGGTATGCCTTTGGGTTCTCTTGGTACTGCTCAGTAGCAATAATATCTCTACCTTTATCATCTTTGTCTACCGGAGCAGGCATAGAAGAAGTCAAGAGGTCCACCATGTCACCATCATTTAAGGTGAACTGGACCTTTAGATGCCAGGCGTTGTAATTTGAACCATCTAGTTTATCCTTAGATTCCATACAACCTATCATATTGTTATTTGCTATATCTGGAAGTATATATATAATTTGTTAGACATATTATTTAATAATTAAATTATCAAGAAAGCCCCATCATTCACATTATTTGTTCAAAAATTTTGCTAAGCTCATAATCATCACACATGGATATGAATTAGGAGTTTCTTTAATTTAATTATTATATAAATTATCAACTAATTAACATCTTAATTGGTGACTATCACACAGATATTCACCTTTAATTATGTAAAACATAAGCTTATGTTACATAAAACTAATTCATATAACATGTTGCTAAAACAAATTTGACATATAACACATATTCATATATCGTACCACTATGATTCATGTTATCATTATATAAACAATAACAATTATGAAATAATCATTTTAAATGTACACAAATTATAGAAAAAAATCATAATTAAAAATTCAATCATATAAAACACATTTAGATGATTGTGAAAATAAAAGTGAGACATGTTAGTCGGTCCAAGATAGAAAACAAGAACCGACCAAAAATAAAACTGACCCAAAAAAATTCCCCATTATGGAGGCCCAAACCCCCAAGAATAAATGAACGACCCTTACTTATTATAACTCTAGCTAACTCTCACTCCATTTAACCCTAGCTTTCTGCCTCTCTAGGTTCATTCCCTCAACCTTCTTCCAACGGTGGTTCTCCATAGTCATCGTGCCTCGAAAACCCAAATGATGCACAACCGTCACCCCACCACTATTAAAAAGTGCCTATGACTCTCAATCCACATGAACCTTATGAGAACCGATACCACCACCATGTAGATCTACTGAGACCGACTTTGAGGAAGCGACCCACGCGCCCAACGCGCCATTGAGGCGGTGGCGTGTGGGCTCATGCGCTTCCAGAGAAGGTGTATTTCATGGTTTTCTCTTTGAGGTTGCGTAGATTGGTCATGGTGAGGGGTTTTATGAGGAAGAAGATCACGAAAAATGACCTTCGTTGGCGGTGCTTGATGGATACACGCCACCCCTCGGCAGTGTCGAAGGATAGGTATGGGCTCGGTTCCCTTTTTCTCTTCTTACCCTTTTCTCTTTTTTTTCTTTGCTGAGGTGGTTTCAGTGAAGGCCACCAAGGCCTCGTTGGATCTGTCGTCATTGGAGCTAGTAAGGCATGGGCGGTTTCAAAAGTAGGGTTAGGGTTTTCGGGTCTTGCTCTTTGCGGTTTCACAGCCTAACTCGATCATGCTTTTCACGATTTAGCACATAAAACATGTTGTAAAAACCGCATAATTGCAAGAATTTAATAAAATTTGGGCTAAGTTTTATGCTTCTGTCAAACACAATCACATAAAGCATGTTCATACTCTGTAATTAAAAAAAATCATGCTTGTAGAATGTTAGGTATGAATTTTAATCCCATAATCAGTTTGAATCATGAGTTATCAATAAAATGTTTGGTCCTTTTTTATAGTAGATAACTTTCTAGGCACACTGATCACATGAAACAGAAGATTCATGAAAAAGATGCAATCTTTTATCAATCATTCTGGGCATGCCAAGTTCAGAAAAACAAAACACTCATCAACTAATACAACTAAAGATGCAGTCTTTAGTTGGTTCTGGCCATAACAATTACAAAAGCATGCTTTTGATAAGTCATATTTATTGGGGCTAATCCGATCAGTTTAGGTTTTGATACTACTGTAGGATAATTAGGACTAACCTCGATTGAGAGAATTGACTATCGGGTATACCCCACGCTGATCTGAATATGAGATTGCTACTAGAGTCGCCTTTGGGATTCATGTCCTAGACCCGAAACCTGGTAGGTGGTTGCAGAGTCGTGAGAGGGGAAAGGGAGAGACCATGAGATTACTGTTTTATGTCTGTGTGTCTCTAATTGATCACCTAAAACCTCCTTATATAGGTTGGGGGGACAATTAGGGTTGCCGCCCTAAGCGGCCGTAGTGGCGGTCGGGCCTAAAATATTAGGCCCGGCCAACACAAATATTTTTGTTATTTGGGAAAAAAAGTGATAGCAAATTAGTATTTATTATATGACATCATGCGGTAAAGTGTAAGCCACTAGGTGGGGCAAAATATAATGTTATTTTATAGTGAATTAGTGTATTTGAATGGATAAAACAAATTACATATAAAAAAAAACCTGAATTTTCAGTTATTACACACCCAAGCATCCAAATTGAAATTTTTGGGTACCCAAAATTTGGTTCAGGTACAATTTGAGATATCGCCAACCCGAAATTTTACTTACCCAAACTGAAACTGTTTCGATTCAGATACCCGAACCATGAACACCCTAATTAGCCACAATGGTATTCGTATTAAAATTTTAATGTCATTATTTATATGGAGCATCTTGTAAGATTTTTCGCAAACCCCAACAGCATGAAGTATCTCTTTCCTAAAAAAAAAAAAAAGAATTCAATTTTAGGCAAAAAAGATAGTAGTAACGAATAAAGGATTATGAGTTACAAATACAGAGCACCATTTGGAAAAGCTAATGTAATAGTAGATCCCTTGAGTAAGAAAAGCTATCACATAGCTAGTCTTATTGGCAGAATACTACCTGAAACTATAAGGGATTTACAAAAATTAGGAATTGAATACATCCACGGAAAGATAAGTGTATTAAGTTCACTTCAATTATAGTCCACCCTATTGGAACAAAATTAAGCGAGGCCAAAGTAATGACGAGGAAATACGGAAACTTAAGGTGAAAGGAAAAAGGAAAGACCCCTTGATCTCATTTTGACAACCAGGGGATCCTTCAATTTAATGAAAGGATATGAATTCCACAAGGAAAGCTTACGATGACGATCCTAAGAAAAACACATAATTCTAAATATAATATTCATCTAAGTGGTACAAAGATGTATTGGGATCAAAAGTAAACATTTTGGCGAACTGGCACAAAGATAGATATAGCCCAATATGTTGGTAAACATCTCACATGTCAAATGATTAAAACAGTGCACCAAATACCAAATGAAGAATTAAGGCCCTTAGAAATCCCTTTACCCACGTGCGATTCAATCTCCATAGATTTTGTTATGGGACTACCCATTACAAGCACAAAAAAAGAAAATGCAATATGAGTTATTATGGACAGACTCATGAAGTTTTCGCACTTCTCATCGATAAGTGAAACATGGCATGCAGAGCATGTGGGCAGGAATATATGTAAAACAGATAGTGAGCATTGCAAAAAGCCATGAGAACCAAGTTACGGTTTAATAATACCTATCATTTGGAAACAAAAGGACATACCACTGAACGGGTTAACTCACTTCTAGAAGACACTCTTAGAGCTTGCGTGCTTGACTTACAAAAGCAATGGGAAGAATACCTCCCTTTAGGGGAATTCTCCTATAACAATACTTACCAAGCCACCATACAGATAGTTCCTGTTGAAGCACTATATGTGCGTAAATGTAGGACATTCCTTTATCAGGATGATCTAGTAGACACCATTATTATAGGCCCTGAAATAGTCTAGGATATGTTAAAGCAAATCAAGATGGTGTACAGAAATATGCGATCAACATAGGATAGGAAGAAGTCTTATGCGTATCATAGAAGAAACCCCCTAGAATTTCGACTGGGTAATACAACTTTTCTTAATGTTTTCCCCACTTGAGGATTAAAGTATTTCAAAGTTAAACGGAAAGTTAAGTACTTGTTTCATAAGTCTGTATGAGATTATCTATTAAAAAAAGCCCTATAGCTTACCAATTGGCATTGCCTCCTAATCTACAGCATATCCATGATGTGTTCTATATTTCCCAATTATGGAAACACATACAGGATCTCTCATGTATTATTAATAAGTACCAACCTCTAAAGATAAAACTAGAAGGACTTCACTATAAGGATGTACCAATGCAAATAGTGGATTATCAATTTAATAAATTAAGCAATAAAGAAGTGCTACAAGTTAAGGTGGTATGGATCCATCCTGGAACACAAGAAGCTGCATGGGAAAAAGTTTTTTGGGCAAAGAAGATGTAACACCCTAAACTTAAGCCTAACATCATATAAAATTTTCAGAGACGACTTAGTAAATCTACACTGGTTTATACAAACTCATTTAAAAATACTCATTATAGCCACTTAATTGAGTTTATTACGGTGAAAATGGTATTTGATTTGTTTTTAGTAAATCTACACTAGTGTATACAAACCCATTTAAAAATCTACACTTATTGTTTTTATATAGAATTTTATGTGCTAAGTTGTTGAGTAAAATTTATTACACATGGTACATGCAAACTATGCACCATATATACAAGTTACGTGATGAATTACATGAAAATGCATTTGCACGTAGAAGTGTCTGTGTAATGTGAAAGAATTTGTCTAAAGGCAACACAATGTTATTGGGCAAATTTCATAATTTACCCACATAGCAATTGCAAGAGAATGATACTAACGGGTTGTCCTCAAGTTAAAAAGATTGAGTTATCGGTATGTGTCCATTTCTAAGCAAGCCACTTAGTTGTGTGAGCGTAAGCCACCCATTTGAATTATCTAACTAAGGCATTTTTAAGTTGATTGTAAGATTTATCTTTTACAAGTTGGCATTTACAGGAGTTATTGCCCAAAAATGTCGCTAAACTATCTCAGATATTCAAAAATGGCACTGAACTTTTTTTAGAGCCATAAATGCCACTAAACGTATCAAAATATTAAACAATTTCATTATGATAGTGGCATTTTCAGTACTTTTTGAAAATTTAGTTGTATGTTTTACAATTTAAGGAAATTTAATGGAATTTGTGGCCCAAAAAAAAGTTAAATCGCATTTTTGACCATTTTGGATAATTTGAAGGCATTTTTTAGCAAGTTCTCACATTTACTGATTAAAGGATTTACACTTAAGCGCTTGAGGATAAGGTTTGATATTAGCAAGTCAAGCACCCATTAAGGCTTTATGAGGGCTTGATAATAGCTAAATAACCGGCAAAGTGCATGGGCAAAAAGGGGTTCATTTGAGAAAGCAAAGAAGAATTGAGGTAAAAACACCTCATGCAAGCAAAGTAGAGAAGAATGGCACATCATATGGCCGTAAGTGCTTCGTTGACACCTCAAGCAAAGCTAGGGGTAGCTTTACACTCCTAAACCCTACAACCAAACCCAAAAATGTCTACACTTGGCATGAGAAATGTGCAGTGAAGAGGGATTGATTTGCTGTAAAGCAAGAATCTAAGGCCTTGTCCCCCCTCATCACCCACCATGTTGAACACCAAGGTTGAAGAGAATAACATTACCACAAACAACAAATTAAGGACAAACCAAGTCCTTTATTGAGAAGTGAACACGTTTTCCCAAACCATCAACGCTAAGTAACTCAAGCAAGTTTAAAAAGAGAGGTATATACATAGTATAGAGAAAGCTAAGCCGAACTAAAAACTACTGAAAACTCTTCTTCCTTTGCTCTTAAAACATAGTAAAAGAATGAGATCGTTCCTCCTTCTTTGCTCAAAAGCTAGAGTTAAAATGTGTAAAAAGGATTTGAGAAGCATAGTTTTACTTAGAGTAAAATCATATGCATCTAACAAAAAATGAGTAAGAATTGAACAACAAGATTGATGCATATAAGAGATTAAAGGGAATAGCTTTTGTAAGATGCTTAGGTCACATATTAGTTTATGCAGTACAAGCTTGATCAGCATGTCTTATAGTAAAATTGTTTAATTCAAGTTTTATGGATTAATTTGTATGGCTAAACTTAGTCTTTTATATGTTGAGTTATTTTTTAGATTTGTAGACCAATCCTAAAAGTAATATTGATGCCTACTTAATAAAAGAAATTAAGTTTACATGCAAAAAGGTTTAAAAAGATGGGGGTATAAAAATATATGATTCAAATGCTTAAAGTACATGTGCTCATTAGTACGGATCCAGCGACTAATGTGAGGAAACCAAATCAAGGTACATTATTGTTTATACTCTTCACATGCAATGTAAAATAAGTGTTTAATGTGCTTTCCCAGAGTTCTTATGGCCAAACACCATCTATCATGAATTATATGTATACATGTATCAACCGAAAAGTAATTATTTTCGATAATTATTGGCTAGCCATAACTTAAATGACTATAATGATTAAATGGTGCTCCTCCCTAGCTAGCAATGTAAATGCTAAATGTTTGAGCTCAATTATAAGTACAAGTACATGCTATGGTAAGGATTGTATGGCTAATGAAAATGTTTCCTTTCTGCTAAAGCTTAATGTAATTATAGCTAGCATTGTCATATACATTGGTGCAAAATCTCATTTAGAATCGTAGGTTTTACACACACAAGGGTAAAGTACAACCCTATGATGATTTTATTGTTATTGTGATTGTCTTTGAATTTGATTTAAGCAAGATAAAGGCTAGGAGAAAGAGGGTCAATGATGCATTTTCCATTGGATCACTCTGCATGTAATGCCCTACTCATTTGACTCGAACTGACTCTCAAATGAAAGTGGGTTAGGCATAGGGATGCAAAAAACATGTTTCTATTTGTAGTGTGTGAACATAGAAAGCAACTCTTAAGTTCAAATACTTGGTTTAATCATTATGTTTAAGTAATGAACAAAGCTTGTTGCATGGCCTATGTCTCATCACTATTTATTTCAAGGAATAGAAAGGGTTTAAGCCTTACTTGTCTATTTTGACAACTGGTAGGTATACCCTATGATTAATCAAGCCTTTTGCTGCCAAATCTTACTCAGTTCTCCTAACTAATGTAATTAAGTAGGGTGACAATTAAGGAGTGTTATATAAGTAAAGAGTAGGGTCAGTCTAGGTTAGTGGTGGATTTGGGAGGCTTGGATGAAATACTCTTCTCAAAATACTCATACTCATGAAACCATTTCCCATAAAAAGTGGACTTAAATTTTAGGGCCCATAGTTTCTCCTTGTTGATCACAGATTTCTTGTTTGTAAGAAGGAGGTAGAAATCTCTTGTCCATATGCTTCTTGAGTTAGGATCAAGTCTTGATTTTGGCTTTTGCTTATCCAGCCCTACTCTTCTTCAAATGGTCATACCATATGAAGCATACCCCTTCAACTTAAGAATGGCCAATCTGAATGTCTTCTCATCATTGTAATCTTTGAGTCCAAAGATCCTTTCAAGGGTTTGAACCCAATCAAGGTAGCTCTCCGGGTTGAGATTGCCATCAAATTTCGGAGCTTTAACTTTGAAATCCCGAAGGTCATCCCTTCGACATCTTATTCTTCTTGGTCTTCCTTCCTCATCACCAAAGTCTTCATAAGAGGAAGAGTATTTGATGTCAAGAGAACGAGCATCATCGTGCTGTCAATAAGGGTTTCATGGTGTGGATTCCCTTACTTATGCAACCTCTTGAGTGAGCTTCCTCATTTGCTCTTGAAGCTATACAAGGGCCTTACCTATCTCAAGGGTTTGCTTAGGGGGAATACTCGCGGGGTGAGAAGCTTCTCCCTTGCTAGCCATGGCAGTAATTTGTGAGATGAAAGAGGGAAAAGGATAGAAAGAAATGATGGAGCTAAACAAGAGCAGGGACCACGGGTGTGGGATCACCATGGAGGGATCATGGTGGTCTCTAGAATGGAAAAAAATTTTCAAAGGCACTACCACGGTCCGTGTCGGTCACCACGAGCAGTCCACAGAGGTGACTGTCAGGTACTTTTCCTGAATTTTTATGACACAGCTTTTTTGGGGAGTTTTCAAGTCATCTTTGGGTTAGGAGTTGTGTTTAGGATATTTTAGTGTTCTTTGTGGGCTAGATATGAGATTTAGAGAGAGAGAGAGAACCAAAGGGAAAGGTAGGACAAAAATTTAAGAAATGTAAGCTGATCAAAGCCCAAGATTGATGGATTTACTTCTTGCCAAGATGAAGGAACTTTTTGCCCTGATACCAAATGATCCTTGGTGAATTCCATTTGTCCAAATAATGGTAAGAAATGCATGTAGATGAGCTCCATGGATGTTGAATACCAATCTTTCCAAAGATGAACCAAGAGAGAGAATACCCAATTAGAAGAAAACCTCTAATGGAGATGAATCAATACTTGAAATGTGTCACCAAAAAGCAAATCAAAGAGGATATATCTAGGCTAAAGGCTAAACCACCACCTAGGTTAAATCAACGTACCGCACATAGCCTTAGGACCAAGGATTAGATTAAAGGGAAGACCCAAAGCACCACCCCTATAAGAGAGATAAAGAATTTGAGATTTTAAGAAAATCTAAACCTCAAGCTATCATATCATTCATCAAATCTGAATTTTTATGGAGGTAATTGGGCTAATAAATACCCAATTTAGGGGGCAATTAGCTATAAATTATTATGGCAAGTGTGCCAATGAGAGGCTTACAAAATATCCCAGAAAATTAAATCAAGATGCTTAAGATAATTACAATCACTATGAGTTGTATTTTTCAGGATTCATCATCCACCTTCTAAGGGGCTTGAGTAGGCTCTACTCCACCAATGGAGATACCACCACTTGCGAATTCTTTCTTTATGTGTGAAGAATTATCTCTTAGTAATTAATCTCCAAAATTACAATTGCAACCTCCTCAATTAAGCACATAGTCCAAACCATGCATTTTCGCGTCCTGGACCAACCCTTGCTCGAGATTTAGCACATAACTTCCTCCATGCTTGGCATTTGAGTGCGATTCAAGACTCATTGGAAAACACACATCTGGGGATAATTATAAATGTATAATTCGTAAAAATTAGAGCTCATTTGTAATGTTAAATTTGAGCTAGAAATGAAGTAAAATATTTCTACTCAGAAACTATAAATGAGCTAATGATGTGGATTTGGAAAAATTAAGTTGTTGACTCCTTATTTAGGGCCACTAATGACCCAACCACCTTCTCTAGTCCTACTTGGACCATCTTAAGGGCCCCAATTCAATATTAACCTAGGGGGACCTAGTCCTTGAACTAGGGTGAACATTGGACCAACTTGGCTAAAGACCCTTACTAGTGAAGGTAGGCCCAGGCTCAGAAGTTGCTTCACATCAATCCCCTCCCACTTGAAGAGTTTTTTTCTCCCAAATCCTTGGGATTAAAATTCTTTGATGCCACCCTTGCATGCCTTTTCCCATTCTTGAGTTTGAATACACCCAAGGTACTAAGGACTCTTATATTCTTAAATGTATAAGAGTTGTTGAAGATATTTGGAAGGACATCAAAGCATTGAGTAGCTCTCCTAGGCCTCATGAGCTTGTTAAAGATCTCAACATACTCATCACAAGATATATCAAAATCATCATGCTCATGAGAGGTGCCGCTTGTGGCTTGATCACTTGCATAAGGGTTTTCTCCCAACACCATTTTGATAAGTAATGGGACCTTAGGGACCGGTGCATTTAGGGTCTCATACTTAAGCTTTTAGCGAGGTACAAGGGGTGAAGGTTTCACTCCCTAATTGTGATTGACTTCACCATTAGTAAGGCAATTCGAGGTTTTCTCTTACTAGTGGCACACTCTTCCCAAGTTTCACTCTTGTGGGGCCTTTTCTTATTTCCCTTCCCCGACTTAGTATTGTGAGGTCAAACAGAGGTAAAGGAGTGATGGAGTCCCCACCACCATTGACAAGGAAGAAGGTCCAACAACTCATTCAAGGTCCAACTCAAGCTCCAAAGTACAAGCATTGGTCCAAATTGTTCAAGAAACCCAAGGAAGTGTACACGGGCTAGCAAACCAGAACTTGCCCGGTTTTGTTCATGTCATTACTTAAGCTACATTGTGGTTTAAGTCATGGATTTTTGCATTTTTGGAATCCTCAACAAGTCTACATTCAAGTCCAAGCATTGATTTCAGATCATGCACACAAGAGGATGGGAGATCAAGGTGTTTTTCCAAACCGGCCAGATTGGACCCCAATTTGCACAGTTTAATGTGTAAGTTTAATTACCCCACTTAAACACATTATAACCTTGATTTCTTGGTTGGGGGGGGGGTCATACACATCCCAAAGTTACCTCCTCATGGCTGAAAACCAAATCATGATCAATTTTGTTGTGCTTAAATTGTGCCTAAAAACCGGCCTCGACACGGCTTGAACCCGGTTCAGCATAACCCAAAATGCTTCACTAGCTTCAGCCAGTTTTCCAGCTTGCAAGGTTGATTGGCACGCCTTCCAAGACATGGAACACATCCCAAGACTCTCTAGGATTGGCTGCTACCTTGGGAAGTTCAACCACTGAGGAAGAAGAAGCAAATATCTTGTCTCTCCATTCCTGTTGGCTAGTCGCAAAGAGAGTGTTGCTTTTCGGCTGTGCACATGCCTTCCAAGCTATATTTCTGGATGTATTAAGCCTAAATGTGAGGTTAATTGATGTATAATAAGCTTAGACATTATTTTACTTCATGATTTGGATGTAATAATTTAGTTAAGTATGATTGTAATTGCATTAGCATTTAACCGGATGTAAGTAGTCCTTAACACCTTTCCTAGCTAGTAAGGAAAGGGGGGACGTGTATGGTTGTTTGTATGCTTGCTAGCTTGGCCATTTTTCCTGCATACTTAAGGCACTCCACGACCATAGCAAGAGAACAACTCCATTTGAACGATAAAATCAGTTTGAGAGCTTTTGCTTTCTCTCTATCAAACTCCTGCTTGCTTATCCTTAATTAGGCCAGTTAAGGTGGTGTCCAAGTGAGTCTTAACCTTGATTAAGTGGTGATTCTGTATCTTAATTAAGATTAAGGTACCTAGACTCAAGATTGGTGGTGTTTCTGTATCCATTCTCTGAGTTTAGCCTATCCAATCCTAGTTTGAGCTATTCGGATGCAAGGTAAGATTGTTAGCTTGAATCTTGAGTTATTAATCTTCCACTTGATAATCCTTAGTTATCCTCTCATTCACATACCTTCATACTCTCTTTTCCTTCCATATTCATGGCCAAGTCTTCACCAAAAGGCCTAGCATCTTTAACATCATTCAACTAATTCCTGGTCCCGTACTCGTTAACAGTCAGGCTAAACTCGGGTTGAAACGACTTACAACTAACATCTTTAATCAAAATTTGGGAATTGACTAAATAAATCGAAAAACAATTTTAAAAACTCGAGTTAGCATCGATTCAATAATTTTATAAATAAGTAACGTCAATAAAATCAATAATAACAATAGTAATTCTTTTTAATAAGATTATCGTTCACATAAGCACATCGATAATAATTTAACTCGTACAATTACTAAAAATACGATTTTATAACGTAAAAAGCGGGATAATCAGCTTAACATAAAATAAAGAACGCGGGGCTTACATACGTATATTTATATGTATATATCTATATGTATATATATGTATATGTATGTGTGTGTGTGTGTGTATACATGTGTATATGTATATATATACACATACATAA
>JACYFF010031959.1:74188247-74216315 GCA_017589665.1 Selenicereus undatus | reverse complement strand
TATATATATACACACACACACACACACCGACACACACACATGTGTATATATAAACCTTAAGTTTTTTTCCAATTTGAAGAAGTTAGAAAAAAATGCATGATTTATCATACTGCTTATAATATGACGATATCAAGTGTCATCTGAGATGCTTGGACAGGATGACTTTGTGACATTGATTTCGAATTCGTTTTTTTAACTCTTATGATGCTATATTTTTTCACTAATGTTTCAGGACTTTTTTGTATCAAAGGGTCCTATCAGCTAATGTAATCTCAAATATAATACGTAACTAAAAATATTAGTATATAATGGAAAAAATTTGTATTGTTCATAAATATATATGTAACATCATGTGCATGTTTATCTTTTTAGGACAGCATACCAATGCAATACTATATTTGTAACTCACATTTTTGTTCAGACTTATAGTGTATGTAAGTCATGTAAACTTCCTTCACATACTTAACGAAATTGAAATTACCATTTCCGTCATAATTCCGAATTTGACTTTGTACTTCTACTTCTCAACTCTTTACTAGTAAGTCTTGATACTAATTGTTGTATTCGTGGTGTCAGCTGGCCAATTTAATTAGTAAAATGTTGGAGCATATCTTAGACTTAATTTTTAATCACACCCTAAGAGGCAAAAAATTCGGCCACAAGATTTTTTGCTGATTCAAAGCGGTTAAAAAAAAAAAAAAAACAGAAATAAAGAGAGGCCAACTGAATCGCTATTTAGACTGATACAGTAAGATTTGAATACCGCTCATATGAAATGGAATCCTTCTTTTGCGTCAAAAAAAAGTAAGCAGGACGTGAGTGAGTGGAGGCAGAAGGCAAATGGGAATGGCCAAAACCCCTAAGCCATTCCTTTGCTGAAAAAGACATTAAAGTTATGCGGATTCCCACTGGACGGCTCTCTTGTTCAGAGTGACCACCATCCATCCTCTTGGGCCCCATGATTGCTGACCACACCATTTCAGAATCTGCTGAGTAGGCTGCTCTTCACCGTCTATAAATAGGCAGAACAGGTGCATAGCTGAAATCATAAGCAACACATCCTCGGCAACAAAGGCCCTATACAGCATCCAAAGCTCATTCGATCTGATCTTATTACTCCCTTCACTTTCAACATGTCTGGCACCTGCGGAAACTGTGACTGTGCTGACAAGAGCCAGTGCGTGTAAGTTACTAAAATCCCTCATCTATTCGATTTTATTCCTCCACGGTGCACCCTTTGATTAAGGCTTCGTTAGAACTATATTGACATCAATTTTACTCATGCACCCTCTGGCCTCTCCTAAGATTTTACGTTCTGCAAATTTAATGAGCTAAGTATACAACAGATGAGATTTCCCTTGCATTAGCTTTCATGTATACTTCCTTCTTCATGCATGAAGCAGGGCCAGATTCATTGCTCAGTGGCACTGATAAATGGATACCTTTTAATCCAAGTTTGACCCTTCCTAAATTAGGAACTTCTGCAAATGAGATTCAAGTAGTATGAGATTCTTCGTGGCAAATTCCTAGCAAAAAATTTGGACTCCTCAAATACGAAATAACGAGACACATATGCTGATACTAAGTATACTAACATATCTATATACCTTGCAGGCGGAAGGGAAACCGAGACGGTATTGAGACCGAGCTGAGGTAATATCGCTATTAGAACACATACACTATTGCAACTAACAAGCATAGCTTGGTCATCGTGAAGGATGTCAATGAAAAAATAAAAAGTTTTTGAAAAAATAAAAAGTTGTCACTTCCTTTGCATTTTTCTTCTTAAAGATCGTCATCGCAGATTAAATACTAACAGTACTTCTTGCGCTGATGATTTTGCAGCTACGATGATGCTATGATCATGAACGTTGCTGAGAATGATGGCTGCCAGTGCTGCGGCCCAAGCTGTGCTTGCACCAGCTGCGGCTGCTGCACTCACTAAACTCTAAGAGCCACCAAATATGCCTAGGTAGCTAGCTTACACATCCCTATCCAAGTATGTACCGGCCAATATTGTGGGCTAGCTGGCTGCTAGTTATGTAATACTACTTGAGTAGTCTAAAATAAAGCTTTCGCACTCGTTCTGAGTTGATCATTCAGGGGGGTGCGAGATGTGTTTGTGTCGAGTCAGTGTCAGTTTGTCTAATGTTTTTATTGAAGCTTTATAACGCCCTGTGTGCCTACTTTTACTAATTAAATCAAATGGGCTTGCTTTAGTGTTATTTTGAGACTTGCTTGCTCTTTTCTTTCTTTCTTTTCCCTTTGACTTTCGGCTCCAGCTACTTCAACGAGTGATTACAAGAATCATTTTTATTCTACGAAGAATATCGCCATTATTAGACGTCTTACTCTTTGACAAATTCACTAATTGTGAGGATTAGCCATATCTGCGTAGAAACCTAAAAAGTGTTTGCTTAACGATAAACTGATCCAATAAGATGACAAGCACTAAAATTTGCCATCATCCCTGAAAACACACATCCAAACTCAAAGATGTCCACCAAATGCTAAAATAACCCCAAAACCCAAAAGGCCCAATTGACAACACTTCGGCGTTTAGTTGAGATTTATTCTGCATTTCACCCTATTCTAGGGTATATAAAATCATTTAATTTACATATTAATATTCTTCATCGAATATTATTATAATGACATATTTTATGTCAAAATATGATAAGCAATAGAAAATATATAAATCGATTACTAAGACGTGCACTAAAAATGACATGTTCCCCATTTTGTTTATATCATCATCCACA
Source organism: Selenicereus undatus (assembly GCA_017589665.1). Taxonomy (NCBI): domain Eukaryota; kingdom Viridiplantae; phylum Streptophyta; class Magnoliopsida; order Caryophyllales; family Cactaceae; genus Selenicereus; species Selenicereus undatus. The sequence continues at coordinate 74,213,553 of JACYFF010031959.1, read as the reverse complement.
CTTATCTAAAAGTTATTATATTAGTGTAATTAGAAGCTAGAATCATCAGACTTTCAAGAAGAAAACGAATCACTCAAAACAGAAGCCGGATGAGAAAGTTATGACCAAAACAAATTGCATTGTCTTAGCCCACGAAACCCGTCTAACAGAACCTGACCCAGCTCCTTTTTTCATGACCTATGTTCCTGAAACCCTGGCCGGCGAATCAACTAGAGAAAAACCCTAGAACACGTGTGGCCGACTCCTAAGAAACCCTAAGAAATCCTTGTTTTCTACGGCTATAAATTCAGCCCTTCGCTAGCCTTCAAAGACACGACTAAAACCTTATAAAATCTGTGAGATAATGCTGAGACATTCAAAGAACCTAACCAAACCCTTCTTAAATCTATCCCCAAAACCTTTTAAGGCACAAGTGAAGGCTTAATATTCTGGATCTCGGGATTCTCCAAGTCAATCAGGAGGTACTCTTAGGGCGCCAATCTCTCAAACCTACCTTTCTTGTTTTCCTTTCCTTCTTTCTTTTGTTTAACTTTATTTAATTTCAAAGATCTAATCTTTGGTAACTTAATCCCCACCTGCTTTAAATATTTAATTTCATCTTCTCCCTTTTTTCTAATTGACGTTTTAATTTACTATTATTGTACTTAATATGCTACATGTTTTTTTATGTTAGTGTGAATTAATTCTAGTTTCGCATTTTTATTAGTAGAGGTCTTCATTGATGAAGGTTGATATCGTGAAGCATTCCGTCACAATATGGTACCTTCCCTCCCGAATCTAGATTCTTGGCTCAAACCTATGAAGTCGAATGGTCCCAATCTAGGGATTATTCGTGGGTCTTTTAAAAGCCTCTTTAAAACCAACCAATTGTCACTTTCAATGTCCCTTTCGGCTTATGGTTTGTGTTAAGTCCGTGAGTATTCTACCACAAGAAGGGGGGTGAATTGTGGTGTCTGATTTTCGCGTTGTGAATAACAAACACCCTTGTGACTTGTTTGCAGAGGTTGTTCTCAAATATTGCAAATGCGAAATCACCAAGATAAATGCGGAAAATAAAGCACACACAATTTTTACAACACCTCTAGCCTAACTAAGGTATGAAAAACCACGACCTACCTCATGTAGGATTTAACCACTTCACTAAACCGGGCTTAACTCGTTACAAATGTAACACACCTTGTTACAACTTGCAACCACGTAACCTCCTTCTCTAGGACAGGTTACACCACGTCCAAATCTCACCAGATTGGACACGTCCAAAGTCCACACGACTAGGACACACTCACTCACTTTCGACTGATCTGGAATCAAAGTTAACAAACACCTTACTGGGGGTGCTTCTTACTAAGCAGATGTAAGGTACAATGAAAATCCTATTATGCCAATATATTGGAAGCTCAGTTTAAACACAACTTGTGTCGGTCTTTCTTTTCTCAAGTGTAGCTCGAAAAATTCTTCCCACTAGAAAAACCACTTTTGAAATTTTCCTTTTTGCGTATGTTGTGTGTTTCTCGTTTTTTCTCTCTTACTTTCTTGTCTTTCTCAATGGGAGTGAAAAAACTGAGATTTTATACACAAAAATCCAACGGTCAAGACCAAAGAATCAGCTAAGTATGGAAAACGATTTTCAAGCAAAGATACTCCCCAACGGCTAGTGATAAACTTTTCCCAAAGTATAAGGGATTTGTTATCTTAAGGGATAACCCTTATCTTCCCATAGCCGTGAAGAAGATTCAAAAGGCAACCAGAAATCTTCAGCTTTTGAAATTTTATCATATCCGAAAATATAGGCAAAGGGAATCTTTTAGTTTTGGCAAATCTCCCAAAACCTATTTTCGCAAATCTCCCATAATATTTTCAAGAAATATCCTTTCCAGAAAAATAGCAATCTTGGAGTTTAAAGAAAGTATTCTGGAGATTTTGGCCAACCGAAATGAATTCTCAAAGATAACCGGGTATGGCCACTTCAGTTCAGAAACACCCTAGGCACCCTGTTTGTAGGGTTGTTCGCAACTAGTGTTCTGAAGCACTTAGCGCAAATACCGATTCAAGAGGTGTTTAAAAAGCGTTTTCAATATTGGCATATTAACAAGAGTCTAAATAAATAAAACCTATATACCCAAGACTTCTTGTTTTGAACCAGTCATCTTGTCCAAGATTTGTAGAGCTGCTGTGAACACCAAGGCCACCTTGTTTGCTGGGGTTGTTCTTTGCATTGCTAGAGTTCAGGAACATGCCTTACAATCAACTGTCGAGATGGCGTTCTTGACTTAATATAGAATCACCAATTAAAACCTGTTTTGAAGACTTGTTCTCACATGTACCAAACCAGTTAATACAATAAAGATTACAAACACCAGTTAGGCCTGTTTGGAGATCGTGCTTGGAGCAACATTACTTGGACAAATTTTTACACTTGGATTTGTTATCATCAAAAATTAAATATAATAACTCAACAGTTTGTTTTACAGAATAAATTCGGTTTTGCAACTTTTCCTAAAATCACCAGTGACTTTATTGAATAAATTTCTTTTCTAATTATTTTTTAGTAAATCTTACTTGGACCAGACAAAATAGGGATTTTTGCTCATGAAGCAAATTAAGCCCAGACATTCAGACCGTACCATTGTTTGGGTCGGAAAGTTGGACCCTGTCTTAACCTAATTAGAACTATCGTCCAGCCTTCTAGGCCAAGTAGTCAATATCATTTGGAACTGGACCGAGCTCATGAGTCCGAGCCCAACCTTCTACTATATTCTTGATTATTTTAGCTGAAAAATAAAAGGAAGTAAATAAAATAAAATTCAAAGTATGCACCCAACAAGTGGCTCTAGCTGTTCAAGGGAGGGCTTACCCGGGTTCCGGGTTGTGGTCTTTACAGTGGACACTCCACTAGGGACATTGTTTTAAGAGAGCGAGACTTGAAAATCAAAACAGAAAATTGTTTTAATCACACATGTATTAGACATTCTTGCATCACAGGCCATGATGGTAACGAGTCAGACTCGGATCGGATGTATAGACATCCAAATCCGATCCAATTAATAATCAAATTCGAAAATCCGAACTAAATCCGACTCCATTGGATCGGATGTTAAATTGAATTCGAATCGGATTAAATCTGAATATGATCAGATATAATCCAATTACATTTTTATTCAATATTTGCATAATTTTTTAATTCTAATATTATTTTGCTCACTTGTAAATGCAATGCTAAAAACCTCTTTGATGTCAAATAACTTTTCATATCAAACATTTCAATATGTTGAAGTAAAAAAAAAGTGTTGCAAAAAGATGATGCAAATTTATTTTTGAAGGGAAAGCGACAGACATTAGTACAACTAGTGGAAGAAAAGGGAAGAGAGTACAATTTTGATTGACAAAGAGGAGATATTGAGAAGAAGATCGGGAGGGAAGGGGAAATCAGTTAACAAAGAAGAGTGTATTATACATAGAGTGCCAACCTTATGTAGATTTCTTATGGTTATAATATTAGGATTCTTCTATCTTAAAAAAGGTGAAATCATTAAAAAAGATATCAGATTGGATGTTAATAAGATTGGAGAGACCCTCCTCCAAATCCAATCGGATCGGAGTCGGATTCGAATTATTTTTATCGGATTTAAATCATATTATTTTTTGTAGAATTCAAAGCAGATAATTTTACCTCAGATCAGATCAAATTTGCATCAAATTCGGACTACACTGTTATCCCTAATTGTAGGTGTAGCCTTGCAGGGATTAACAATGCCTCTAGGTTAAATCTCGTTATTACATGTTCGGGAAAATAGTTGGTCACTCGATAGGTCCATTGAGATTTCCAACTAAGGAGACAACTATTTCACCCATTAGTGGAATACTTTTCTTAATCTGCATGATATATGGGAAAGCAACTAAGCATTCTACTCTTGTCATGCACCTCATGGACGGCGAAGCGTTCGGGTTGTGAGAGGACTATTCTAAACCTTACATAAACCACTTACAACTTAGAACCTTTGATTAGGTTGGAATCTATGTGCATATGTGATTCTATGAATGTTTAGAACTATAATGGTCCTTCTAAAATTGACCTCTATGTAAAGATCCATGTATTTATGTTTTAGGGTTCATAACGTCATGATTATGCTTAAGAGTCCAATTTACGAAAATGTTAGATTGTCCTAGTCAAGGGTGCAATCAGTAAGTCAGGTGAGGCTAGGTCCAAGTATTTTGGTCTTGCAATAGGAAAGGACTAAAATAAATTATATGGTTTATAAACCTTGCATACATCATAATATGAGGGTCCACATAATTAGTCTAGGACAAGGTCACTTTAAGTCATGAACTTCCAGGTCTTATTACATGATTAGGAAAATCTAAAGGTCATTGTCAAGTCTTAACACAACAATTGCGGGCTATATCTGCCTAAAGAGTCATGCATTATTAGCTTCACCGTGCATAGTCCATGAATCTGTCTAGGCCCAAAGTCCTTAGTGCGGCCCATGCCCACTAGGCATTAGAGCCCTAGTCCATTCTTCGTGGCATCCAATTATGCATCACATTCATAATGCACAAGTTCAATTACGACCTAGACATTTAATTTGTGCATAACTCTGTGGCCCATGTATCCATGCATGGGTACATATGGATTTACTCACATGCCTAAACTGGCCCATTCTATGCGAACCAAACCAAAGTCATGCTTAAGCCTAGGATAGGTCCTTAATTCATTTGAGATATACTTAGACGCAACTTATGCCTATCGAAGTCCAACTTAAACCCAGTCTAGGGTAAGACCCGATTTTGTCTAAAAGCAGCAACCTAAATCCACCTTCTTAACCATATCCCTTCCAACCTAGCCTAAATCTTCAAGCCCACCAACTCATTATCTCTTCCTCAATAGACTACAAGTCATTCACCGTTTCCTTTAACCCATAGCTAATGTTATTGACCTTTTATTTCCATTATTCACATTTATAACATTCCACTCCTCTAAACCATTGCCTTATTTACTAGGATAAGGAAGACTACGTAGGTATACGAGTGAAGTCCACAAACCGAAAGATTCCTATCTCGAGAAGAAGTTGGCAAAATTCTACCTACGTAACCAAAGTCAAAGTCCAATCCTTTATTTATCCAAATTGCAGTAAAGAATTAAATGACCTAGGTTATTAAATGCTGGAAAAGATACGGGCTAAGATGAATAAAAGTGAAGGGAAGATGGAACGAATGACCACTACACTCCAAACCCTTATCAAGGACATCCCAAAGAACTATAGTGAGAACCCTCACAATAAAGAACTAGAAGGTGATTGGGAAGGAGAAGCAGATGATAACAGGAGCAAGGAAGAAGAGGAAAAGGATTTCCACAAGTTGACCTACGACTAGATCTCATAGAGCAATTACTTAAAGAGTTATCAATCTTTAATAACTATTCCACTAGTTATGTGGGATTCACCTCAATACTAAAGGAAAACTTTCCCTCAAAGTTCAGCATGCTAGATATGAAAGTTTATGGACTGAAAACCCTCACCATCATATGTAAAATTTTGTAAGTGTCATGACTTCAAAAGGAATCAAACAAGGATATCTACCACATCATTTTTTCTTAAACATTTCACAAAGATGTATGAGGTGGTCTAGCGTTGTTGAACCATGAAAGGTCATGGACTAGGACTATCTATGTAAGGAAGGTTTACATTAGTATTCATACAATGATGAACTATCAATTACAATTATGAACTTAGAATTAATCAAGCAGGACGAACAGAAAGGCATTTTTTACTTTCTTGCTCAATCGAGGGCAAAGGCTATCCATATGGTGGACTGGTCCTCAAAAGCTGATCAAATAAGATTGTTCATCAGAAACCTACATCCCACATGGTGCAACACTTGAGATTCACATCATTAGAAAACTTCATATCCCTAAGGAATGTTGGCATGCTTATGGAGGAACAACTAACTAGAGAAATCCGCACAACTATTGCTAACAATTGGAAGGGTAACTATCAGAATAGGGATAAGAAAGACAATGGTTCCACATGCAAGGAGGTGATGCTCTAGACTACTACACCCAATACACCCCTATTGGAACCACATATACTCAGGCACTAGAATGCTTACTTTCTATGAGTAGGATTAACCTTCCGCCAATCAAAATAACATGGAAAAAACATGAAAGCTTAAAAATTGGGACTCGAACAAGTATTGCAAATATCATTCAGCACAATGGACATGATACTAAGGATAGTTAGATATCCAAGAATTAGCTAGAAAGCATGTTCAAGTCAAGACAGCTTGCCCTACCTACGATTGTTCAAACTCCTAACGATGATAACAACCCCCTTGGTTCAAATTATAGCATTCTAGCATTCAAACCACCAAAGCAAAGAGTGTGACCCATCTATTCACATAAAAAGTATAGATGGATCCAAGTCCAAGGTCCACATACACTTATACGTCTATGGACTACGTGACAACTCTGAAGAAAAGCTTCCACACAAAAGGCAGTGAGTTATGTTGAATTTAGAGGATATGATATGTCTTAATCCAGTGTCATGCTTAACTTCTAGCCATATTTTAAGTGACCTGCTTTTCTTTTCCATCAGAGGTCCAAGTCTAATGTAGTCTTGATTTATTAATGAAATCATTCCCTCCATTTGTTCTTTTATATTACATAGAATAATTTTATCCTATGATGAATCCAAGTTCCTAAGGGGAAAAAACGAGGGGCTAGCTCGAAAACCTCATAACGTAAGCTATGCAAAAGGAGAGGGAGAGAAATAAAATAAGAAAGAGACTAGGGATATCAATTCATCATCTAAAAAAGGGAAAGATATGAAATTCAGCAATCAAAAAAGACAGATTGGACCAAATGGTCACATCAAAAGAGAAAAGAAGGGAACAAAGGAAAAGAATAACAAAAAAAGAAGAGACGAATGAAAAAGCTTGAAAAGAAGAAGAATAAAATAAAGGAAGAAATTTTCAATTCATACTAACCTCATCACTCATGCATGCTTAGGCATTTCTTGAGGGTTATTTAAGCCTACATGTCAACTCTCTTCCTTTCATGCCCTAATCCTGAAACTTGCTTTGAAAAGTCCTCCTAGAGGCATCCCTCCTTTAGGTGTCATGTTCTCATTCTCGAACTACAACTAGCCTGATTCCACATTGGATACATAGGTAACTTCAAAAAAGTCTCAATAGTAAAGATTCATTTACATTTGATCATTTGATTTTAAAAAAAAAAGTGGTTGGTCCGAAAACCTTAATTGGCAGGCCAAGCAAAAGGAGATATGAAATAAAGCCTTGGGTTTGGAGGACAAATAAGCATTCTACGGCGTACCCCTATCAAACCAGACTTGGACTAATCATTATCCCACTTTACCACTTCTCTAGTCTCATCCCCATTGCTAAATTCGGGACACTTTGCCTCAATCATGACTAAAATTCAAGAGTAGATACTTGGTTTATATTCTCAACCTTTCTAAGTGGCACTTGCTTATTTTACAAGACAGGAGGCTCCCCCACATTTTTGTAGATAGTTAGATCTTCCATTATGGTAAATATTTCTTGATAAGTAGATAACCATATTCTTTATTACTAAACTAGGGGCCACTCTAGGTAACATCAATGGAAGCATTTTCATCTGTCGCATCTGTGCACATCAAGGGCTTCTATTACAACAAACAAAAATTGGGGGCTTCTTTAGAACAAAAACACTTTAATGCAAAATAGAAGGTTACTCATCCATTAAAAGAAAATTCCCTTTCCATGATAACTTATATCTCATGACTTGGCCCAACCTAGCATTCATGTAACTTATTGCCAACATTTAGTAGCCTATGCTATAGAACAACAATGTGCTTAATCCATCAGTCTACATTAATCAGGCATTATCCAATGGACCTAAACTTAGCATGAATTCTTGTTATATAATGATTAATTCCTTATAAGTCAGCATAATCTGCACAATTAAGTATGCATAGTCCAAGTACATGCATAGTTTAACCTAGGCTAGTGAGTGCACATAACCCTATAAGAAGGGCACATAACCCTAATCAGCCATGAATCTACATTAAAGGCTTTTAATTAGGCTCAGTTAAACTAGGGCTCTATCCTCAAAGTACGCTTTAAACGAACATTGTCGCCTTCATATGGGCAATTTACCCACATTCTTATAAAAAGGACATCAACCTAACCAGCTCTCATGCGACCAAGATCATAAGCATCTAGTTGCAGATCTTTAGCCTCTTACGTCACCAAGTGTACAAGGATTTAGCTACATGTCTTTAGACTCATATGCCACCAAGATCATATAGATCTAGCTAAAGGTCTTTGGGCTTTCACGTAACTAACTTCATAGGTATCTGGCTACAGATATTTAGATTCTCATGCCACTAACTTCTTATGAATTTGGCCACAGAGCTTTAGGCTCTCACATTACAATGGACCTAGAGTGCTAGAAGCCAGTGGTGTCCAATTGTCTCCCCACAGTATCAAGTATCTAGCCACAAATCTTCAGGCATCCACACCTCTAAGGTTCATCACTATGTCCCAGCAGACTAAGACACTTCAACATCACTGGCTCCCAATGTAATGGGACATTATTGGCTTCCAACACAATGGGTCATCACTAGCTCCTAACACAGTAAGATATTTCGACATCATTGGCTGTTGACACAATGGGACATCACTCCCAACACAATAGAACATTTCGATACCGCTAGCTCTTGAGAAAATGGGACATCGTTGGTTCCCGGTATCATGGGGCACCACTGGCTCCTGGCACAATGGGACATTACTGACTCTTAGCATAATAGGATATTTCGACAACAACCTATCTCTTGTCCAATCTCTTGATGCAATTGGACAACACTGACTCCTGGCCCAACGGGACACCATTGGCCTCCAACATAAGGGGGCATTTAGACAAGAGGTTGGCTCTTAGCATAATTTGATATTACTAGCTCCCAGCATAATGGGATATTGCTTTATCCTAGCACAAGGGAACATTTCTACAATATGCTAGATCTTAACATAAAGGGACACCATTGGCCCCTAGCACGATAGGATATTTTGAATATAGGCTGGCTCCCACCATGACGGGGCGTTGTTGGCTTCTGCCATAATGGGACATCGCTGGCTTTCGACACAATGGCACATTTTGACAACATGCGGGCTCCTCGCATAATGGGACATTATTGGCCCTCGACGCAAGGGGACATTTCATCCATATTTTGGCTTCTGACACCATGAGATAGTGCTGGCTCCCATCATAATGGGAATTTCACTATTAGCTTCCATTATAGTGAAAGTTAGTCGGCACCAGACTTTAGGACCTTTAGCAGCTAAGCAAGCATCACTAGCATCCATACAGGTCGAAATTGGATAAGCATAAGGCTTCTGGTCTTCCAACAACCATGTTTAGGCATCATCACTTTCAAATAGGTAAGCAAAAATGCTATCTACTTTGACATTCGCCTGGTGCAGGCTCAGTCAAAGTGGGGCCCATTTGTAGACACATAAAAGGTGTTTGCTTTTTTGTAAAATGCCGAAAGCGATAAACTAATTGAATAATGCTTTGGGATGCTCAAACATTGAAAACAAACAGCCTTAAAATGTACAACATCCTTTAACTCACACATCCAAGCCCAAAGATAACCACTAAATGCTAAAAGAACCCAAAGCCCAAATAGCCCCAAATTGATGGTGGCTTGCTGTCTAGTCGAGATTTATTCCGCATTTTAACCCCACTTTAAGGTGCATAAAATTATTAAGTTTAAATATTTATATACTTCATTGAATATTCTTTCTAATGATAAATTATACGTCAAAATCCCATAACCAACAGAAAAGATATAGACCTTATTTAGTAAAATGCTGTTTGATTAGAAAAAGAGTTTCTTGGCGCCATTAGTTGTTTGAATTTGGTGAAAAAACTATGTAGAGTATTTGGTTGATTGGCTTTTTAGATGAGTTTTTTTTATACCCAAAAGACTCTTTGCTAAAAGCTATTTGTGATAACTTTTTCGCTTATCTCTTTGATGTTTATGGTTAAAATGGCCATGTTAACACAGTCTTTTCACAAAATTATTTCAATTTTACTCTTTTTCCATTTTGGGATAAAATTTAAGTGAATGGATGTCTAAGTCAATAATATTTTTAATTTTACTATTCTCTGTAATAAAATTTCATATGTCTGTAGCCACAAAAAAAATTAAATATGTGCCACGTCACTAAATAATTTAAGTTAATTAATGTTGGCTAGTCCAATTAATTAATTTAATTATTTGGGCCCAAACGATCACCAAGTCAACGGCAAAATGAAGTATCAAGTCAATGGCCCGATAATATTATTAAGTCAATGTCCCAGTGGAATACCAAGTCGTCAACTTAAATAGACTCCCAAGTCATCGACCTGAGTTCAAGGCCCATCTATTGAACTAAGAGGGATATTAATGCGCAATCCCTAAAAGAGAGGGGAGACTCCTCCCTATGAATATAGCCCCCTCATTCGGGGATAGAAATTCTCTCACACAGAAAACCCTCTAGAAAGAAAGAACAAGCACATCAAAATGTGTCGTTTACTCTAGAGATTGAAGCACGCACTTGATCGAGATTCAAGCTACTTCGGCGCTCCATCAAGTAACCAATAAGAGATCGAATCAGAGGAGTTTAATTTGTTCATTTGTAACAAAATATTCAGAGATTGTACCTATTTTTTAATTATAAATACAAAAATTGAATTTGTTCCATATTTCTTGTCTTAATTCGACTTAGACTTGAAATTTGTGATTACAAATTTCTGGCACACTCGATGGGACTACTCTGCCTCTCATCTCCTTCTCTTGAAAATCTAGAATTTTCAAGCAACTCTGCGCAAGGAAGATATGGCCACAAGGAATGCCGCCTCTCTACCTTTGAATAAGAAATTCGAATCTTTCTAAACGAAGATCCTCTAACTCTGACACTACCTCCAGTAAGCAAAGCACCAGAGTGGTGACAAGAAACATGGCGAAGGCTGCAGCAGGCACTGTCACCAAAAGAGCAGTTACAATTGCATCCTTGCATTCGACTGATAATGCTGACACCGACATGCGTGAAGAAATTAGTAAAGTTCTGTCTGTTGACCCTCTCAAGGAGAAATCCATTCAGGACATGAAGACAAAGCATCAATCTCCATTTTTTGAAGCGGAAGATTATTACAGTAGCGATTCTTCTGCGTCGTCACCGAGAAGAGCAGCCCTTCCACAATCTGAGGCTGAAACATCCCCTACCGTCATCATGCCTGCTATGATGGTAGGAGCTGTCAATTTGGAAGAAGAGTTCGCTAGCATGAAAGCCACGTTGGAAAGGCTCTCCAAGGAGAGTGCAGAAAAAGATGCGCACATCAAGCGTCAAGAGAAACATATTGCTAAGTTGCTGAAGAAATTGGACAAAGGGTCGTGTGCATCGTCTAATAAAGGCGTAAGAAGCGATGAGGACGAAAAAGGGTTAAATCGAAGTGAGGCTTCTAAAGGTGATGGCAGGTCAAAGAAGGGCGACAAGCCGCAAAATGACTCATCTCTAAGCGCAATGACTTGTGAACAAATCCAGGAGTTGATTGCCAATGTTGTCAAAACTCAGCTAGGAGTTGGTTCACGGAAAATCCATCTCTACACCAAACCCTACACGAAGAGGATTGACACTCTTCGTATGCCTTATGGTTACCAACCTCCCAAGTTCAACCAATTTGATGGGAAAGGTAACCCAAAACACCATATTGCGCACGTCATTGAGACGTGCAATAATGCTGGTACTAGCGATGACTTCCTAGTGAAACAGTTCGTTCGGACTTTAAAGGGCATCGCGTTCGACTGGTATACCAATCTGCTGCCCGAGTCCGTTGATAGCTAGGAGCAGATGGAGCAAGAGTTTCTGAACAGATTCTATAGCACCCAGCGCACTGTTAGTATGACTGAGCTAACAAATACTAAACAGTGGAAAGACGAACCTGTTCTTAACTACATCAACTGCTGGCACTCACTCAGCCTCGAGTGTAAAGATCGATTATCTGAGACTTCTGCGGTAAAGATGTGTGCTCAAGGCATGGAGTAGGACCTGCTTTACGTCCTACAGATGAGCAAGACTAGGACTTTCTAAGAGTTGGCTACTAAGGCGCATGACATAGAGATGACGATAGCTAATCGTTGCGGAAAAGCTTTCCCTACTTTTGAAGCAAGGAAGGAGAAGGGTGACTTCAAGAAAAATCCTAAGTCCTCCAAGAGCTCCGCCAAAGAATCCATGTCAGTCACTACAAGCGAACCGATTCAGATTTCAGGTAAATCAAAAGTAGAGGAGAAGCAACGCCTACCAATGAAAGAAGCTGGGAAAAGGCGCCCTATGTTGAAAGAGCTTTAAGAAAGGAAGTACCCACTCCCTGACTCAGATCTGCCAAGCATGTTGGATGATTTGTTGGAAAAGGGTATCATTGAGTTACAACCATCAAAATGCCCCGAAGAAGCAGGCAAGGTGAATGACCCAAAGTATTGTCGGTATCACAGGGTCATTAGTCACCCTCTTGAAAAGTGCATAACGCTCAAGGAGCGTATGTGCCAGTTGGCTCAAGATGGAATGATCATCCTAGACTTGGATGAGGTGGCTGAAACCAATCACATGACAATTTGGTGTGGGCATTGTGACCTAGCTCCTGCGATGAAAGAAGAGTGGGTTACCATACAATTTGGAAGCTTTGAGCCAGTAATAGTTTCATTAATGGTTCCGACAGCACTTATAGAGGCTGAGCATGTGCAAGACATTCGTGATGAAGACAATGAAGGATGGACGCTCGTTACTAGACGAAGGCCTAGGAAGCAAATGCAAGTTCAACCACCCCCACTCCGTCGAAGAAAGAGTCGCGCTAGAAACAAGAAGCCTCGTTACCCTAGGGAGAAGAAGAAGCCCAATTTTGGTAAGAGGCATGGAGTTCAACCGGTTGAGCTGCTTGAACAAGAACCCCTTGTCCCTGTCACATTAGACGAATTCTTCCCAAGGGGCTTCTTTAAGAATGCTACAGTTAACATGGTTTCATGTCTAAGCTTGAAGATGAGGATGATGATGAAGGTGCGCAGGAAGATCTCTAAAAGACGTCCTCTTCAAATACAGATGACAGAGTCCTCGCCATCTCAGAAGCTTTGCCCGAACGCATGAGTTGGAAAGAAATTTCTCAACTGCCTCATGAAATGCGTGAGCAAGTTGCAGCTGCCATGCGCCAAGCAAAGTCATATGCTGACAAAGTAAAGGAAGCCAAAGAGCCTACAAAGCTTCCAACTCGGTGCGTCACTTGTAACACGGTTGTGTCGTTTGTAGATGATGATTTATTACTTGGGTCAAAACCCCACAATCGTCCATTGTTTGTCACTGGCTATGTTCAAGGGAAAAAAGTCAAATGCATCTTGGTAGATGGTGGCTCGACGGTCAACATCATGCCCAAGTCTACTATGAATGACTTAGGGATTACTATTGAGGAGCTCTCTAAGAGCCGGATGATGATACAAGGCTTCAACCTAAAGGGTCAACGTGCAATCGGCATGATTCGCCTCGAGTTAGCAATGGGTGATCTGTCCACAACATTTATCTTCCATGTGATAGATTCAAAAACTTCATATAAGTTGTTGCTAGGATGGCCTTGGCTTCATGAGCATGGGGTGGTGGCATCAACTTTGCACCAGTGTCTCAAGTATTACCACGACGGAGAGAAGAAGATAAATGGTGATGTTAAACCATTTGCGAAGGCTGAATCTCATTTTGCTTATGCAAGATTCTTCAAGTAAGGACCCCCTTTTAAGGAAGCAATGTCAGCCTTTATCTCCTCTACCGGTAAGAGGAGGGATGAAGATACTCATGTGAAGACAAACATTGGCACTAATGATAATGCCAAACAGCGACGACAATATGAGAGGGAAAGTAGTCAAGTAACAATTGATCCTTCCTTCAAAAGGGTAGTTGTTGCAACAAAGCCTGAAGCGCCAGTAGTCAGGTACATTCCTAAATCTCGCCACAAGGAGGGTGAAGCATCATTCAGTAAATGCACAACTCTTGAAAGCGCAATTAAGCCTATCAGCAAATTCAAGGAGACCGACTATCGTATCCTTGGAGATAAAGGTGTGCTTCCAACTCATAATGCTAGTAAAAGCAGGGTGGTTAGAGCCCCTTTCTCTGGCTTCGTTGTTTCTTCCAAGGGCTCACTTCAATAAGAGAGTGACATGCCGAAGGTGCACACCGATGATGGATTTAATCCAAATGCGTACAAGCTGATGAAGAAATCTGGTTATGACTTTGATAAGCCAATTTCTTTGGGACATGTCATCGAAGCTAAGCCATGCGGCATCAATGAGATACAAAAGAAAATACAAGAGCAAGGTGGCATGGTGGCAGTTCCGAAGGTAAGTCTTGGTTATGTACCGCCTCAGCCCATCCGGATTTCAGGACGGCGTAAAGACTAGCAGTCCTTTGCTTAGTATGTTGCAGCAGAAGAAATTATTGAAAATGGTGAAGAAGATGGTAAGAACAAACCAAAATCCTCTGTGTTTGATAAATTGCAATATTCCACTTCACGAGGACGTGCTTCTATGTTCGACAGAGTGGGAAATGGTAAGGTCTCAAAGTCTTCTACTTTCTAGAGGTTAAAAGTAGGCACACAACCTAAACCTTCAGTCTTCACCAGGATCAAGTCAGGTGAAGATTTGGCAAGCTCGCCATCCCCACAAGAGAGGGGCTTAGTATTTGGTCGTCTTGGCGAAATAAATGAAGTCCAAAGTGTCATTACTTCTCGTATGAAACGCTTATCGATTCTAGATGTGAAAACAGAGGGTTCATTGAGAGTCAAGAGACACACAGTGGTTTTCACTGGCCATAGGGTTAATCCAAGCCCAAAAGAGGAGCTCAAGCAAGAGGAACAAGCTTCCTCCAATCATATCACAGTCCGAGAAGTTGCTGACTCAGATGCCGAAATAGAACTCGCGGAAACTCCTGAGACTCTAGAAGATGGAGGGCAAGCCACGATAGACAAACTCAAAGAGTTGAATCTTGGAACTAGCGAGGACCCTCTCCCTATTTACGTGAGCTCATTACTCACACCTAAAGAGGAAAAGGAGTATTTTGATCTCCTGTCCGAGTACAAAGATGTGTTTGCTTGGAGCTACAAAGAAATGCTCGGGTTAGACCCAAAAGTCACAGTCCATCGCTTGTCTATTAAAAGGGGCGTTTCACCTAAGAAACAGTCCCAACGACGCTTCCGACCAGAGTTAGTACCAGAAATCAAAACGGAGGTCAACAAACTCATGGAAGCGGGATTCATTCGTGAAGTCAAGTACCCAACATGGATTGCGAACATTGTCCCTGTAAGGAAAAAGAACGATCAACTGCGTGTTTTTGTGGATTTTCGGGATCTCAATAATGCCTGTCCCAAGGATGATTTTCCACTGCCTGTGACGGAACTCATGATTGATTCTACAATAGGACATGAAGCTCTGTCCTTTATGGATTGCACTGTAGGATACAATTAGATTCAAATGGTGCCAGAAGATCAGGAAGCCACGACTTTCCGCACACCTAAAGGCATCTTCTGCTACAAGGGGATGTCATTCGGCTTGAAAAACGCAGAAGCCACATACCAAAGGGCGATGTAAACTATCTTTGAGGGCATGCTACACAAGACGGCGGAATGCTACGTTGACAATCTAGTGGTCAAGTCAAGAAAGAGGCCAGACCACTTGCGTGATCTCCAGCAAATCTTTGAGAGATTATGAAGATGTCAACTCAATATGAATCCACTTAAGTGCGCATTTGGCGTTACTTGCAGCAAATTCTTAGGCTTTATTGTCCGACATCGAGGCATTGAAATCGACCAAGATAAAGTCAAAGCCATTCAAGACATGCCCGAGCCTAAGAACCTTAAGGAGCTTCGCGGTTTACAAGGGCGCTTAGCATCTATCAGGAGGTTCATATCAAACTTGGTCGATCGTTGTCATTCGTTTAGCCACCTCATGAAGAAAGGGGCACCTTTTGAATGGGATGAATCATGCAGGAATGCCTTTAAAAGTATTAAAAAATATTTATCAAGCGCACCGGTGCTAGGAGCTCTGATTCTCGGTAAGCCTTTGATACTTTACATTACGGCCCAAGAAAGACCATTGTGGGCATTATGTGCGTAGGACAATGAGGAGGGCAAAGAGAGAGCTCTTTACTACCTGAGTCAAACCTTGGTCGGGGCTGAATTAAATTACTCCCCAATCGAAAAGATGTCTGGCTCTCATGTTTGTTGTGCAGAAGTTAAGGCATTACATGCAAGCTCACACAATACGAGTCATCTCTAAGGCTGACCCAATAAAGTATATCTTGTCTAGACCGATCCTGAGTGGACGGCTAGCAAAGTAGGTTGTTATATTATAACAATACGACCTCATCTACGTACCACAAAAGGTTGTTAAAGGGCAGCTACTGGCAGATTTCCCAGCAGATCACCTAATTCCTGACAAGTGGGAGCTAAATGATGATCTACCTGGTGAAGAAGTATTTGTCATAAACATTCTTCCCCAGTGGGAAATGTACTTTAACGGTGCAGCACGACAAGATGACGCTGAAGTAGGGGTAGTGCTCATCTCCCCTAAGAAACACATCCTCACATACTCATTTGTGTTGACTCAATTGCGCTCCAATAACATGGTTGAATATCAAGCACTTATCTTGGGCCTCCAAATGGCCATAGAGATACGCATTAGAGACTTAGATGTTCACGGTGATTCACAACTAGTCATCAATCAACTTCTCGAGGAGTATGAGATTAAGAAAAAGGATTTGATCCCGTATCACACACAGGCCCTCTAAATCTTAGATAATTTAGATACCGTCAAGTTGCAACACATCCCTAGGAGTGCCAACAAGATGGCCAACACGCTCGCAAATCTTGCAGCCACTTTGCATTGGGGGCCAAAGAAGATATGACGATTCCAGTTTGCGGTAAGTGGGTAGTCACACCATCAGAAGACAAACTCATCCAGGGAGTTAATGCAGTCTATGTTTATGAGGTGGAGAAAGAAGATTGGCGTCACCTGCTGATTGATTACCTAAGGCACGGGAAGCTGCCAAATGATGCTAGGCATAAGACGGAAATCCAAAGGCGAGCACCACATTTCCTTTATTACAACAATACTCTCTATCGACGCTCCTTCCTTGGTCTTTGGTTAAGGTGCTTAGGCGAAGAGGAAGCACAGCAAGTAATGGAGGAAGCTCACTCAAGGGTGTGTGGCGCACATCAGTCCAAGCCTAAATTATATAATCGCATCAAAAGAATGGACTATTACTGGCCACCATGGTGCATGATTGCACTAACTTTGCAAAAAGGTGCGACGCATGCTAGTTCCACGCCAACTTTATTCACCAACCTCCGGAACCACTCCACCCAATCGTAGCGTCCTGGCCTTTTGAGGCATGGGGACTTATTGTCGTGGGGCCCCTTACTCCTAAGTCTTCAGCTCGTCATTTATACATTCTTGCAGCCATCGATTATTTCTCTAAGTGGGCGAAGGCAATCGCATTAAAAGAAGTCAAGAAGGAGAATGTTGTTGATTTTATTCGAACGCACATCATCTATGGATACGGTGTGCCTCGATACAGCATAACTGATAATGGCAAACCATTCTTCAACAAGCTAATGACTAGTCTCTGTGACAAATTTAAGTTCGCTCAGCATAAGTCTTCAATGTACCATGCACGTGCAAAAGGCCTAGCAGAAGCGTTTAACAAAACATTGTGCAACTTAATAAAGAAGGTGGTGGCAAAATCCAAGCGGGACTGGCAAGAAAGGCTTGGAGAAGCATTTTGGGCTTATCAAACCACCTATAAGACACCAACGCAATCAACTCCCTATGAGCTCGTGTACGGCGTAGAGGTTGTCTTGCCTTTAGAAATTCAGATCTCATCGCTTCGCATCGCTATACTGGAAGGCTTAAGTGAGGATGAAAAACACAAACTCTGTCTAGCAAAGTTGGAATCTCTTGATGAGAAAAGGCTTCAGGCGCAACAAAAACGGGTGTTTTATCAAGCACGTTTGTCACGAGCATTCAACAAAAAGGTTCGACCTCGCTCGTTCCAAGTTGGAGATCAAGTGCTCACAGTAAGAAGGTCGATCATCATGACGCATAGGACATGGAGCAAGTTTACCCCTAAATGAGAAGGCCCCTATGTTGTTCGTGAAGTCTACTCAACCGGTGGCTACAAGATAGTCGGCGCGGAAGGACTGCGAGTACGACCAATCAACGGCAGGTTTCTGCAGCACCACTACCTGTAAAAATTATTTGTCAGCTCCTAAGTAGAAGCCTAAACTACTCGTTTTTTCAAGTTAAATTCCTTTGTAATAATTCTGGCCCGCAAGAATATAAACTATGAACGGCTATAAAAAAATAAAAAAAAATCTCATACTACTCCTAGGTATAAACTGTGAAGGGCTAGAAAAAAAAAATCTTATACTACTCCTGGCCTACAAGAGTATAAACTGTGAACGGCAAAACAAATAATTGGAGCACTATTTGTTGAACTACATTATGGCTTGATCGCATTGAAAAATTATAATTTTCTTGAGTATGTAGGTAGCTTGTGAATAAAATTAGCAAGTGCAGTCAAATGGAACATAAGAAAGAGGTGAAGAAGTACCAAAAAAATATTACTATTGTATAGAGTGTATCAAGAGTTCACTAACATGAACAATCCAAGTGCAAGTACAATAAACTAAGCAACCTAATCAAATAGTGTTCATCCAGTTATCAGAGTTGAGTGAGAGTTGCAACTCTACAACTTCGCGCTCATGTTCCTTCAACTTCTTAGCCTCTTCTTGGGACAAAGCGGGTATGGCTTTAAGGTTAGCAAGAGCTTATTTCTTCTCAATGACTTGTCGCTCGATGGTGGTTAGTAAGGTTGATTTGGTGTCAACGTCACTCCGAAGTTTCTGCTCCTCTTCGCAAGCAATACGAAGCGCCTCTTCTAGCTGGACTACTTTTTCGGTTGCACCCTTATGATTGCCCTTAATGGTAGCTAGCTCTTCTTGCACTCCGATAAGATAGGACTGTGCTTGGTTGACTTGTTTAATGCATGTGGTCTTCTCTTTATCCAATTCATCCGAATGGTGAAGTGTCAAAGCCGCTTGTGTGAGTGCCAAATATGCAGATACGCTGCTCACGTAATCATCTACCAGTTTCCTCAGAGGATTTGGATCTCCATTGAGACGTTCAATGCTTTTATACATCATAAGGGCGCTCTCATACGCTTTTGCTACCTCATTAAATGAAGCATTCTTCAAGGCATTCAAGTAGCCAGAACCTATAGCCTGTATGTCGCAAGTAATGATGTTTTAAGAAGCAGGACCCGGTCGAAAGGAGGTAGCAGAAACCGCCGCGACCATAGATTTTCCTTTCACGACCTCATGGATGGTAGTATTCTCGACGACAGTAGACATTCTTTTTGCTGCCAGTTGAAGAGATGTTAATCCCTCTACTGAGTGTTCACTATGGGTTGGAGATGCAGGAAATGTTTCGGCCCCTTTTGAGACCGATTCGCCAACTCCCTCTGGCGATGCCAACCTCTTTACAACTTCTATATCATTGCCACCAGGAAGACTGGCCTTAGCGGTTGACAACTTGGCTGCAAGATTAACTTCCTCAAGCAACTGCTCGTCTATGACAGAGGTGGCCTCCTATACTAAGTCGAATGCGCCAATTCGCATCGAAAAAAAAAGAGTGAAAAGATCAAGCCCGTAAAAAAAGGGGGGGTTGCGATCAGCCTTGCAAGGTTCTATACAAAGAGAAGAGCAATTACATCTTCAAGGTTAGGCATGTCTAAACAGCTTGTGATGCCATTGAAAAAACTATCTCCAAGAGGCACACTGGAAATATTGGCAGTGACAGTCTTGCGTTTTTTTATGCCCACGACATTTAAAGTTAGCTTCTGAATCCTGGTCACTATCATCATTATCGATAGTGGCCCCCCCTCGATTAGCAATAGGAGTATCAAGGGACTCTCCAGTCCATTCAACATTAGAATCTTAGTCCTCAAAATCAGATTCATCCTTTGAAGTATTGCCCCTTCTGTTCTTCTTAGACTTAGAGGGGTCATGTCCTGCACTCTGCTGAAGAAGACCAACATTGGCCCTGAGGTCACTTATTGTCACCTTAGACCACCAATCTTGATATTTCTTAGTCATGAACTTGTTAAGATGAAGCGAGCGGCTCGGCAACGTCGCTATGGACTTGCTGTTCTTAGATAGAATGGCGGTCCAAAAGTATAAGGCATCTTTGTAGGATGTGGGCTGAGTACGAGGGTTAAGTTTAACTGCACCATGTAGCTCCTGCTAGAAACCAAATTGTCTGCTGAATCAATGTCGACTATAAGGTATGACATAAAAAGTCGCTGCATGACGAAGAGGTAGGTAACTAGAGCGGAGAGCTATTAGGTAGCTGAGCTTCTCATAGCCAAGAGTTCCATCATCATTCAAAGTCTCATACTTATTCTTGCTAAGCATAGTGCAACCCAAATCAGCAATCGCCCTTAATGGATACGCCTTCGAGCGTCCTCAAAACTCTTGCCCTTCCAAAGCCAGAATAGTGCACCATTAGAGGACCCGCAGGAGCTGGATCTAGTACATAGTGGGTGCTGAAGTAACATGCGAGCCAGTCATATAGATAATGAGCAGGAAACAATGACATGGAATTTAAGGGTTTTCCCACACTAAAAATACCACCAAGGCCACGATAAATGTTCGCTAACACTGGCACTGCAAGATTATACGTGCATCCAACTGCTATGTTGCTAGCCACTTCGAAGGTGCTAGGACGAATGAATCCTTTTTCATCTTCAAGAAGAGCAAAAATGCACAACTAGCATGAAACAAAAGCAGCTAGATAAGTGTTCCCTCTTCTATCAATAGGAATTTCAAGTGCATCAAAGACAGTACATTCTTCTTGAGTCCACTGCAGGGCCATAGGCTGAATGTCGCCTGAAGGATTATGAGTTGACTTAGGTCGTGACTTGATAGGACCGGACTTGGAAGAGCTTCACCGCCTCGGGAAGGACTCATGCTAAACTTGCCTCTTGCACCAAAAATCTATCCAACACTCAGCGCAAACTCCTCGGTCGCATGCATTTTCAAGACGACTGTAAGTAGCAAACAAGTATCTACATGTGGGCTGAACTAATCTCTTATTGTTGTGATGACGTCAATATAATGCATCTCGGCTAGGTACTGCCTCATCATAAATTTTTCCGTAAATAGGAAGCCCACCAAGTTTATATAAGTCCCATAGAGATAGCGACATTTCTCGGGATATAGTGTGCAAAGTGTTGGTCTCAGGGCACCAAGCCTCACAAAAGGCACGAATAACATGAGGATCACAATCATAAGTGTATAATGAAGCATACACTGCATCAAAAAGGCGATAAGTTCTCAATTAAGATTCGAAGCATGAGAGAATGTGTTCTACCCATTCCCAATATTTCACAATGAAAGAGAACTCCCCAAATATCTTCAATGCTGGCCCCAACGAACTTCACCGAAAATATTTTTTTGCCCAAGCAGCAAGAAAGAGGTGATAGTGCAGCTATTGCCATGACTGGCACTGTGAAGAAGGTGGATATCATCATGCGTTCTGTTTGCAGCCCTAGTAGTCAACGGTGATGCAAAGTCAGAATGAAGGACGGTGGGTATCTGCTCAAACTCTGGACGAAGCAAGGATAGGTAAACGATAAATGTACTGCCCAACTCTACTTTCGTCTCTTCATGTTCCACAATAGAAAGATAAATTTTATCTCATCGCTTGTATTCTTTAAATCGTACCATGATTAAGTACCTGCTAAAAACAAAAAAAAAGAAGTGGTTATTTTTGTTTAAAAAAAAAGAGGGAAAAGGGAGCCGAAGAAAAAAAAATCTCAGTTTAGTTTTCAAGGATATGAAATCATCAGTAGTCTCGCTGACATATGCGAAGGCTCTATCCTCAAAGTCTAAAGACCGAGTCTGATCGCCCTCACACAAAACGAGTCTTCAAGTGTTGTGTCCTGCTGGCATGTGCAAGGGCTCTCTCTTCAAAGTCTAAAGATCAAGTCTGATTGCCTTCACGCACAACGAGTCTTCAAGTATTGTATCCCACTGGCATGTGCAAGGACTCTCTCTTCAAAGTCTAAAGACTGAATCCG
Source organism: Selenicereus undatus (assembly GCA_017589665.1). Classification (NCBI taxonomy): domain Eukaryota; kingdom Viridiplantae; phylum Streptophyta; class Magnoliopsida; order Caryophyllales; family Cactaceae; genus Selenicereus; species Selenicereus undatus. The sequence continues at coordinate 74,191,350 of JACYFF010031959.1, read as the reverse complement.
ATCACCCTCACGCACAACGAGTCTTCAAGTATTATATCCCGTTGGCATGTGCAAGGGCTTTCTCCTCAAAGTCTACAGACCGAGTCCGATCACTTTTACGCACAACGAGTCTTCAAGCATCGCATCCCGCTGGCATATGCGAAGGCTCTCTCCTCAAAGTCTAAAGACCGAGTCTGATCACCCACACGCACAACGAGCCTTCAAGTACTGTATCCCGCCAGCATATGCGAGGGCTCTCTCCTCAAGGTCCTTAAAAAAAACCGAGGCTAGTCACCCTCGCGCCCATCGAGGCTTCAATCGCCGAAGCCCGATGTCATATCTCGCACACAATGAGTCTTTTTTTTTTGCATGCAAATAGCCACACAAAAAAAGTTCACAATAGTGATTCTTTTATGCATAAAACAAAAAAGACTTCATGTATCATCAGTGACAAGGTATCCTGCCCAATATGTCAAACAGTATAAATTAACATAAGAACCCTTGGCTTCCTTCTCAAGTAGGGATATACACATTAAACAAAAAAAAAAGAGTTAAATTAAAAAATGTCTACTCCTTATGGGACCGCTGTCTTCCCCATGGTTTGCACAAAACATCGTTCAATTATCTCAGAGTGTTCCTTCCACAAATCTTCAGCAATACAGTGCTCCTATTTCAACGAGATGCAAACACACAGGACATAACATCACTATCACCCTTATCCTGACATCTGTCGTACTCTTAAGCAGAAAGAAGTCACAGGAAAAGATGGGACGGTTGCCTTCCCATGTTTATATAAAAAGACATTCAATTACCTCAGACTGTTACGTCCACAAGCTTGCAGCAGTATAGTGCTCTCTGTTTCTGTGAGGAAAGGACAAGCTACAACAGCATTGTCACCGTCATCATGACATCCGCCGTACTCTCAAGCAGATAGAAGTCACAGAGAAAGGGTTAACGAAGACTACAACTTGCCTCCCTAAAAGAGAGAGAGAGAGATAGAGAGAGAATAAAATAAGATTCAACTATGGACGGAAACAGACATATCTCAAAGCAAAGTCTCTGGTAGGAAGGCCATGCTAGGGAATCACGAATAGGGGGCATAAAAAGGAGTGAGTAGCCGCCTTAGGTCGTAGGATGGACAAATTTAAGGAAGCAGAAATCTGCCTTGCATAATAAGTCTTCAAATTTTAGAAAGAAAATCCTATCTTCAAATTACCGGTCAAAAAAAAAAGAGCGACATGAAATTGGAAACAGCTATGTCGCCAGGATGTTCGATCGGTCAAAAAAAAATGCATCTGTCAAAGCGACAACATGACAAATTAAGTCAATGGCCTACTTGGACAACGAGCCAAAAATGCATGTCGAGACACCGGTCGAGCTTAAACACCGAGTCGTGTATGCAACCTAGTCTCGAGGGGGCAAATATGTGCCACGTCACTAAATAATTTAATTTAATTAATGTTGGCTAGTCCAATTAATTAATTTAATTATTTGGGCCCAAACGATCACCAAGTCAACGGCACAATGCAGTATCAAGTCAACGGCCCAATAAGATTATCAAGTCAATGGCCCAGTGGACTACCAAGTCGTCAACTTAAATAGACTCCCAAGTCATCGGCCTGAGTTCAAGGCCCATCTATTGACCCAAGAGGGCTATTAATCCGCAATCCCTAAAAGAGAGGGGAGACTCCTCCCTATAAATATAGCTCCATCACCCCTCATTCGGGGATAGAAATTCTCTCATGCAGAAGACCCTCTAAAAAGAAACAACAGGCACATCAATACGTATCGTTTAGTCTAGAGATTGAAGCACGTACTTGATCGAGATTCAAGCTACTTCGGCCCTCCATCAAGTCATCAACAAGAGATCGAATCAAAGGGGTTTAATTTGTTCATTTGTAATAAAATATTCAGATATTGTACCCATTTTTCAATTATAAATACAAAAATTGAATTTGTTCCATATTTCTTATCTTAATTCAATTTAGACTTGAAATTTATGGTTACAATGTCATAAATAAATAAATCTTCAGGACCCTTAGCACCCAAGTTCAGGCATAATTGGCATCTGTACATGCCGAATCTAGTCTTCCAACAATCATGTCTATGCATCATCACTTTCAAATAGTTAAGCAAAAATGCTATATACTTTGACAATTGCTTGGTGCAGGCTCAGTGAAAGTAAGGGTCAATTGTAGACACCAACAAAGTGTTTGCTTGTTGATAAAATGCCCAAAGCGATGAACTGATCGAATAAAGCTTTGGGATCCCCAAATATTGAAAATGAAGAGCTTTAAAATATGCCAACATTCTATGACCCACACATCCAAGCCCAAAGATGACCACCAAATGCTGAAAGAACCCAAAAGCGCAAATAGGCCCAAATTGATGGTGGCTTGTTGCCCAGTTGAAATTTATTCTGCATTTTAACCCCACTCTAAGGTGCATAAAATTATAAAGTTTAGATATTAACATTCTTCATTGAATAATCTTTCTAATGATATATTATGCATCAAAATCCAATAAGCAGCAGAAAAGTTGTTAACCTTGTTTAGTGAAAAGCTTTTTTATTAGAAAAAGGGTATCTTGGGGCTATTACTTGTTCAAATTTGGTAAAAAAAACTATTTAGAGTGTTTGGCTTATTGGCTTTTTAGATTAGTTTTTCATACTCAAAAGGCTCTTTTGTTAAGAGCCATTTCGGATAACTTTTTTACTTATTTCTCTGAAGTTCACGATTGAAACGACCATCTTAACTCACTCTTTTAACGAAATTATTTCAATGTTACTCATTTTTCACTTTCGGATAAGAGTTATGTAAACGGATGTCCTCCTAATATTCTCTAATATTTAATAATAACTTTTAATAATGAATCCTCCATAACAAACAGATAACCCTTATGTCATATGAAGTTTAATTATTATAAAAAAACTTATGTTCACACCGAAAAAAAAGTGTCATAGAAATAACAAATATTGGGAAAATATACAAATATAATTTCACACATCACATAGTCCAAAATTTATAAATCTTATTGAGAAGAAACATATACATATATATGTGTGTGTGTGTGTGTGTATGTGTGTGTGTGTGTGTGTGTATGTATGTATGTATATATGTATGTA
>JACYFF010031959.1:74096699-74187847 GCA_017589665.1 Selenicereus undatus | reverse complement strand
ATACATATATATATATATATGGGCATAAGTGAAATTTTATCGAATAGCATTGTTAGAATGAACTAATTTCTCTAGAAATGTTTTTATGAAACAGCTAATAAAATCAGCTAAATCAAATACTTAATGCAATCAAGTAGCAACAAAAGATTCAATCAACTAACAACTGTTTTGGAAGACGTGCACTGAAAATGAGACCTATTCACTGTTTTGGTTCTATTCTTTTCCATACTAATCCAAAAATTATGAAATTGGTGTCATTAGTAATTCAACTCAATAGACTTTTAGAGAATAAAAGAAATAATCAATGGATGACGGATGAGAAAGTTATAGTGGAAACAAATTGCATTATTTGCAATCTAGCCCAGGAACTTTGCTGGCTTCCTGCCTAACAGAGCCTAACTCGTTACCTTTTTTTGTTGCCTATCTTACAGAAACCCTTGCCGCCAAGTTTAGTAGATAAAAATCCTAGGCCACACGATGCCAACTCCCAAGAAATCCTATTATTTCATACCACTATAAATTTAGCCCTTTACTTACCTTTCAAAGAGACAACCAAAACCTAAGGAAATCTCTGAGACAATACTTCGAGGTTCAAATAACTTAGCCAAACCCTTCCCCAATCTATCCTCAAAACCCTTTAAGGAACAAATCAGGCCTCGACATTCTTGATCTCAAGGTTCTCTGACTCAAACAAGTAACCCAAGGGCAATAATCGTTCAAACCTACTTTTCTCTTTTTCCTTTCCTTATTTGTTTTGTTTAGCTTTATTCATTTTCAAAGATGTAATATTTGGTAATCTAGCCCCCAGTCATTGTAAATATTGAATTTCATGTTTCCCTTTTTCTACATGTTCTAATTCACTGTTATTTAACTTGATATGATGCATGTATTTTATGTTTGTGTGAATTAATTATAGCTGTCCATTTTGATTCGTTGAGGTCATCAATGGTTGACAGGCCATAATGTGATGCATTCCTTCACAATATCGTACCCTGGCTGCCATATTTGGATAATTTGTTTGAACCCACGGAATCAAATGGTCCCTACTCTAAGGATTATGCAAGGGCCTTTTGAAAACCTCTTTAAAATGAACCAAATATCCCTTTTGGTGTCCATTTCAGTTTATGGTTCGCTTTAGAAAGTAGACTTGGTTTTGTAAGTTTTCCCAAAAGCTCAATGGTGACTCTATTGAATAAATTTTTATTATTATTATTATTTTTTATTTAACCTTTTCTGGATAGCGAAGAATAGGAAATTTAGCTTAGGAACTACTTTATGCCTCACGATTCAGACAGCACTGTTGTTTGGGCTAGAAATTTTGACCTAGTCCTGGCCCAAGAACTCAGTTCCTAGATTAGAATTGTTATCCAACTTTCTGGGCCACGTAGTCAATATTGTTTGGAATCGGGTCGGGTTCCTGATTTTAGGCTGAACCTTTTGTTGTCATCTGGACTGTTTTAGCTAAAAAATAAAAAAGAAGTAAATGAATAAAATTCAAACCATGCATTCGGCAAGCATGTCCTACCATTCGTGGGGTAGCGCACCTAGCTCTTAGGTTTTGGTCCATGCAATGTGTCTTATTTAGCACTTACTAATCAAAGAAATGGGGCAAGCAAATACATCACAGTAAGTTAACCCTTTGTAAACACAAATTTCAAGTCTAAAAAAAGTAAGATAAGAAATAGAGAAACAAATTCCATTTGTATTGATCTTATATACGTTGGTACAACCTCTATATATTTGTTACAAAATGCACAAATAAAAAAACTCCAACTCGATCTCCAATGAATAACTTGAAAGAGGGCTGGCTTAGCTTAAATCTCGATCAAATTGAATGATTCAACTTCCATTGATGAATTTGGTGTGAAGTTCTTGAATGAGTGTCTAAAAGATTTAATCTCAGGCAAGAAAAGTAGTTGATTCATTTAGCGAGTAGAAAAAATGAACGTCAGTTATGCTTATTATCTTATTGCAAAGAATTTAAGCCTCTAAGTCTTCAAAATGTACCCCTAGATGAACATTGAAGTACTTCTTGATCTAAAGGTGCAAATGGGTTTGAGTTCTTTGGGCCTAGATCTTTGAAAGATTTTAGTAATTATCTCCTATAAGGAAATAACTACCATTTACTGTATTATCAATAACATGTTGCAATCTCCAATTAGACGGAATTTAATTCATCTAAATTTGATATAATGGGTCTGCCAAAGTTAACCTTACACATAGCAATTTGTGATTGGTTGAATAAAAATTAATTTATTTTACACTTGGCATTATATGATTCATCAACAAATTTTTGCCTACACTTTTTGTCTTAACAAAAGCTTTATTTTATAACATAACAAAATTATAAATAATTTGATGATTTTATACAGGCACTAACTACTCATAAACTTACAATATCAAATTTAATGGCACAATTCTTCAATTGTTTTTTTGACAAAGCATAATAAACAATAGAAATGTTAGGTAGCTTTGTTCACAAATGTATGCCCAGTTACATCCTCTACTAAAATATCCCAAAGAGATCAAGAAAAATAAATATCTAAGGTGAATGACATTGTAATAGAGTGACCAAATTTGAAAACCAATCTGGTGTCATATTTGCTAAATATTGGGAGTCCGCATCTCCAATCACAAATGATGAAAACTCTTACTGATGATAAGCTGTTAAGAGATCCATCAAAATAGAGTTTGATAGATCCCAGTGGGGGGAGGGGTGCCACCTCACAAGATGGTTTGAAGGGGGTATAGGATTCCACCTAAAAAGTTTGGGTTCTCTATTATGTGCTTGTTTTTCTTGCTCGAATTAGGCATGCAATTAAGCTAAAATGTTCATTATTGAATGTCGTTTCAAACCTAGTCTTTGAGATACTCCAAACGAGGAATTTCTGTTTGCACTTCAAGCCATGATAGGATTGAATCACATTCATGTAATGTAACCTAGAAGACGATAATGTTTCACTGCTAGATTACAATTGTTGATCATTTGGCAATCTTAAATAAATGCTTTGTGGACTTAATATCACCGAGGCATAGTGGTTGATATTAAGTCCTCTTCTAAATAAAGTATTGCACACATGTAGATACTGGCAATGCTTCCAATGAAGATTTTTATTTTTTGCATGGTATGGATGTTCTAAATCTTTTTGTATGGGCTATGCGAATGATCTTCTCGTGAAATCACATGAACTATTCAAGCCTCAATAGAAGGAATTAGTTGTGTCATGGATGTGTATGGTGATGCTTTTAATCTTCTACACAATAGGATGAGTGTTAAGGATTGTCTAAGCTTAGGGATATCCCAATTTGAATTTGATTGAATAAAGTTGCAAGCTTTTGTGTTAAGTTGAGGAACACTATCTTCAATTAATCCAGGGTCTCTTCTAGGTTCGTGTTTTCAATCTAGTAATAAAACTAGAAGGAGATGTCATCCATTTTTCCTATTTTTCAAATAATACATTTTTAAGAAGATCCATGCATTTAACATGCTTTTCAAAATTAGCAAATCTTTATTATTTTCTTTATATCTAAAACAAGTTAGCATTATGTAAATACTTGGCCCTTATAGATTAGACCCATAAACTAGGTATGTTTGTGAGTACTTTCCAAGTGAATTCGCACTGAAAAGCCTTATTGATGGCTTTCAGTTTTGCGTAGAGCAGTCCTACTTATATTTTAAGTGTATAGGTCTTATCCCATGCTACAAGTGGCAATCATTTTTCTGTGTTAGAATTCTTCAAGAAGAAATCTATATTACATCTGTTGATATATTTTGTAGTAGTTCATACTCGTTCCAAACATTGCACCACATACATTGAAAATGATTGCAAATGTGATTGAATAATGATTGTTTTTCCCACTTTGAATAGATAACTGGATTTCCATCGTTCTAAATTTGAGGGTGTCTTGTTAATAATTTCTTGGAAGGTTGAGTTAGAGGGGCAACTTTGGAACATAGAGCATCCCATATATTTGCTGAAGGACTTGTTGTGTAGGATATTAAAATTTTATTTTTCCTAGTTGCTTTGGCGTATCGGAGGTGTTACATAAGAAAGTGAATACATATTTATGATAATTGAGTAGTTGTGCTGAAGTTGAATAGAATTTTGAGATTATTACAGCTTTTTGAATTAATGTTGCAAAAAAAAATTACACAATCGTTTGCAAAAGTAAACACAAAATTTTGGTAGTAGTTGTATAGAACTCCTCCAAATTTAAAAGAATTGGCTTCTTTTAAAACATGTGATTGAAAATGAACCCCTTGTCTAATCCATCTTGTCAGGGTGAATAGGCCATTAGAGCAAATGCAATGCTAAGATCACGAGTGAAGAATTTGGCCCGCGGTCCAAGCGAAGCCCAGGATCGTCGGGTGGCCAAACCTGCCCGTCAATCCAGCTCATCCCACCGGTCCGCCCGTACGCCCATTTTCCTTTTTTTTGCCACGTTCCCTGCAAAACAACGTCATTTTGCTGGGCGAGCCTGGCTTTTTTCTGGGAAAGGAACGGGGGAGGGGGGGAAGGAAAATTGGTGAAAATTAAATTTTTTGCCATTTACATGAATCTAGCCATTGTCAAACAGCTAGTTTGTGAAAAAAAAAATTAAATTGTTTGGAATTCAGTTCAATAAATACCCAAACTTATTATGTGTAAATTCACACTCAAAAAACAAAAACCCCTATCTCGCATGTTCTTCATTAAGTTTTGAAGTAGTGAAAAAGGATGTGTTAAAGCAAGAGATAAAAAGAGGAGAAAAAAGTTTGGGATTTTGTAAGTATTTCTACTACTTGAATTTTCTCATTTGTTTATGTTGATATGTATTATTTAAATTTTTGATTTATGCCAACGATAATGATATATTTTAATTAATTTGTTGTTAATTTAAGTTTATACATTTATTTGTTAAGTTTAGCTCATATATGTTGAAGTAAATTAATTTATGGCTAATTATAGTTAACTTTAGCTCATATTTATGTTTAAGTTAATCAATTGAGTTACTGTTATAATGCTTACATTGTTACACATTAGGCTAATTGTAAGTAATTTGTCATATGCCTAAAAAGGTTATTGTCACATGTTAGGAATTTTGGTGTTTAATATTACGATTAAATTTTTAATATGATGTATCAGTTATTTTCATTAAGTTTAATATCTTAGGAAAGATTTAAAAGATTGATATAAAAATACTTCACTTGGTGTAGTGGATTTTATATTATATACGTAATTTAGTTCGATGAAGCTATGTACACTAAGTGTTACATGTAATGTTAAGTACTTGTATGCGTAAAAAATTTATTAGTAACATGTTAGGAACTTTGGTGTTTAATAATATCATGCTTAAATTTTTAGTATGATGTATAAATTATTTTCGTTAAGTTTCATATGTTAGGAAAGAATTAAAAGAATAAATGTGAATAAATGTTGGAAAATGATGCAAGTTATAACCCAAAAAAAATGTTCCATGTATGTAGGTATCATTTGTGGCCATATGGATCTAAATACCCCTCGTACTTTCATGAGTTTACTTGATGGAGATGATGAAATAGAAAATGTTGAGCATAGCAACACAAGTGTGCCTACTAATACCCACCATATCATACCCCACCAAACTATCCTTACCCCCCATACTACCCGAATGTGCCAACTGTTGGAAGTAGCTCAAGTCAAAACGCCACACCTTATCCCCCACATTATTACCACCCCCCCCCCCAACTATTACCTGCTACCTTCATCTACTTACACCTCAAGTGCAAGCAACTCTACACCCTCATCAGCACCAACTAGATCAGTTGCAACCTTAAAGCCATCTCGTACTGATAATGATCCTACGAATGATGGGTTTGAAGGGGGTGATGTAGAGGGGGCTAGTGTAGGGGTCAAAAAATGGTCTATGGAAAAGAATAAGCAGTTGGTCACTGCTTGGATTAATACAAGTACTGATTCCATTATCGGAGCCAACCAAAGGAAAACATCTTTCCGGGGTAAGGTGGCCACCAAATTTAACACACATGCCCCAAAAGGAGCTATGTGGAGAACAGGGAAGACTTGCAATGCTCGTTGGAATAGGAGTTACCCATTATTGAACAAGTGGATCGAAATCATGGATGAAATGGAACGCAATAATATGAATGGGTCAAGCATGGAAGATATTGTGAACCGCGCTCATGAGACGTTTCTTAAAAGGGTAGGGAAGAAATTTGATTTAGAGCACTAGAACTATTTGCACAAAGATCAGCCCATATGGAGGACATTTCTTTATACTCTAGATAGAGGACTGCCGAAACGACTAAAAATAAATGAGATGGGAGGGTATTCTAGCCCCTCTACCCCACCGTTCAAGAGCTTGAAGTTGAAGTTGATGGGGTTATCTGCCCCATTGGGAGGAAAGCTACAAAAAGAAAACTCCAACAAAAGGCAAATAACGTAGTAGTTGATTTGGTGACTAATCACTTTTCTACAATGGGTACCACGGCTATTGAAGAGGTCGAAATATTCCGCAACTTGGTAACCGTAGTTGATAAGAAGGCAACTACAACTCAGGAAGCAGATCACCTTAGAAACAAGGCTCAAAAACACAAGGGGATCAAGGCGGAGTTGGACTTGAGGAAGGCGGAGTTGGTTTTGAGGCAGCAGACACTTAAGGAGAGGCAGTATGACAGCCAGATAATGATGATGGGCCTTTCAACCCTGTCTCCAGAAGATGCTGCTTACTTCAGAACGATGAAGGAAGAAATTAGACAGAAAAGAATTGGAAATCCTCCCCCAAATTAGTAGTTTATCATCCTCTAGTTGTTTAGATGAACCTTGGTTATTTAAATTAGTCTAGTCGCCTCTAGTTTATGTTTTGTTACTTGTATCCATTTAAATGGTACGTTCGCAATGATAATTAGTTATGAAATGAATAGTTTATGTTTTGTTACTAGTATCAATTTAAACTATATGTTTGTAATGAAAATCAATTATGAAATGAACAGTTTATGCTTTGTTAATTGAAACCATTTAAATTTCACTTATGAAATGTGAAGTGTAGTTCTTTCGATTTGTATTTTACTTGTATTAGAGTTCATTTTAATTAATGATTATGTACACAGGTGCTCAACAATGGAAAATCACAATGCTAATTTTACACCCTTTGTACAAGATTCCTCTTCCTCACCCTCCTCGTACATGTCCTCTTCATCGGCATTGGATGGTCTAAGCTTCATATTAGAAGATTTTGCTAATGATATTATGCTCATTGTGGAAGATTTACTTGATGATGAGACTGATGACCAAGATATGACATTCCTTCTAAAGGCTTTGCAAGCTACAAAAGATATGAGACCCTCATCCTCCTTGCCTCGAGCGAAGAGAAAATTTATAAGGAGAGATCGACAAGAAGCTCATGAGCGCTTATTCAGATACTACCTCGCATATGATTCAATTTACAATAAGCAACATTTTCGCCGAAGATTTAGAATGTGGCAGCACTTATTCATTCACATAATGGAGGCACTAGGAAACCATTTTGATTACTTTCAGTTGAAGTATGATGCAGTTAGGACCCCCGGGTTGACACCACTGACCAAATGCATCGTAGCCTTGCGATTGTTTGCTCATGGTATATCCACCGATTGCGTCGATAAATACTTGAAAATTGGTGAAAGCACATCACTACAGTGCTTGAAAAAGTTTGCTGAAGGTGCCATTCCAGCATTTGGGGGAAAGCATTTAAGGAAATCAACCTAAGCTGATGTTGATCATCTATTGGCTGTAGGGAACAAGCATGACTTTCTCGGTATGTTGGGAAGCATCGATTGTATGCATTGGGAGTGGAAGAATTGTTCGACAGCTTGGAAAGCAGCATTTGCTAAAAGGGTCTATAAGGTTCCGACAATCATTCTTGAGGCGGTTGAGTCATAATCTGTGAATATGGCATGCCTTCTTCGAAATGCCTGGAAGTGTTAACAATATAAATGTCCTTGACCGTTCCCCAATGTTCGACGAGCTGTGTCAAGATCATGCTCCAAAATGTGAGTATGTCATCAATGGTCACGAGTACAAAATCGGATACTTTCTATCGGATGGTATTTATCTGAAATGGGCAACTTTTGTGAAAACCATCCCCTTTTCAGAAGGTCCAAATGCAAAATTATTTGCTCAACGTCAAGAAGCATTTAGGAAGGATGTCGAGCGAGCCATTTGTGTGCTACAAGCTCGCTTTGCCATAGTTCGTGGCCCTGCTCGATACATGAAGGAAAAAATCATCTTATTGATAATGAAAGCATGTGTAATACTCCACAACATGATTGTTGAGGATGAGCAAGATTCGTACGACCTTGCTTTTGATTACGAGCAAGTGGACGGTACTACCCCAATGCCTAATGTTCAACGTGGCATTCACCCGTGCTATGCGACTTACTTACGTAGAACAATAGAAGTTTGAGACCCTGAAACCCATGCGTGTCTCTAGGCAGATTTGGTTGAAGTAATATGGAACCGACATAGACAAAGGTCGTAAATGACATCTTGTACTATAATTTTTTAGTTGAACTTTTGTATTTGTATTCTTAATTTTTTAGTCCAACTCTTGTATTGTTTTTTCTATTTTATTTTAAAAACATGTATTGTATAAATCAAGCCTTTGTAATTTTATAAAAGTCGAACTATTGCCAAGTGGAGTACTTCTATAAATTATGAATAATATATTCATGTGTGGTCTTTTTATATTAAGTTTGATATTATACTTATAAAAAATTTCATTATTATAGATGAATTATTCAAAATTTGGGAAAATATCATCACAAGTAATCTACAATTATTCAGAGAAACACACAAAATAAAAGTCTAAAACCAAATAATATGTTTGTGGTGGGGTCCATATGCATTATTTTATTTGATGATCCAAGTTGGTGATCCATGGGTTATAGAGAAGAGAAAAAAAGTTCGATTGTAGGGTGATGTGGAGGGTGTGGACCCCCACTTGTGATCAAAACACATGGATCACCATTGCATGTGCTCTTAGATTCATCATTAACAATGATTGAATATAAAACTCAAGAATGCATTCTTTAATCCATAAATTCTAAATTGGTGAAATCTTATTTCCTAAAAGCATTTCAATATAAAGTCCCATCTTATTCGTCAAATGCTTTGTCCACATCTAATTTCATAATTATCCAAACGGTTTTAGTTCTAAGGTGCTTAAGTTTATGCATAATTTCCTACATTAATAGAATATTATCACAGATATGTCTTCTGGATACGAAGGCACTTTAGAAGGGTGAAATTAGATGGTCAATGAGTGGGCTCAACCTATTCACCATGATTTTTGAAATAACTTTGTAAATTGTTGAACATAATCAATGGGTTTCTAGTGACCAAGGATTGCTTGTCCTTAGAATAAGAGCAATAAAGTATAATTAATTTATTTAAGAAGCTTCCCAATCACAAAGAAATTAATAATGTGGTTGTAAATGCCAATAATTTTTAAAGAATCATGCACCAAAAACTGTCCCATCCTAGTTTTTTTATTGGATCCTTTTCTAAATAGAGTGTTTTTAACCCCTTCCAAATTTGTAAGTTTTATAAGCTTGCCATTATCTATGTCTAAAATTAATTTGAGTAGTTCTATGGTTGGAAGTGTTCTAATAGTACTATGCATGCATTTGAATCTCTAAGTATAGTTAGCTAAGAAATTCTTGCCAACCATTTTTTGGTCATCAATCCAAATACCACAATCATCCCAAACTTTTGTGACTATTGCCTTGTTCCGTCTAGAGTTTCCTATATTTTGAAAGAATTATGAATTTCAATCACCATTTTCTAGCTACTCTGTCTAATGTAGGAGCATTCATAGCCATTATTAAGGACATGAATTACCATCATTCCATGTCTAGGGTAGCTTCCAAGGGTCTTGATCATTTAAACATAACTCACAACGAAGGTTCAAATTAGTTTAGTATTTGCCTAATTCTTGAGCTAAATTTCACATCATTTGGGCTCTCATTAAGGTTGGACCCTAGTCTATCTTGAAGATTAGAGAGTCAGTTTTTCATGAATAAAGGTTCAACCATTTGGCCAAGAATTACCCCATGAAATTTGCACTTTATTTCAAGTGTACAGCCTTGTAGTTTCAGCGCTTGGCTCCAATCCTTAATCAACTTTGGGTGAATTTTGCTAAATTTTAAGGCAGAATGAAATACCTAAATATTTATCAAAGTTGACCCTAAAAATTGGCTATGAAATCCAGCCACGGCTCCTTTTATCCAACTTATGAATGGAAAAAATTGGCTTTTGTTCAATTAACAAAATTCCAACAACCCACATGTATTTCCTTCAATTTCAAGCCATTCTAAGGTCGTGGCAAGTTTGTACTATATCCTAATTTAGTATTAACTAGTTTAATGAACTTTCTACATAATCTTGACACCTCATATGGATGTTTACTCACTCAAAGTCAGCTTAAGGGATGTCCATTTCATATTGAAGTCCACGCAGCTTGTTTGAATTTTCTTTGAGTTTGCAACTTACACTAGTTGTCAGAGATTTGTGAAAGAGGATATAAAAAGCCCTAGTTGGTTGTGATACTAAGAATATAATGAATTAAAATAGTAGCTTTCCAAGCTCAAAACTCTCTCAAAAATCTTAAAATTCATTATCTAGACTTTGGTCTACAGGCAAGTTTAAGTAAGGATCCTTATTCTAAGAGGTGGTGGTTATCTTTATCCGCTTTGGTATTAAAGCTACACTTTGGTTCCTAGTGAGTTTGTTTTGTAATTTTAGGTCCTCATTTATCTCTTATTGTCCAGTTCCTTTCCTACTCCTCAATTTGTTTAGCTACAATAATGCCTACATCTCAAATATAGCCATCCACAAAGAACCCTTCATCTCTATAACTATCTACTTCAAAACTCCTTTCCTTTTCTTATCATTTAAAATGGGTGAGTTGTAGTGTCCTTCTCATTCTTCACAGATAGTTAAAATGCCTAAGGGAATGTCCTTAGAGCAAGTCCATGGTAGGTGACTTAAAAAATGTCATACTTGAGCTCCAAGTTGGGTTTAGGGGCTTGAACCAATAGTTTAACCAACTGGTGTCCCAAAACTAGAATGTAAAGCTGAATTCCACTAGGAGTGAGCAAGACAAACAAGACTCTTAGTCAAACTCCTATGATGAAGGAAGTGATCATTCTTCTAGTGATAGAAACAGACTTGGCAGAAGAAGGCCTCCTAGAGATGATTTCAATGACATCAAGGTTGAGCCCCTAGAAATTGAAGGGAGTCTCAAACCAGACACATACCTTGAGTGGGTACAAGCCCTTGAAAGGATTTTTAAGAGCAAGTCGTATCATAATGAAAATTCCTTCCAGATTACTGCTTTGAAGGTCAAGAATGGTGCCTCCCTTTAGTATGAAATGTAAAGAAACAATGAGTTAAGGACGGGCAGTTCGAAATCAAGACTTAAAGCTAACTTTAGAAGGTCATGGACAAGAAATTCCTTCCCAAAAGCATCCTTTATCTTAAGTTTAACAATTTCAGGCAGGGAGATGCAAGGGCGGAAGATTAGTGATCATTACAGCAAGCACATGCAATGTTGTAATATGCCAAGGTTGTTCTCATAAAGACTATATTGAATTAGTAAGGATTCCTTTAAAGTTTACTAACCAAAATAAGGATTGGATTTGAATTCCATCTAGCAAGCATTAAAGAAACTCGGATTAACTTAAATGGCTAAAAGTATTTAGGGGTAGCATCACCTGACAATGTGTCGATCTAACTAGTAAAACAAGCACTTGCCACTTTGCCAGTTGATTCAACGGTCAATAATATTTTAACAATTCACAACTTTTGTTTCATGATGGAGTGAAATAACTCGATTAAACTAATCACAAATTCTTATCATATCTTAATTTAATCAAGTTTAATCGTATGATTATCACAAGACCACTTGACTCACAATCATTTCTCAAGTAATTATAAAATCAAGTCTGCACTAATATTTCCAACATCAATTTTTGCCTTTCATTACTTTGCTTAAGCATATATAACATACATGCAAGAAATTGGCTAGAATTCTCACAATAGCAATCAAAACTCTAAGATTAAATTGAAACAATCAAACAAAGATTCATAGTGCAAAGAGTTCAAACTAGCAAAATCACAGTGTTGGTTTGGTTTAGCAACATCTTGAGCAAGAAAACTACTCCCTCATAATCAAATTAAACAAAAGAAACATCTAAAATCATAAATCTATGTAGAAGAGAAAATTAAGAAAAGTGAAGAGAAGGTTGCTTATTCTTGAAGCCCCAATTGATGAACTCTCAATCAACAACCCAAATCCTTCAAACTTAGGTCAGTCTCCACTCCTCCTTCCTTCAAACTCTCAAAAATGGTGGATAGTGGATGCAACAAACATGATGGATAATTGTAGATAGATAATAGCATTCTCATGAAGGCTATAAATGAGGCTTTTATTGTAGAATTTGTAGCTACCTGACATCAAAAATGCTTGGAAAATGAACAGTTGTAAAGAAAATAGGATGGCATGGGGAAGGAAGGTGACCATAGGCAATTTGTGGGCTCCACCATAGACAGTGGCCACGACCCCAGCCTAGCCATGGTGCCCTCTACCTCGGCTACTTTCTCTTGTTCATTCTGATGCTTCTTACTGAAACCTCCTAGACCGTGGTACTGACCATTGTATATCCTTGTTAGGTGTCTTTGAGCATCTTTTGCTTTTTTCTTTCAACCGCATACCCTTAACATAATCCTTCTACACATATACCTTAGGCTCACAAAGCTAAAATCTGCAAACACTCTTAAAACAAGCGAAACCCAAGCGTAATAGTAGAATTAAGGGCATAAATCACACAATTGAGCACATCAATCCCCTAAAATAATGCTTAAACACTAGTATAATCCACACAAATATGATACCCATCACTCCCTCATGCTTAGATCTTTGCTTGTCCATAAGCAAAGCTAAGCTCTAGATAGATCAACAAAGGGAGATGCATTTAGGATTCAAAAACACAACAATCTCCTTAGGATATGCAACTCATAGCACTTAATAAGAAATAATATCAATCAATGGCAACCCTAAATGGTGTGCAAGACATTTTAAAATCACAAGTTGATTATTTTCAAATAAGTATAGAACTGTAAATAATCTACTTCAAACATGACCACCCCCATATTCCTCACAATCCACATCATATAAGAACATAGAATTGAGTAGAGCCAAATGAACTAATAGAACCTCACCTTTTAGAAAACGTTGCTCATTCTCACTCATGTGTTTTAAATAAAATATAGGTTCACTCAAGACTCTATCCAAAGATACAAACTACCATATGCTTTCCAGGACTCTCAAATTCTCCAGCACGAAGCTACAATGTGCACATGACAATGAAGAGAACTTAACTTGGGTTGTAATGCGGCCTTGTAGGCTAAGGGAAGGAATGAACAAATGTATTTAGGCAATGTAGAGCTAGCCATGTAGACTAAGGAGGAATCAACAATTCACCAAGTAACCATGAAGTACACCAACATTCTTAGCAATATAATAAAAGTACTCTCCCAAATAAAGTAGGAAATGAGTTGACAAAGAAGGAACACAAGCTATGTATATATTCAGTGCCAATTAACTTATTCACACATAATTATTTTTATTCTTTTTTTATTTGTTTTCTTTTTCTACTTTTTTATTTTACTTTTTTTATTTAGAAAATATAATGAAAATTTCAACTATTGAAAGCATAGGATCGCTAAGTGTCAAATCACAACCTAGTGCATATATATACAATCCGAACAAGAGGGGAGCAAATCTAAATATAAAATGTCATCAACCTCTCAACAAACTAATATACAAAGCCACCTTAAACTCAATTAACCCTCAAAACTACCCACTACATTCATGAAGTGATGATCTATAGATTCGACTTCAAGCTAAGAGTATGTATATAGCAAAAGGCGTATAAGAAAGGTTCATAACAAAGACAAGTATAAGCTCAATTGGCCTAGCAAATGGGATAAACATGTAACACAAAGTAGGATATTTGGTCATGTGGTTAAAGTGACTAAAGAAAGAATGCCTCTATCACATCATCAAATATGCAATTTTGAAGAAGAATCTAGGCAAGTTCTAGAAATGCAACCTGGAAGAGTCACACACATGAAAGAACATGAGACTAACTATAACGAATTAGTACAACTAAGGCTCAAGATCTTACAGGATAACTACCAAAGTTACAATTAGCTTATAAAATGAATCTCATGTACCAACATTAGTACTAAGGACTTTAAGGAGCAACATAGTTCTCAATCAAGGCAAATGTCAAAACAAGAGACGTTCACAAAACCTTTAAGAATTTTAACATGAAATGAGCCAATCTTCAAAAGTCACCTAAGCATGCGAAAGCTATTTTTCCTAAAGAATTGTTATTGGAGATTTGTTTTTTTTCATATAATTCCCTTCTTCCCCTTTTTTCAATTTTTTTAGATTTTTTTTTCAAATGCCAACCTAAACCCTAAATTCAAACCTGAAAATGCATTTAAAATGACCTATATACAATGCTAATGTAATTTAAACAAAACATGCTTAAACGAAGATGCAAAACATGCAAAGTATCCCTCCCCTGTGCTTAGACAATATATTTCCCTCAATATAAACATATAAAGGCATGAAAAGACTAAAGGAAAATAGGAACACGCAAAAGCACATACCACAAATGTATAAAAAGAAAGGAAAATAAAGAGAAAAGCAAAAGAACCTTAGGTTGCCTCCCATGCACCGCTTCTTCAAGGTCTCTAGCTAGACCTTACACCGATCATCCTTTAGAAAGAGTTAAAATCAATGAGAAAGTGGAGTCCACAGCTTTCGTCCCGACTTTGTCGTAGACCTCAAACTCTAATTCTTTCAAAAGAAGAACCCACTTTAAGTAGAAGGGATGGAAGTCCTTCTTAAACATCAAATATCTCCAAGGAGCTTGGTCCACATAGACAATCATCTTGGGGTGGATACCATCATACGGGCCACCACCATAATAACCAAACTTAAACTCCAAATCAAGGTCAATCTTAAGATCGCCTAAAGGGGGCAAAAAAACAAAACTTGTGCAAACATGTAACAATTACTCAAATAGCCCTCATCCAAAGTATAGAGCTTGTCCTCAACAATGCTAGGTGGCAAGTTTTTAACCAAATGCACCTTCTCACTATCAAGTCCATGGCCCTTAAACGACACATAAGAGGTTCATTTGGAAACATATCAACTAACTCCATATCTTCATTAAAAGCTAGCATATTACATCCATAACAAGTAAGAGAAAAAGGAGAAAACTAATGATCCTTGACAAACCAAACTTAGTATGGTGTTCACCCATACCAAAAGTCAGCCTCTTATCCTAAACATCAATTTTGTGCACTACAATGGCTAATAAAGGCCTCCCAATTATGACTTAGGTGAGGGCATCTTCAGCCATATCCATGATCACAAAGTCCATAGGCACATAAAAGCCACCTACTTTAATTAGAACATCCTCCAAAATACCCAAATGGTACTTCACGGAATGGTCCACTAGTTGAAGGGAAATAGTGGTAGGCCTTAACTCTTATAAGTCAAGTCTCCTAAAAATAGAATACAGCGTCAAACTTACACTTCAACAAAGGTCGTACAAATTCCTATCAATGGTAACATTTCCAATCAAGCAATGAATAGAGAAGCCACTAGGATCCTTACGCTTATTAAGAAGCTTGTTTAGAACTAGGCCACTACACCCCTCACCTAAAGCTATGGTCTAATGTTCATCAATCTTCCTCTTTTTTGAGAGGATTTTTTAAAAAAGAATATTGTATACATTGGCATTTGAGGCAAAGCATTAATGAATAGAATGTTCACATCCAACTTTTTAAGCACACCAAGAAACTTTCCAAATTAAGCATTAACTTTGGCCTTGGCTAATCTTTGGGGGAAAGGCAAAGGCGGCAGGTAAGGCTTCGGGGAAGGAGGCTTAAACTCCTTAGGCTTCTCACTCTTCTTTTGGGGCACATCCTCACTAGGCAAGACACCATCATTCACATTATGGTTATTCCCACTCTCCACCTCAACTCTAGCACCTTGGGGCCCAGTAATTGTTTGTGGCTTCCCAAGATAATCAAATTGCAATGCTGTTTATGGTTGAGTTTAGGCTTACTATGTAATCTACCTGAATGAGTAGAAGAAGATCTAGCTCATTGGAATAATTTAGGATTCCAACATCTAGTTACAAGTAATGAGCATATCGACCTTAGAGGTTAATTGTTTAATGTACTCATCTTAATTTTGTTGTGCCAAAAGCATGATTTGCAGCATTGCCTCTAAGTTAGAATTTTGTTGAGCCTGTGGAAGGAAGTTAGGTCTTCAAAATCCTGGAGGTGGGGACCTAGCATTAGCTTGGGGAAAAGAAAGATGTTCATTCTTATGGGATACGTTGGGATGATCCTTCCAACTGGGATTGTAAGTGTTAGAGTACAGGTTGTCAAGGTTCGGCCTCATTTAGAAGCTATTGACATATGCAACTTGCTCACTAGATGATTGGGTAAAAGGGTTCCTAACTTCAAAGCCACATGGTCAAAAGATTTGCAACTATCACAAGTAGGGGAAGAGACATATGCATTCACCTCATTGACATTCAATTGATCAAGCCTTTCAGTCATGGCATCTATTATAGCGGTAAGAAAAGTTAAAGTATCAACATCAAATTGACCTCCATCCTTCTTTGAAAGAGTCTTCTCATTGGACCATTGATAGTCATTGAGCAACATCTCATAAAACAAGTTGTATGCCACATCCTCCATCTTATTTCAAGGGTCCTCCCGCAGCTACATTTATCATTAACCTCATAGCTTATATGACTCTATTGTAGAACATTTGTACTATCATTGGACACCATGATGGGGACACAAACTTACAAGGTCTCTATAAAGGGCTCCTAAGCTTCATCAAGGATTTCATGCTCCTGTTGAGCAAAGGAGGTGATTTGGTTCCTCAAGCTCACCACTTACTAGAGGGGAAGAACTTGGTAAGCAATGCTCACCACTTACTAGAGGGGAAGAACTTGGTAAGCAATGCTTTGGTGAGCTCATCCTGTGTGGTGATGGATCCTAGTGGAAAAGAATGAAGTCACTCCCTTGCTTTGTCCCTAAGAGAGAACGAAAATAAGTAGAGGCAGATTTCATCATTAAAGGCGATATTGATTTTCAATGTGTCACAAACCTCTAGAACAATCGAGAGGTATAAGTTGGGATCCTCCATGGGTGTGCCATCAAATTGAGGTTATTGCACCATTGAGATAAGTGATTGCTTGAGCTCAAAAGTTTTGGCTTCCACGGCAAATCTAGTAATACTTGGAGTACGATTGTGGACTCCTAAAGTGATATAGTTCCCAAGGGTCCTCTCTTGCTCATCTTCCCCCCCCCCCCCCCAACCATCTTAGGCATGGGTTTGACTACTTTTAGCTCCTCTTGAATCTTCTATTATCGGTTAATCTATGAAAAGTTCGTTCGATCTTCTGATCAAACTTAACAAGTGCACCAAAACTGGGGGACTTGTGCATAAAATGGAAGAAAATCTAAGAAAATAATCGAGGGACACCAAGAAGAGTAAAAATAAAAAACAAAACGGGAAAGAAAAATGCTTAGTCAAACTTCTTAGTGGTAACTTAACATCTAAATCTAGTCCCTGGCAATGATGTCAAAAACTCCATCGCCACCACACACTACTAAAAACTAAGCTTTTAAAGACCACAAGATCCCAAATGCAAAGCTCTCAATAAAAGAATATTAATAACAATGAAAACATTTAGGAGGTCATTGAATTGTCTAGAGTAAAATTTATAAGAAAAGACAATCTATTTACATACTCGTTATTTTAACCCCAAACAGTCATTATTTATGGAACTCAGGCTATATTTTTTTTATTTTTAGGAAACTTTTTGGCTGAGATTTAATTCTGGACATTCGTAGTACAAGCCTCAACCATAATTGAAAAGTTCCCTAGCCCTAACCTTCTACCGTCAAACACCAGATTCCGATGAAATTTCATTTGTGTCCTTCGCTACGATGGCGACTGGTGGGCGTTGATAGATCTAATTCGACTAATCGCCATTGGTGCCTCTACCTACAAAGATTATGCAGTAGGATGTAGGTTTTCACACTTCAGATAAATGCCAAATACAGTCTCTTTCTGTTCTTCCTTTTCTTGAGCTTTCTCCTCAATCTTTCGCCCCTCCGTCTGTACAAACCTTCTAAATAGGTGGTTGATCGATGGAGGAATCACTTCCTCTCAACTTTTTTTCACTTAGAAAAGGGAAGACAAGAAGAAAACGCCAACACCCATTTCAAATTTTACGAAAAGAGAATATTTATAATATGGGTTTTTGACGATTATAGAGAATTAGAGCTCAATTTTGCTTAACCCTAATGAGTAATGGATCTGTGCTAAATCCTGGCATTAGGTCTTTGTTTATGACAGCTCTTTGCAGATTCAATGACATTAAGTAATTTTTTAAGGTCTAAAATGTGGTCCAGTATATGCAGTAGCATGGATTGCCTATGGTCTGTTGTTGCACTTCCAATATTAAATTAAATGGTAGATTCGACTCCTATTGCTCCCTTTCCATTAGCATCAATTACTAAAATGGTGGTATGGTAGAGGAGCCAAATTACGAGAAGCTAGCAGCAAAAGAAGAGCAGGAATCGAATTAGGAGAGAGAAAATGCCCATTCATTCTTCTCTTTCCTGAACATTTATTCTGGTGAAGGTTTGATTTGTCATTTCATATATTTGGTTTTGTCATTGTTTAACAAAAATGTTTGGATTCATTTACTGTGTGCTTTGTTGGGAAGAACAATTTGATGGTGGTGAAATGTGTTAGAATCTTTGTTCGTTGTTTGAAAAAAAGATCCGAGTCACAGAGGCCTTTTGTGGTCATCACCTAAGTAAGGACCTCAGATTGGTTGTTAATCACATGCCTAATTGTTGTAAGCTGCAGATAAGGTCAAGGGTACCAATTGCGTTTATTGTTGATTCAACAGGAGAAATGTCTCTCTTTAGTCTTCACTATTTCAATTTTTTATACTTTTTTTTATGTCTACTTGATTCACCAATTTAAATTGTATTGTGGTTTGGTGTTGTTTCAATTATGTAGAAGTAATCAGAATTGCTAGATGAACATTCATCACTCAAAAACCCGTGAATTGCCTTGTTCACTTATTGGATTTGTCGTTTGTTATTTGTTGTATGGGAATGTTGCCCTATTCATGACTAAAGCATGAGTCGTCTTTGGACAACACCTTCTATATTCGGTATTGCCAATGTTGTACGAACCATTCGGAGCAAGCTTACAAGGGTCTACAGCTATACATCAAATGTCCTTGAATTCTATGTTGATAGTGTTTGGTTGTCTAGGCTAGTTGCTCAGTCTTGACCTATATCTTGAAGCTCACTGTGATTTATTGTTTGACAATATGACAAATGTTTCTAATCCTTTAGCTATTTCACATATTGGTTTAGGGGATCTTGATCTTTACACTACTAGAGTATTAGAATCAATTTTTAACATTCTAGGGAGAATGTATAAGCTAATCAAGTATTTCACAAAGCAGGCTTTGCTTCAAGATAACAAGAATAATGCTACATATTTGATTAGGAACTTTATTATAACCATTTGAGGAAGAAGTACAACCCTCTTTTTTTTACATTGATGTAGAACTTTAGCAGCACACTAAGATTCATTCAGTTATGTGGAGAATAAGAAGGCAATGACATGCCTTCCATTCTGTGAGCTCATGGCCTTAGTCATCAATGGACACCATGTTGAATGCTATGATGTATATTCCACTCAGTTAGGCCTTCTTATTCTAATATGAGATCAAGAAATGTTCTAGCTTTTGTGTGAAAATGTTGTGAGATTTAAGAATTATGTCCAAAGGGTTAGGACATCATACGCACTCTTTGTCTTCTGAATTCCAAATTTGAGAATTATTTGTTGTTCGAAGACTAGATTTTACATTGTTATAAGTCTATCTTGTGGTTTTCTTAGAATTCTATTACACTATATTTATTTCTCTTTAGAGTGTCTAGAAGCCATAACAGCCCATAAAGGTTGCCAGGTCTCTCACCCTATTAATGACAAAAATAGGTAACTATTTATTTGCACAGTTATAACTTCTAACGAGAAATATATTGGTCGCAGAGACTAACCTTGATCGATAATGATGAAACAAATTCATCATTGATATATATCCACGTCCAATAGTTCAATTGTTATTGTTAAATTGTTCATTGTTATTAACTAATTGATAAAAGCAAGAACTTATATCATCGTTGTTGGTGATAACGACTAAAATTTTCAAATTGTCGTTATTACAATTAACAACGGGGACTAATACCGACGAATAATGACCAATACTTTTTTGGTTGTTAGAAGTTTTAACGACAAAAAAGTGCACTTTTAATGACGATTTTCGTTGTCGTTAGAAATCCTTTTTCTAGTAGTGAGAAGTGCACAGAATGCTGTAGTGTGTCAAGGTCGTTCCCACGAAAACTAGATTGAATTATTAAATGTATTTCTTTAAAGTTTGCTAAGCAAAATCAAGATTGGATTTGAATTCTACCTAATAAGTGTGAAGTAATCATAGATAAACTTTAATGGCTAAAAGCATAGAGGGGTAGCAAGACCTAGCGATGTGCCAATCAAATTATTCAAACAAGCACTTCCACTTTTTTTGTTAATTCAATGGTCGACAATATTTTAAGAATTCATAACTTTCTTTCAAAATGGAGTGAAGTGACTCAATAAAACTAATCACCAATTACCATTAGATTTTAATTTAATCAAGTTTAAGAGTATGATTATCACAAGACCACTCGATTCACAATCCTTTCTCAAGTGATTATAAACCGAGTCTTATCCTAGTTTTCCAACACCGATCTTCACCTTTCAATACTTTGATCGAGCTTCTAACATACATGTGAGAACTTGACCAGAAGTATCACAATAGTAATGAAAACTTTAGGATTAAATTGAAATAACCAAACAAAGATTCAAAGTGCAAAGTGTTCAAACTAGTAAAATCAACAACATCAATTTAGTTCAGCAACCCCAAGCTTAATAAAACTACTCATTCATGTTCAAATTCAAAAATGAAAAGCAGATTGCTTCTTCTTGAAGCCCAGTTGACTATCTATCAATCAACGCCCACAATCCTTGGAACTTAGTTAGCTTGATCGCACTCCTTCCTTTAAGCTCTCAAAATAGTGGATTATGGATACGAGGAAGATGATGCATGTTGGTAGATAGGTAATCACATCCTCAAGGAGGCTGTAACTAAGGCTTTTATTACGGAATTCAAGGTTGTCTAATGCCAAAACCACTTGGAAAACAAAACGTCACGAAGAAACAAGATGGCACAAGGAAGAAAGGGAACCATGAATAGTCCATGGGGTCCACTACAGACCGTGGCCGCCACCATGGCCTGGTCGTGGTGCATCCTACCTTAGCGGCTTTCTATTGTTCTTCTTGTTGCTTCTTTCTAGAACACCCTAAACTGTGGTACTGACCACGGTATCTCCATGCTAGGGGTTGTTGGGCCTCTTTTAATTTCTTCTTTAAACCATAAGGCCTAACATAATTGTTGTACTCATATACCCTGGGCTCACAATGCCGCAATCTGCAAACACTCACAAAACAAACAAAACCCAAGTGTGATAATAGAAATAGGGGCATAAATCGCATTATTAAGCATATTAATCCCCTAAAATAACTCCTAATCACTTAGATAATCCATGCAAATAGGAAATTCATTAATTATATAAGAGTTTGAACGACATAATATCAAGAATGGAATACAATAAAAGTCCGAGCAAATCATGGCAATGCTCATTGGTGGTTTAGTGCCCCAAGTGGCTGGGATGGTACTTTTGCAACCTTTATGACCTTTGAAGACTTATGTAAACTTCCTGTCAAGTTTTAAAAGCAACAAAAGGCTGAATGGTTCTACTTGAAGCCTTAATTAAGCCTTTATTGCCTTCGAAATTTCAATATAAGTTTAGCTCTATAAGCAAACCAGAATGTTCATCCTTGTAAGAGGATAAATGTCAATCATAAGCAAAATTTAAGGGTAAACAGGTTCTTAAGGAGCCACCTAAGAAGTATGAGGGTAAGAAGCATTTCAGGTGCTAAGGATTCGAACTTTCTACGATGATCGTCCAAATAGGCATGTCATGACCATTAAACAGATTAAAGAGATTACTCAAGCCATGGAAGCCAATAGTTAAGAAGAAATGGATGCCCTTGCAGTGGAGGTTTCTTACCTTGGGCTTGACCATGGGCATGCTCTCATAATCTAAAGAGTACTTCATTCCAATAACAAACCAAGAACTAAGAGCAAAATGAAACAAATCTTTTAAACAAAAATGCATGGAGGGGGCAAGGTTTACAATTTGATAGTGGATAGTGGGAGTAGTACAAATGTGGCACCTTTTACACCTATGCATTTGCTCAAGCTTCCCACTGCACCTCATCCTCAATCGTACTTTCTCTAATGGCTCAAAAGAGGCAATGAGCTAAAAGTCACTAAACAAGCTCTTGTTTCTTTTTTCGTTTGCGAAACCTATAAGGATGATGTGCTTTGTGACATTCTACCCATGGATGCTTGCCGCCTCTTCTTAGGGAGGCCATGATAGCATGATAGCAATGTGATCCATAATAGATTTGTACCACTTATTCCTTTAAATTCTGCAATCGAACTATGACTTTGACTCCTCTACCTCCCTCCTTAGTTCATAAAACAACCATAGAGTGGGAAATGCAAGTGAGTCAAACCTCTGTTTGAGTGAATCACAGGTTGAGCATGCCCTAGGTCAAGATGAAACTATTTATTCCCTGCTTTTCATTGAATAAAATTTGAGTGAGAGAGAGACCCTTTCTTACCCTTTGCCAACCCCATTTTAGAGAAGCATGCTAACATCTTTTTAAGTGATTTACCTTGTAGTTTACCTCCTAATTGTCTCATTGGACATTAAATAGACCTTATTCCTAATACTAGACTTCCAAACAAGCTAGCATACCAATGCAACCCTCCTACAACGAAAGAGTTCTAAAGACAAATGTAAGAACTCATAGACCAAGCTACGTGAAGAAGAGTCTTAACCCTTGATTGCTTCCAAAACCTTTAGCGCTAAAAAAGGATGGGATTATGAGGATATTTGCTAATAGTAGGGCCATTAACAATATTAGCATCGAGTATAGATACCCCATCCTCGCCTTAATGACATGATGGACAAACCACATGGTTCTTTAGTTTTTTTCTAAGATTGACCTCAAGAGTAGATATCAACAAATAAGGATAAGGGAGGGAGATGAATAGAAGACAACTTTCAATACAAATGGAGGGTTGTATCAGGGTTCGGTCATACCCTTGGGATTGTTCAAAGTTCCTAGCACTTTCATGAAGTTGATAAGTGAAATGCTCATACCATTCTTAGGAAATTTCTTGATTGTATATTTTGATCACATCTTACTACACATCCATGGAGAAGAAGAGCACAAGGAACTCCTTAGACAAGTCTTTGAGGTGTTAAGAAAACAGAAACTTAATGGCAAGTTAGAAAAGTGTGACTTTTTTATTCCAAGTGTAATCTTTCTTAGCTACATTGTTTCTAAGGATAACATTCAAGTGGATCCTCCCAACATTGAAGCCAAGAGTTGGCATACACTAGAGAGCTCCATTATCACTCCCTTGACTAAATGTACTAAAAAAAACAAAGGGGGCCTTTGAGTGAACTCCTCAAGCTTAAGGGTCCTTTAAAATAATCAAAGAAAGTCTGTATCAAACTCTTACAAAATTTCTTCTGAAGCTAATATGCATTTTGAGTATTGTTGTTGGAGAAAGGAGTTTACTCACTAGGCGAGTTGCTCATCCCAATTATTTTCCCTTTTTTCCACATATCAGAAGAAGTGATTTCGAGTTGTGAATATTGTATGGAGCTTGGTAGTAACTATACTTTATGCTTTTGGATAGGAAGTGGATTTTCTTGTTTTGGCTATCACTTGGTTATGTAATTTTTTTGTAAGGGTTATGAAAACTTAGAAAAACTATGTATCCTGCCTTTGAAGTATAAAGCCCTAATGGGCTCGCTTTTAATTTGTTATGACTTAAGCTAGTCGTCCTCACATTTATTTGACTAAGTTATTTTCTAAATAGGTTTTTAATTAGGTTGCCTTAACAGCCTTCTATAGGGGGAGGTTGTGGCATATAACATAACCTAGTTTAGTTGGGTGTGTTACAATTCATCTATAATTGAGGCAAGCTTTGTATACCCACCTTGGAGATCTTTTAGTCAAGAAAGCTCATGTGGCTCCCTTGGAAGTTACTTTTGGCATTCGCAAGACTATGGACATATTGAAGGAACATTTGTATTGGCCAAATATGGCAAGCAATGTGCATTATGTGGTGTCCGGATGTTCTATTTTTCGTCAAACCAAAAGCACTTTTCATTAAGGTCTCTGCACCTCTTTTCTAGTTCCTTAACGGCCTTAGGAGAATGTTAGTATGGATTTTGTGGGTGCTTTACCCCATACCCCAGGGGGAAATGCACTACAATGGTGGTGGCAGACAGGTTCTCTAAAATGGCACATTTTATCCCTTTTACCAAAACAGATAAGGCTTCCCACATTACTCATTTGCATTTTAGAGAGTTGATTAAGCTACATGGGATTCTAAAAGCTACAGTCTTGTGATGCGTACAAGCCCCAAACCATCTTTTGGCTACACCCTCATCCACACCGAAGTCCAAGCCATCATTCTTTGCCTAAGATGGTTACCTCTTTAACACTTCACCCCTTTACGACTTGCCGTCTCACCAACCAAACAATGTCCAATTAGGGCGATCTATACTTCTTTAGGAATTTTAGGGAGTTAACTATAGGATGATGTAATAAAATTCCAAGTTAGAATGCATTTTAATTCCCCAAAGTAATGAAAACTCTAGCTTACACAATGCAAGTTTTTATCGAAAAACTTGTTAAATTTGGGGAAAGTTTAAATCCTACCAAACAAAGCCTAAACAAAGGGAGCCTAACTTTTAATGATTCCATAAGGTGCATATTTTATCCCCATGTTATAAAATGTGGCATTGGTTTCCAATATTAGGAGAAACGGCCTAAATATCTGGAGTGTGCACTAAATTCCAATTTTGGAGTAATCTGCACTTTGGCTTTAATTGAGGAGGTTATAGCTGTGATTTTGGAAATTAATTATCATGGTTGATTGTATACTCACCAAGGAATATTTTCCAAGTGGTGGGGCCATCATTGGTGGAGTAGAGCCTTCTAAAAGATCCCTAGAAATGTAGGATGAATCCTGAAAAATATAGCTTATCTTGATTGTAATTATCTTAGCATCTTGATTTATTTTTCTAGGATGTTTTTTGAACCCCCCTCTTAGCCTACTTGCCCGCACTAATGTAACAACTAATCCCCTATATTTTGGGTATTTTTAGACCAAATTTCCTTCATGTAAACTCGGCTTGTTCGAATTATGAATTGAAAAGCAGATGGCCATTTTCTCTCACTAAAATCTTTGCATCTTTATCTCTTTAATCAGGAGAGGAGATTAGAGTCTTCCCTTTAGAATTATTATTTGGTGCCTAAGATCCTTTAAGAGATAAATTTTGGTGGGCAGTGATTAATCTATCATTTTGGTCTTACCTTGGGCACAAATCTCACAATCTCATCGATTGATTGAGATTGAATCCAAGAGAAGCATCCTTCGATGTGATTGTTTTCCTTACTATATTAATCTTAGGAGTTCGAGGACCCATCCTCATCAAGTTGGTATCATATCTAGAGCTTTTCTTGGGTGGTTATTGAAAGAAAACGTTCATTGATTCAATCACCTCACTACCTTTTCATTTTCACCCAAACATCCACACTGTTATTCTTCAAAACTTTCCTTCATTACCTACCTTCATCAACCCTATTTAGTCTACAAAGAACCCTTATTATAGCCTAATCCCTAATCCAAATACCTCACTAAAACTCCACAAAAAATGAGTCAAAAACCACTAAGGCAAAATTTGGTGCAACCTACCAATGCTGCTTGGCACGATCGTACCACCTTTCCTGCACTCTCATTCCTATTGTAGAGGTTGGCCTAATCACCCTATGTTACTTAGCATGATCGTGCCACTTTCATTTTCCTAGTTTCTTATCCGTGCCACCCCTAGCACATTCGTGCTTCCCCTATTTCTGTTCTTTTTCCCTCATTTCATCTTACAAACTACTGCCAACCATGGCCAATGAGGGAGATGGTTCTCACTCTAAGGGCATTCCTCCTAAGTAAGCCCACAATATGAGGAGAGATAGGGCCGTTGTTTTCAGCTTTAAGTGCAAGTAAAGAAGCTCACTAAAGACCTTGAACAAGTGAGGGGATCCTCACAATGAAAGCCCTATCGTTGAGGTTATGATGTCAATCCTGTTGACATCGCATACTCTTCCTCCTATGAAGACTTTGATGATGAGGAAGAAGGGCCTAGAAGAAAAAGACATCCAAGGGATAACCTTAAGGATCTCAAAGTTGAGGCTCTGAAATTTGATGGCAATCTTAACCCAGATATTTATCTTGATTGCGTTCAAGCTAATGAAAGGATCTTTGAACTCAAAGAGTATAATGATGAAAGGTCCTTCACGTTGGTCATTCTTAAATTGAAGCGGTATGCTTCACTACAGTATGATCATTTGAAGAAAAGTAGGGCTAGAGAAGCCAAATCCGAAATCAAAACTTGTTACAAGCTCAAAAGGCATATGGATAAGAGATTCCTACCCCCTTCTTACAAACAAGAACTGTACCTCAAGATCACCTCTCTCAACCAAGAGAATCTAACGGTATAAGAGTACATTGGGGAGTTTGAACAATTTCAAATGAGGGTTGGCTTGGATGAAGAACCTGAACTCAAGATTGCTAGGTTCATTAAGGGGTTATATCCTAGCATTACTAACAAGGTGGCTCTACAACCTTACTTATCTTTTGATGATGTGTGCCACCTAGCTATCAAAGTAGAAACGCAACTTAAGGGTCCAAAACCCTTTCAAACCACTTCTTGTCATCCTCAAAGCATCCCCAAGGGTTACTCCTCCCACAACAAAGTTGACACTACCCATACATCGACTAAAGCCCTTGATAAGGGTAAAGGAATTGGTACTAAACCACTAAAGAGGTTGGAGGGTAAGAAGTGCCTCAAATGTCATGGTTATTGACACTTCTAAGTAGATTGTCCCAACCAGAGAATTCTTATCATTTGAGAAGTAGAAGAAATCCAAGCTATTAAAGAAGCAATTAATGAAAAGGAATTTAAAAATGAGAAACATACTTTGGCCACTCCAGATGTAGGGGAACTCTTGGTAATTATACGAGCACTACATGTCAAATAAGCTCCTTCTGAACCAAGTCAAACAAAGCAAATTTTCCACACCTGGTGCACTATTGGAAGCAAAGTGTGTAAGTTCATTATCGATACAAGGAGTTGTACCAATGTATCTTCTACCGCACTCATTGACAAGCTTCAACTACCCACCAAGATGCATCCTACCCCATATACTCTTCAATGGCTCAAGCAAGGCAGCGAGGTAATAGTTTCTAAACAAGCTCTTATTGCATTTTCCATTGGTCCATGCCATGCTGAGGTACTTTGTGATGTCCTACCCATTGATGCATGTCACTTGTTACTTGGATGGCCATGGTTGTTTGATAATCATGTAATTCATTTTGGGCATGCCAATACATATGGATTTGAACATAAGGGTTGTAGTCTTACTTTGACCTCACTATCTCCACCTAAACCCCTCAAATCTAAATCAATGAAGGGAAGTGAGAAAATCCTATTTATGAGTGAAACACAAGTGGAGAGAGCCATTAGTAAGAGCAAGCCCTTATTTGCCTTACTTATGGTATAATTAAACACAAGCAAGGTAGTGAAACCTATTCACCCTCTAGCTCAATCACTCTAGAAAGAATTTATGGATGTATTTCCTGATGATTTACCCCGGGGGCTCCCTTCTTTGAGAGGAAATGATCACTAAATTGATCTCCTATCGAGTTCTCCTTTTCCAAAGAAGTCGACTTATAAGTGCAATCCTAATAATTCAAAAGAGCTTCAATGTCAAGTCCAAGAGTTGCTTAACCGTGGGTACAATAGGGAAAGCTTGAGTTCATGTTCAGTTCCCACCCTTTTGGTACCTAAGAAGGATTGATATGGATTTTATGTTCTAGTTTTAAAACTCTTTTTACTTGCAAGTGCACAAGGTTAATTGTAGACAAGCGAGTATTAGGGTGTCGATCCCACGAGGAACAATAGTGATTTTAGACTTGGCCTTTCCGATTATAAAGAATAATTTAATTTTCAGAGTTAGATTATCAAAATGAATTAACGAACAAAATGAAGAGCAAATGAGTAGCAAAGTAGAGAGAAATCAAATAGGGGAAAGTTCTAGGACTTTGGATTTTACCTTTGGTGCCAATA
Source organism: Selenicereus undatus (assembly GCA_017589665.1). Lineage (NCBI taxonomy): Eukaryota > Viridiplantae > Streptophyta > Magnoliopsida > Caryophyllales > Cactaceae > Selenicereus > Selenicereus undatus. The sequence continues at coordinate 74,159,312 of JACYFF010031959.1, read as the reverse complement.
TTGATTTACTAATTCAAATGGGGATTCAATTTATCTCTTGTTCAATCCAAGCTACAAGCATTGAGCCATAAATTAAAAAGATGACTATAATTATAAAGTGAGATGATTTATCTAGTGGTTTAGCATGAACTATTCTTTTTAGACATAACTCATCTAATTTCTAGAATAAATTATTTAATTTAAACAATTATAATTTTAAGCCCAAATTGCATAATCATCATGTTAGCCTACAAGGTCTAATATTCATTTGGGATAGCAAATTAAACTAGTGTCATCAACATGATTAAACATTAGTATTAAGATGCATAAGTAGATGATGATGATCAAATATAAACTCAAGATTATGCAAAAGAGACACAAATAACCCCATAGGAAATTAGCAAAAGAATATTATTACCAAGGATCCATCCTAATCCTAGAATGAGTAGTTTAGTCGACCATAGTTAGTGAAAACACCATTAGAGTTTGTATATTTCACTTCCTATGTCCAAACTTTGCACTCAATTACACAATTGATATGATCAACTGTAAACTCTTAAATTTGACTCACAAATGAGATGAGAAGAGAAGAGAAAAATAGCTAACAAAGCTTATTTTCTTCTTAACCCCTCAACCCAAATGATCTTGTCTTACAAAGACTTTCTCGACTCTCTAAAGAAAATAGAATATGGAAGATGAGAGAATGAGAAGAATGCATGTATAGATGTGTGAGTGTGAGTGTGTGGATCACCCTTTCCCTCAACCCATGGCCCCTTTATTTAGTGGAAAATCCAACCTCTTTGGATACCCCAAAATTAATGAAAATCAATTCCAATTAATTTGGGATGTTACATGCATGGTCATGGCTAGTCATAAGTACAGAATTAATCTTGATTAATGACATCTGACTAGGTTAAGAATTAGTCATGTGGAAAAAATTGGAGATGAAGCACTTGAGAAGGGCTGATTCTGCTAGGATGGTCACTGGACTTGGCGAATTGGGCCGCAGATAAGCCTACACGGAGAGATGGAGAAGAGGAAGAGAAAAGGAGAAGGTGAGCTGGGATGGGGATAGCGTGAGAGAGTAGGCCGTGGGCTTAGGCCCACGCGAGAGAGAGATGAAGTGAGGGGGTGAGAGAAGAGGTTGGTGGGCGCTGGGCCACTGGAAACTGAATAAGACTGGGCCGTTGGACCGGGCCGCGCAATCGGAAGCTGGGCCATGGTTGCTGACTACTGGGCCTTTTGTTTTTTTTTTCTTTTTTCTTTGGCCTTGAACTTTACACTATGCACTTGTAGGCGATCTAAGTAAAATTGAACAACCTTCATCCAAATTCTTCTATTTTAGTTTTCCTGCAAGTTTCATAAAATCTGCATTATTTACTCAAAAATATATTTCGAAGACATAAAAGTAGGTAAAATGAAGGAGAAAATTCTATATAAAATATGAATTATCAGGGATGGCAGTTGGCATATGCGTGTTGATTCTAGGGCCATGAACAACATCACCATCATGTATCGATTTCCCATTCATCAATTAGATGATATGCTTGATGAGTTATAAGGTCTAAGGTCTTTTTCAAAATTGACCTTAGAAGTGGCTACCACCAAATTAGGATAAAGGAAGGAGATGAATGGAAGACCGCTTTTAAGACTAATTATGGGTTGTATAAGTGGCTTGTGATGCCTTTTCTTAGTACTTTCTTGAGGCTTATGAATGTGGTCCTAAGACCATTCATTGGGAAATTTGTCGTGATGTGTTTTGATGATATCCTGATGTATAATCATGATGAGGCATCTCATATGGAACATCTCTCTTTCTTCGGTATATGCTAACTTTGAGAAGTGTGAACTATTCACTCCTCAAGTTGTCTTTCTTCGCTATATTGTATCCAGTGAGGGAATTCAAGTTGATAAATCTAAGGTTGAAACTATCAAAAGTTGGCCTACTCCTATCTCCATCACGGAAGTTTGCAAGTTCCATGGGTTGGCCTCTTTCTACAAACCGCTTTATCATAGACTTTAGCTCCGCTATGGCTCCCTTAACAGAATGCTTGAAGAAAGGAAGTTTTGAGTAAACAAGGGCTGCCCAAAGGGCCTTTGAAACAATCAAGGATATGCTATATTTGGCTCCTACTTAGCTCTTCCCAACTTTGATCTCCTTTTTGAAGCCAACTGTGATGCTAGCGGCATTGGTATTGGGACGTTCCCCACCCAAGCCAAATGGCCCTTGGCCTTTTTAAGTGAGAAGTTGAGTTGCCCCAAACTCAGTTACTCCACTTATAACAAGGAGTTTTATGCTATCATTCTGGCTCTTACCTGCTGGAGTCACTACCTTAAGCCAAAGCCCTTTGTGTTACATTCGGATCACAAGGCCTTGTCTTTCATTAATGGGCAAGCCAAGCTCAATTCACGGCATGAAAAGTGGGTGGAATTTCTCCAATCATTGTTTTCACTGGCAAGCACAAAGATGGATAGGGAAATGTAGTGGCCTATGCACTCTCAAGAAGATACACTCTCCTCTCTCCTTCAGAGACAAAAATTTTTGAATTTTAAACCATCCAAGAACTCTACAACAAAGATGAAGATTTCCAAGGAATTGTTGTAGACCCCAAAAACCATGACTCCTATACCTTGCAAGATGGGTTTCTTTTCAAGCACAACAAGCTATGTGTTCCTAGAGGCTCTCTAAGGGAGTTACTTATGAAAGAAGCCCATGGTGGCGCATTGGAAGATCATTTCGATGACAACAAAATAATTGACATCTTAAGGGAGCACTTTTATTGGCCTCGAATGGCAAGTGATGTCCATAAAGTTGTTTCCAAATGTATCATATGTCATAAGGCCAAAAGCGCCTTCCATCAAGGGTTGTATTCTCCATTTCCAACACCAAATAGCCCTTGGGAATATTTGAGTATAGATTTCATTTTAGGTCTACCAAGAACCCAAATGGGCATGACTTAATCATGGTTGTGGTTAACGGGTTCTCCAAGATGGCCTACTTCATTCCATGTCACCAGAGTGATTATTGCTTCTCATACTGTTCATTTGTACTTCAAAGAGGTCATCAAATTACATGGTGTGCCAAAAAATATTGTATCCAATGGGGACACCAAATTCCTTTCCCATTTGTGGAGATGTTTAGGGAGATTGTTTGGGACCAAGCTCTCATTTAGTACTACTTGTCACCCTCAAACTAACGGGCAAATAGAGGTTACCAACTAGAATCTATCTACTCTCCTGAGGGGATTAGTGAGCAAAAACCTCAAGGAGTGGGATTTAAAGCTCCATATGCCAAGTTTCCTTATGGCCGAGCTCCTACTTATGCTACATCCCACTCTCCCTTTGAAGCTTGTCCTTTTACTCCAATAGACCTTATTCCTCTTCCTATTGAGCATAAGGTCAGCTTTGAGGCCCAAGAAAGAGCTGAGAAAATGAAGAAGCTCCATGAGCAAATTCAAGGTCAAATAAAGAAGGTCAACACCTCTTACAAGGCTAGAGCAAACAAGCATCAAAAGCCCATAGTTTTTAACCCGGGAGATTTAGTTTGGTTGCAGCTAAGAAAGAGACTCCCTTCTAGGAGGCAAAACAAACTCATGGCTCGAGGAGAAGACCCTTTTAAGGCACTTGACAGGATTGGAGATAATGCCTACAAGTTGGACTTACCGGGAGACATGAATGTGAGCGTCACTTTCAATGTAGGTGACCTAACTCCTTACATGGAGGATAACTCTAAGGATTTAAAAGCAAATCCTTTTCAAGAGTGTATGGGTAATGCATACTAAGCCTCTAACTATCTCTTGGCTATACCATCACTCACACCAAAGTCCAAGCCATCCTTCCTTGGCCAAGGTGGTCACCGCTCCAGCACTTCACCCGAATTTGACTTTGTGTCTCACCACCCAAACCATGTCCAATTGGGGCAATCTATACTTTGTTGGGAAGATTAGGGAGTTAAGTTTAGGATGATGTAATAAAATCTTGAGTTAGGTTGCATTTTTAATTCCCTAAAATGATGAAAATCCCAACTTACATAGTGTAGGTTTTTATCGAAAAACTTGCTGAATTTGGGTCAAGTTTAAATCCTACCAAACGAAACCCAAACAAAGCAAGCCCAAGTTTTATCAGTTTCCAATATTAGGAGAAATTTCCCAAACATCTTGAGTGTGCACTAAATTTAAGTTTTGGATCAATCTGAAATTTGGCCTTAAGTGAAGAGGTTGCAGCTATAATCTTAGAAATTAATTAGCATGGGGTGATTTTATACTCATGAAGGATGATTTTTCAAGTGGTAGGACCTCCATTTGTGGAGTTGAGCCTTCTAAAAGCTTCCTAGAATATGGATGATGAATCTTGAAAAATACAGCTCATCTTGGTTGTAATTATCTTCGTATCTTGATTTATTTTTCTAGGATATTTTGTAAGCCCCTTATTATCCCACTTGCCCCACTAATGTAATAGCTAATCCCCTCTATTTTGCATAGCTATAGACCCAATCACCTCCATGTAAAGGCATCTTCAATTGAATTATAAATTGCAAGGTAAATGGTCATTTTCTCTTACTAAAATCTCTACATCTGTATCCCTTTCATCAAAAGTGGTGACTAGAGTGTTTCCTTTCGAATTCTTCTTCGGCGATTAAGAGCCTTTAGGAGAGGAATTTGGTGGGAAGTGATTTACCTATCATTTTGGTCTTACCTTGGATACAAATCTCACAATCTTATCGATTGATTGAGATTAAATCCAAGAGAAGCATCCTTTAGTGTGAATGTTTTCCTTGTTATATTGATCTTGGAAGTTCGAGGATCCATCCTCATCACTTAGGGAGTCTAAGTTTTAAAGTCATTTTTAGGTGTCTTTCAAAATGTTTGGGGACCAAACTCTTATTTAGCATAGCCCATCACCCCAAATGGATAAACAAACCAACGTCACAAACTAAACTCTTACTACCCATTTGAGCACCCGTTTCCATATGAACCTCAAGGAGTGGAATCTCAATTTGCCCCATGTTGAATTCAAAAATAATAGAATGCCCATCGTTTGCCACAAAATACTCCCATTTGAGGTTGTCTATGGCCTCAATCTCCTCATAACAATTGACCTTATTCCATTTCCCCTTAAATCCAAGCCAAGATTTGAGGCCAATGAGAGAGCTAAGGAAATGAAGCTACTCCATGAGCAAGTGAGCGTCATATTTAATGAAATGTACAACGCACACAAGCTTGAACTAGTTGGAGACATGGATATATGAGCTACGTTTAATGCCAATGATGTTACTCTTTATCTCAATAAAGATGAACTAGAAGAGTTGAGGGAAAATTCCTCCCAAGAGGTAAAGGATGATGTAGGAGCATACTTATCCATCATTGAAGAATTGACAATCATCATTCTAAGTCCAAGGTAGCTTCAAAGGGCCATGATCATATAGAAATAGCTCACAACTATTATTTAAATCAGAGCAGTTTCTGCTAAATTTTTTAGCTAAATTTTTCGTAATATTTGGCATCCAATTTGGATATGACCCAAGTCTATCTTGAAGATTAGAAAATCATCTTTTGTATGGATAAAACTGCAACTTATTGGTCATGAATTACCCCGTAAAGGTTATAGTTTATCTTAAGGATGCAGCCTTGTAGTTTCAGCATATGAATTCAAACTTAGATCTAATTCTTGATCAACTTTAGGTGACTTTTGCTTAATTTTAAGGCATGAAAATAAGCCTAAATATTTATCAAAATTGATTCAAAAATTTAGCTTAGAAATCTAGCTAGGGGCCCTTTTATCTAGCTTGAAAATGGAGAAAACAACCTTTTGTCCTCAAAATGCAATTAAATAATCCAATTGTATTCCTTCCATTTCAAGCCAATCCAAGTTTGCAACAAATTTCTACTTTAGCTTAAGTTAGTATTACCTAGTTTATTGAGCTTTGGATATAATTTGGACACCTCATATGGATGCTTGGTCACTCAATTGACGTGTCAAAGTTAGCTTAAGTGTTATCCATTTTAGATAGGACTCCACATAGCTTTTTTGAATTTTCGTTCACTTTGCAACTTCCACTAGCTATTAGAGACTCTTATAAGAGGGGATATGAATATGATAAATGAAAATCACAGCTTTGCAAACTCAAAAGCTCTCTTAAAAATCTTGAAATTCTTTCTCTAGATTTTGCTCTATTGGTGAGTTCAGTGAAGATCTTTATCCTAAGGGTTGGTGGTTATATTTATCTCCTTTGGTAGTGACCTCTCAAGTATCATGTTGGCAACTTTATCTAATCCATATCTCTATTTGGTACTAATTTACATTTTTGTCCAAATCAAACAAGGTTCAATGAAGGGCCTTAGACAGTTCATGCCAGTTTGTGAATCACCATTTGTGTTACCCTTCCCAAGTATTTCTAATTAAATAACATCATCTTCTCTCTTTAGTTGAGAAGTCATAGCTTCCAGGACTTAAATCTCTAAGTATTATGATTAATTAATGGTCGTTCTTCACATATTCCAACTTTCTACATTCTTAGTGAGTCGATCATTGAGGTTACTAAAATCTCTTTTTGACCAATCTTTGATATCATACGTAATATCATTTAATTTTTCTCATGATTTCAAACATATTGTTCACTTCATGATTAGTCCATCAGTTCATAGAGACATTGTATCAACATTTTGATACCTACACTAGAACTTTTGAAAGCGAAAAGGAAAAGTGTTGGGCATTAAAAGTTAGGTTTGGATCAAGATAATTACAATAGGACAATGATCGGAGCAAGAGAAGTTACCATGTGTTTTATATGCTATGGATAAAGCATACTCTAATCTCTCTTCCCTTTAGTTTTATCCAACCTTTCATAAGTAAGATGTGCGTGAGTATCCTTTTGTTTCAAAGTAAATAAATAGCATAAAACTTGAACACATTTAGCATTGCTAGCAGAGAGAAAATGATTCAAAGGTTGGGCTTTATTGGTGGCTGAAAGTTAGCCACCTACTTTTCATTAGAGAACAAAATTTCATGCAAGTTTCCCAGCAAGCACTAAGGTTTCGCCCTTTACGCATTTTGGTATATCTATAACGATGTTTAGTTCAATTAACTAGTTCCAAAAGTCATTTTTACCTCTATATTGTGTTGGCGCATAAATTCCTAAAATGACATAATTTTGCATCTTATTAGGGTCGTGAATGAGCATATACATTGCTTTAAACTCTTCAATTAGAATTGATTTATGGATATTACCATTATTCTAAAGAGTAGTTATGCCCTTACAGTAGTTAACTATTAGTTTAATTTTTAGACGAGTTCAAGAAATTTCTTATAAAAAAAAATGCTCATTATTTTTGAACAAGGAAATATAAAACCACTTCTTACCTATGGTATCAAAAGATATCATCTCACCTCATCTCCATGCCCAATATTTAAAAATATTTTACTTAATTTGAGCACCATATAACAAAATAAATATCATAAAACTACTAAACTTTTGAAAAAAAAAATTCTAATTCCACTAACAAAATAGTCACAAAAAAGTACACAAGCACCATATTATCATTTCTCGTTTTACTTTTTTAATCCAAAACTAACAAACAATACTTGGGCAATGCTCCCAGTTCCCAGTCTCTCGCACTGCTCCTCTCTTTAGATATCAAAATCGAAATCAGATACGTCCATAATTCAAATGGATGGTCAAAAGACAGTGTCATCATCCACTCTCCTCTATTAGGAATATATTTTATTTTGTACTATTATCTTGTATTTTATTCTGTAAATATCTCTTAGGCTATCTTATGAGATAAGCTAGGGTTTGTTATGCTAGTAGTATATAATCTTGTAAAGTGTTCATCAATGAGCAGCAGAGAAAGCCAAGTCCACGGCCATTATAGTTCTCTCTCGTCTTGAGTTTGTTCATGGTATCAGAGCATGCCATTGAAACAATCTTGAAACAATAGCCATGACCAACAAAACTCCAAAGAAGTTTATTATCGAACCTCAGTCCCTATACTATTTGCATCCCTCGAAAAGGCGAGAAGTCCTCATCACAGCGGTTGTCTTAAACGGCAAGAACTACGACCTCTGGGAGAAGGCGATAACGACAGCCCTAAAGGCCAAGAATAAACTCGGGTTTATTGACGGCACCATGACAAGACCCACTGCACAAGAAGGAGACACTTTGGAGCTTCAAACGTGGGAGATGGCGAACTCAATGATCTCCTTATGGATCCTGAATGTCATTGAACCGAAGTTACGCACAAGCGTAGCATATGCCGACACGGCCAAGTCAATGTAGGAGACGTTGAAGAAGAAATATGCCATTGCTAGCGCTCCGAGAATACATCAACTAAAAGCAAACATAGCAAATTGTAAGCAAGGAAGATTGAGTGTGGTTGAGTTTTATTCAAAGATAACAAATTTATGGGTTGAACTTGGGAACTATGTGAAGGTCCCATACTGCACATGCAGTAAATGTGACCGTGGTGCACCGAATAAGAATATACAGATGCATGAAGAGGAGAAGGCGCATCAGTTTTTGATGGGCCTGAACGATGACACCTACTCGCAAACCCGTAGCCAAATCCTGACACTTGGTCTGTTGCCCTCACTTGACCGAATTTTCAATATGGTCGTATGGGAGGAGAACCACCAAAGCTTGATTCTTAGAAGAGAAGATAGATCAGAATCTGCTGCGGCCTTTACCATGAGATCTGGAGACCGTGTGAAGCCCACCGTGACAAAGAAAGGTAGTTGCATGCACTGTAGAAGATATGGGCATGAAGAGAGCACCTATTATGAGTTAATTGGGTACCCACCCGGATGGCGTAGCCATGGCAAAGGGAGAGGACGAGCCTGCGGTGTAAGAGGAGGAAGGTCAGGCAACGAGAGAGGAAGCGAGTCTAGGTGAGAATCTGCATATACAATTGCAGCAAATCGAGTCGAGGATCACCTGGTTTCAGCCAGCAACAGTAGTGAACCCGGGCAGACTATGCTTCCGGGTCTGACTTCATAACAACTACAGAAGCTCCTAAATCTCATTAAACCGTCCAAATCAGGTTATGAGCAATTGTCAGGTAATGCTACGTGGATATTAGACTCTGGTGCGTCTTGTCACATGACGGGTGACTTGAATGGCCTTAGCAAGTTGGAGACTATTAATCCCATTCCCGTTGAATTGCCCGATGGTGTATTTCGAGTGGCAAACTTGCAAGGGACTATAAGTTTGGGTTCTAAAATAAATTTGAGCAAATTTTTATATATTCCAAATTGTAATTGTAATTTGGTTTCAATTGCTCAATTAAGTAGAGAATTAAGATGCATTGTGATATTTAGTGTTGAACTTTGTGTGATACAGGACCGCATCTCGATGAGCCTGATTAAAGTGGGTGAATTAAGATGAGGGGTCTACTGCTTCAACAAGGCAACAACTGTGAAGGTACAAGCTAATGCAGTGGACTCTCATATTCTTTGGCATAGTCATCTTGGACAACCATTGAAGCAAGTTCTTTCTTTACTTCCTAAAGATTTAGGTGTTAGTGATTGTTTTGGGAACAATAAAGTTGATCCTTATGATGTCTGTTTCAAAGCAAAGAAAACCAGAAACCAGTTTATTAAAAACAAAGCTGATGATTTGTTTGAAATCATACATTGTGATATATGGGGCTCTTATCGAATGCCCTCATTTTGGGGAGCACATTATTTTTTTACTATTGTTGATGAAGCTAGTAGGGCTGTTTGGATCTATTTGATTAGGGAAAAGGGGGAAGTGGCTAGTATTTTGCAAAATTTTATTGTTATGGTGAAGAATCAATTTGGCAAGAACGTTAAAATTGTTCGTAGTGATAATGGGCTTGAGTTCAATTCTGGACAAATGCTTCATTTTTATTCTGAAAAAGGAATTCTTCATCAAACTAGTTGTACTGACACTCCCCAATAGAATGGTAGGGTGAAACGGAAACACCGGCATATCTTGAATGTTGCTAGGGCACTTCGCTTCCAAGCTCATTTACCTTTGGAGTTCTGGGGCGAATACGCCTTAACCACCGCCTACTTAATTAATCGGACCCCAAGTAAACTCTTGTAGGGCAAAACTCCCAATGAAATCCTTTTTGGAGTCAAGCCTAATTATGATCACTTAAAGATTTTTGGTAGCCTATGCTTTGCGCATCTGAGGACAAAGCCAAATGATAAGTTTGCACCTCATAGCCGAAAATGTATATTTGTCGAATATCCCTATGGTAAGAAAAGGTGGAAAGTGTATGATTTGGAAACTCATGAAATGTTCGTAAGTAGGGACGTGGTATTTCATGAGCATGTATTTCCTTTTACTTCCCGTCATAACATTGCACACAAACATAATCATGCTACTGAATTTGGGGACAGCACACAATTTGTGTTTGATGATGGCGTCGAATTTTTAGGTCTGCATGAGGCTGCTCAAATTGGGCCTTCAGATGTGGCCCAACAGCGCAGCGTGGAAGCTCCAATTGATTCAGGCCCAATAGCAAATGGGCCGAACCCTCCTGTTTTACCTGTGGGTTCACCTAGGCAGCCCATGGATGTTACTACGGATCAAGCCCAACAAGGTGGGCCGAACCCTGATGGTGAGACTGGGCAAGAAGTAAGGGGGAGCTCTAGTGGGCTGAGTAGAGGTGTTGGACATACCTCTGGTCCAACTGGGCGGCCCATTCGAGAGCATCGAAGGCCTTCACATTTGAAAGATGATGTGTGTTATGGCGCTCGTTCTCATGACCCCTCTCCTCAAGACACTTTACTACAAGAAGGCTCCTCAGATACGCCTTATCCCTTAGTTAACTGTATCACATGCAATAAATTCTCTAATACTCATAGGGCGTTTCTAGCAGCTATTGCCAAAATTATTGAGCACAGGTCTTATCCTGAAGCTGCAAAGGACCCACGTTGGAGGAAGGCTATGGGAGAAGAAATTCGGGCTTCGGAAGAAAATTAGACAAGGACCATCGAGGATCTCCCACCTGGAAAGAAACCCATCAACTGTAAATGTGGTTTGTAAGGTGAAGTATAAATCTAACAGCACTATAGAGCGCTTCAAGGCTCGACTTGTGGTGCGTAGAGATCATCAGTTAGAGGGGTTTGATTTCAATGAGACCTTCGCACCGGTGACCAAAATGACTAGTGTGCGCACTTTTCTGTCGGTTGTTGTCGCCAAAGGATGGGAACTGCATCCGATGGACGTTAATAATGTTTTTCTGCATGGAGACCTCGATGAGGAAGTCTATATCTGCCTACCACCTGGTTTTACAACAGCTTCCCCCAACAAAGTCTACAAGCTCCATAAGTCTATGTATGGTTTACGACAAGCGCCGCGGCAATGGTTTGCCAAGCTGTCATCTAAATTACGTGAGTATGGATTTGTGAGATCCTATGCTGATTATTCACTCTTCACTTATCGTAAGGGAAAAGTTTTTCCGGCATTATTAGTTTATGTGGATGATAATATACTTGCTGGGAATGACCCTCAAGCAAGCAAAGAGTTCAAAGAGTATCTAAACTCATGTTTTCGCATCAGAGATCTTGGACCCCTCAAATATTTTCTGGGTATTGAAGTGGCACGAGGGCCTCTTGGGCTATTTTTATGCCAGCGAAAGTATGCTCTTGAAATTGTGGACGAATGTGGCCTTTTGGGTAGTAAGCCAGTGGATTTTCCTATTGAGGAGAATCATAAGCTAGCGTTAGCTAAGGGTCATAATCTGGATGATCCTAGCCGACATCGCCGTTTGGTTGGACGACTCATTTACCTTACTATTACTCACCCCGAGTTGTGCTATGCAGTTCACATTTTATCTCAGTTTATGCAAGCACCAAAGGAGGAGCACATGGATGCAGCTCGTCGTGTTCTATGATATATAAAGGCTACTCCGGATTATGGTATTTTGTTGAGATCCGATAGTAACCTTCAGATCCATGCTTATTGTGATGCTGATTGGGGAGTTTGTCCCCTTACTCAACGCTCCCTCACAGGTTATTTGGTGACTCTTGGAGGGTCTCCAGTCTCTTAGCGAGCCAAGAAGTAGACCACAGTTTCTCGTTCCTCGGCTGAGGCAGAGTATCGATCCATGGCAGTTACTACAAGTGAGCTAGTATGGTTGAAATCCTTATTAGGATCTTTAGGGTTATTCCTCAATATACCTATGCGTTTGTATTGTGACAGACAAGCAGCAATTCACATAGCCAAGAACCGAGTTTTCCATGAAAGAACGAAACACATTGAGATCGATTGACATTTTGTGCGTGAAAAATTAGACTCAGGTGACCTGGCAGTGTCCTATCTAGCATCACAACAGGAACCTGCAAACATTTTCACCAAGGCTCTTGGCAAAAAGCTGTTCATATTTCTCAGGAGCAAGTTGGGCATGATTGATCCTCATGCTCCAACTTGAGGGAGAGTATTAGGAATATATTTTATTTTGTACTATTATCTTGTATTTTATTCTGTAAATATCTCTTAGGCTATCTTATGAGATAAGCTAGCGTTTGTTATGCTAGTGGTATATAATCTTGGAAAGCGTTCATCAATGGGCAGCAAAGAAAGCCAAGTCCATGGCCATTATAGTTCTCTCTAGTCTTAAGTTTGTTCATCCTCTGCCTCAACTTTTTTCTCGTATTGCCTTTTTTTAAGTGACTTTCGCTGATAGCCTAGTTTCTAGGGATGGCGTTCTGGAATCCCATCAGTTTAGGGGAATCATTATCGAGAACGACTATGACAGCTAACCAAAAAAACCAACAATGGTTTGTGATCGAAAACTGAGCGGTTGGCGTGATGCTTGTCAGATTCTAGCAAGATAATGAGGATTCCAAATCTTTTAGGTTTGAAGAATTTGTTGTTATTGCGGCTTTGGCAGAGAAAAGGGGGAGTGGAAGGAGAGTTACAGATATCAATGCCGGCAAAGAAAATGTCATCCTCGCTAATCATTGTGTTGGAGCCTTATAATTCTATTGCACAAGTGAGCCTTCTCACAGATTCCTCGCTGTTGGAAATATTTCCAATGGCCGAAAATGTCGTCAATGTCTTATCTCCAACGGTACAACCATCATTGACATCATCTGTTTGTCGGAAAATTCAAGCCTCAACTCCAATGGGGTTGACCCTGCTCCCTCTTTTCTTTCATTTCTCTGGGGTCTCGTGTTTTATTTCAATGACTTTGCCACTGGAAATACACTAGCACGAATGCTAAACCGACCAGTATAATTACTTGAGGAAAGAGAAAGGATCTAACTAAGAGTAGTGCTTGTGAAAGTAGATCTAAGTGTCATTGTACCTCTTTTATGTTTTTTCATTTCTTCCGATGGATGGACTTTAAGCCCCTAGTTCGGGTTTCGTTTCGCATGTGGCAATATCTAGAATTTGGCGACATGATATAACACATTAAAACTAAGTTCATGCCTAGAAATGCCACTAGCTTTTTTCATTTTGTACCAAAATGCCATCAAGTTATCTTTTACACCGTAATTACACTATGTTTCGTATTTGGGGATTAATATGCCACCAAGTTATTTGTTTCTTTTAAATATGCCAACAAGGTATTATTTTTTAAACCAATTTGTGTGCCAATAATAATAAGCTGCATAGCTACTTTGTGACAAATGAGAAAAAAAAAACACAAACCATCGTCATACATATTAAGGGGATAAAAGATAACTAGATAACAGTTTGGTGCAATAATGAAAAACTTGGTGACATTTTTGGGCATGAACAACAACAACAACAACTCCCAGTGCGAGTTCTGCTGTCGCGGGGTCTGGGAAGATCCAGCTGTAGGCAACCTTACTTCTACCGGCATTCATACCCATAGAGAGGTTGATTCTAAGATACCCACAAAAAAGGGTTTTGTGAAAATATTTTCGAAATACAGGTTTTGTGAAAATACTTAATGGGAAAAATATTTTGGAGAAGAAAGATTCTATAGTAAGGGATGGCTGAGATAAAAGATCTGATGCTAAAGCTATGAAATAAAAGGACCATATAACGAAGGGAAGTAACATACTTGAGCCACTAGCAGTGAGCAAACGGGAACTCTTCGCATAAAATAGTACAACCTACGTACAAACATTTTTGGGCATGAACTACATTAGAATTAGCCTACATTTTCGTTTCCCACCAACCACTCTCACACCACAAACACTCCGACCAAAAACAAACAAATATATCAAAGGAATTCAAAGAGGAGAAAAGGCTCCACACTTTGTTGTAGAAGAAAAAAACATTGGATTAACTTCCAACAAGATCAACTTACAAGGCCAGGACGAGGTCAATATAAATATACATCAGGAAGGCCTCTAGTTGCAACTTAGTAAGAAGAATTCGATAAGCCTATCTTTGGCAACTTTAACCCAATCGAACAATATGCCAAGCAAGTACATGTAGATCAGCGGGCCAAAGGGGTGTACAACTTTCCTCAGAGCATCCACAGCGAGGGCCTCGCAAGGTATGCAGCGACTTCGCTAACGCACACTTCTTGTCCAACACAAGGCCTACGACTCGAGGCTCACAGGGAGGCTGCAAGGCCTGAGCAAGCACGCTTCACCCATTTTTTGTCCTTCTCTGTTTTTTTCCTTTTTTTTGGCTTTAATTGAGTTTTTGTAATTTTTTGGGTTCTAGGAAAAAGTTGTATGTTGTAAAAAATTGATCCATGTATATTATTTTCTGCAGTGAACTATAGTTGTAACCCTTTCATTAGAGATGGGACCTGTAAGATCAAAACTTGACTCAGAAGCTGATGCGAAGTCCCTACTACTGAGCCAAATTTTTTGGCTCACCACTTACACGTGTTTTCACTAAAGTTATACAGTCGGTGACTCAAAATTGAATAAATTATGATATCCATAACTACACAATGAAATTAACAAAGCTATATCATAACATCTCAATCAAACCCAGCGTAAACAAAACTCACACTAAGATCTTGTTCTATTTCGCATTTTAAATAGATAGATAAATGTAAATAGATGTAAGGAGCTGCAAGGAGATGTAAGGAGATGTAAGGAACTGTAAAGGGAGATGTAAGGAATTGTTGAATGCCATAAAAAATCTATATGGGGTGTAAGGAGATGTAAGAAGATGTAAGGAGCTGTAAGAAGATGTAAGCTCTTAGCTAAATCCTAAAAAACGCGAAATAGAACAGGGCCTAAGAGTTATTGCATATTGTAACATCTCGTATATTTAACTAAAATACATATATGAAATGCAACCATATTTTTGGCCAAAAAGTTAAGCTATTGAGTTTTTCTAAAAAAATTAATAACTGCTCTCCCTGTTCCAATGATTTTATTCGCACAATTTATCAAGTACACATGCAAGTCCAAAAAGAACCTCTGAATCTTTTTTGCAAAAAATTTCACCCACGTTCAGCGTGCTCTGGCTCAAGAAAAGTCATCAAACATTGAATCCCTCCGCACGAAGGCACTGCTTATGAGCTTCGATCCACTTGGTGCATGCAGATTCACCATGTTCTACTATGCATTCGTCTCTTAGCCTCTTTGTCTCGGGGCAAGCACAGCATATTTTCTTCTTAGGCTTTAGATTGGGCTCGACGGCTTTGGCCACTGATTCAGCGTTCTGGTTGGCGGCAGGCAATCCACCCATGGCTAATCTGCCGCTTAGAAAACACAGCAAGTTAGGAACAAAGAACCACAATTGACTTGACAATTACATTTGAGCACACAGTTCAAAATTCACAAGATTGTCCAACCCACCCCATATCTGAGGTCTGGGAAATGGGACAGGTCAGATCGACCCATTCACTAGATGGACTGAGTCAGGCCAGTAAGAACCCAATTACAAGTCGGGCCAGTTCATGTGCCAAATAACCCCGACCCAGAAAATTAACAATGATAAGAAAGAGCATAAAAAGGCAACAAACAAACACAACATAATTTGGTCACAAGAGGCAAAAGACAAGGAAAGCTGCAGAGGAGAGACAACACAGAGAGAGCAGGGAGGAGAGAGAAGGGATGAGGGGGCAGAGGGAAGAAAGGGCTCAAGCAGATCACTCATTGAGGACCCGGGGCTGACCCTCTCTAAAAGCTTTATTGGATGGCCTGTTAAGGGCCCGACCCATTAAGAATTATGTGGGCCTTGATCCTCTCTAAGCTGGCCCAACCCACTCACCCACTTGGGCCCAGCCCAATGCCCAACCCTACTGCATCCCCATCACATATACCATTGCTATAGCTTCCAGTCAAACATTCGAAGTTAAAGAACTCAATCGTTTCATCTGCTATTTTCTTGATTTCTCATCATCACCTGGAATTACCTATTAAAACCGAGAATTTGCACAAAGCTTCAATCTTTGACATCAAAAAACTCAGAAGCCTTAGACCATGAGTCAGTAAGTAGGCCAAAGAATTGCATACTGAATTGCCCACCAGAACTACTTTTCCTGCACTATTTTTAATTAGCTCAATATACATGCATTCATGCACAAAGGATGTATGAGGTAAACGTATTGGTGCAACCATCTCAATCACCCCCCCCCCCCCCTTTTTTCTGTCACACTCGAATAATAAAGTCTCTCAATGACAGGCAAGGGAGACACCTGTAAGCCAGATTTTGTATTTATACTAGGTGTTGACTCCCGACCTCCATGGGACAACCCGCAAAGTTCTCACACAGCCTCAGTCAGTATGAACTAAGCTGACTCGTAATGCATCTATTTTGGAACAGCCCTGAAGCCAACGTAGCCCACTGGAGCATGAATGCTACAACAATCATGAGGCAAGATGCAGAAGCACTTACCTTAAACCTTCAAAAAGATGAGATGGGCCTTCCTTAAGCGTAGCAAAAGAATATTTCAAAGGACAAGAACTTTCATTGCCTAATATTCATAAGCCCGAGTATCACGATCCCAAAAAAGCTGCCCAAAGTGGCTGACAATATGGTGATGTTTTTTCCCTTTTTCAGAGACGGGAAAAGTAGCAACCATAGACCTAGCTCACAGAAGAAGGGAACTAGTTTCGACAGGAAAGAGTGAACATGGTGTTGTGGCTCTTACCTACTGTATTGGATCTATACACAGCTCATTCAATCGAGTCCACTCATTTCATTTGGAATTTGAATCTCTTTCATGTTAAGTTAAATACGTTTTCAGTACAAACTGTTACTTCCTGAATAGAACATCCTGAATGGAACAGTGAGCACCCTTAACAGGATCCTATATCGTACTTGCTCACGAATTGCTATGTGTTGTTGAGATCATAAACATCAGCATTCTATAGTTACAAATGCATAAGAGATTACTAAAGGATATAAATCTCACACTATTCAGTTTAACACCGACACATAACAGAGCACAGGAAGGCCAGATATTGAACAGGTAGAATAACAAATACATACCGGAAAGGCTAAAACAAGCCATACAGTAATAGACGAAAGTCAACGATTAATTTGAAACTACCCAGCACTATTATTAATGATATATATCGTGAGTGAACACTAAAACATTATACCACTAGCTACACGAGACCAAATCCATCATATCACATAGATTGCAAAACAATTCTCAACCTATACTAATGCCAGAGTAAATTACACTACGACTCAGTAATCGTCATAAATATCCGAGTCATTTAGCCTCGATCTTTTGTTGGCACCGTCCCTACTAACACACTAGGATGCTCAAGCTTTGAGCCTCACATACAACCATTGCCTTCTTGACCCTGGTTCATATGGGCTTCACCTTCTCTCTTGAGTCATGACCCAGACATCTTGCCTCCTTGAGGTATGGCTCTTTTTCTCGTTTTCCTGTGCGGCTAGTATTTATGATTATCTTTTGTACAAATGTACAGATGCACAAAAATACTGAAAGACTGAATAAGCATGCCCAAAACTTTCACCTCAGTAAAATCCATCTTTGCAGCTGATCGTAAGCTAGTGTGCATAACATCGTTTTGAAAAAGACAATTGGAAGGATTCAAAGGATTGAAAGCTGCAAACTCGCTCCCATGAAGTAAAAACAGTTACGGAAAAAAGGAATGACACAAAAAAGATAAATAAAGGAATTCTTGATTAGATAAGGCTCATGCCATAGTTCTATGTCCTTTTTTAAACAGCCTCCCCCAGTCCACTCCATTTTGGACTGCTTATAAACTGTACCACATAAAATAAGCCGATATTTTAGCCATCTGCACCAAGCTCGCACTTCTTATGCGCATGGCGAGAAAATGACATTTGAGATTTATGACTGACAATATAAATCCATAAGGATTAGGAAATAATTGTATTCTTTATTTTTTTTTATTGTACTTTCGGATTTTATTTGATTCGTATTTTTTAGGATAATATGTTTTAAAATATGTCATATTAAGATCAGGAAACTAGTATTTGTATTTAAGGTATCTTGGGATACTAGGATACATCCCATTGTCTTGTTAACAGTTTTAACTTTTAACCCATAAATACCTCTTTCCTCTATTTTATTTGAGAGTTGGATTATGAAATAAGACTGTTTTCTGTTGGAGTGGATCTCCCCCAATTTGGTATCAAAGCAAATTTTATGTCAACTAAAGGCTATCATTTGAGACCAATTGTGATTTTTAATCACCTTCATCAACAATTGCGGAGTTATTGTCGTGAAGCAATATGTACCAACCACTAACCTCCCTCCCACCATAGCCACCATGAAACCAAAGTTATTATCTTTCACCCATCATGACTAAGGAAAACACATTATGAAGCTTCCAAAAACTCACATCTAGTTTTTATTCTTTTACATAAGTGAGGGCTAGAGAGATACAGCCTGAGAGAGGGCAGTCGCTTCATGGATGTCTTACGACTGACTCGAGGTCATCAGAGGTCTAACTGGGGTCCGCTGGACCTTGGGTCCCTAGAAGCGCCTGTCTTTTCTGCTCACACACCGGCGATAGGTTTATTCCAGCCAATTGCTTCTTTTTGCCAGTTTCTACCTGTCTCTGGTTGGTTTCTTCCTTCATTAACGTTGCTGGTCGGGTTCCCAGCAGTTTCTGCTGCCAACAGGGTGCCTTTGCTCACCCGCTGCCAGTGAGTCATTTCCAGCCGTCTGTTAGGTTTTTTCCAAACCTTCTTCTCTCCTGTTGGTTTCCGCCCTTTTTGAGGTAGCTGGCGTGGTTGCCGACAGTGAGTATTCCGCCAGAGTTCCTGTCGCCGGCAACTTTTCTGGTCACCGGAAAGTCACTGAAGTTTCTCTTTCTGCCGTGTTTGTTTACAGAGGTTGTCGACTTAGGTTTTAAGGGTCCGTTTTGAGTGTTTCATCCCCTGCAGTCGCTGTTCTGTGCTTTTTTTCATTATGATCTTTGCCTTTTAGTAATATATTGCTTCCCTATTATGAGAGAAAGCTGCAAGAGGCTTGTGGCAACCGAAAGCAAGTCCTTTGATGTAGCTGTTGTTGGGATTGAAGAGGATTTGCTGGAAATTTATCCCATAATCTCACACAACCTTGAGTCAACCTAATTCTAAACGATTCTCGTAATTCTACAGTCATATAATAATCGAGAAAATTTCAAAAACTAAATCACTCTTAATCAACACGCAAAATAAGCCGTATATAGCTAATATATTAAAACATAGCTACTATAATTATTGATCTAGCTAGTTAGCTCGAACTCAAAAATCCTCTACTATTACACTCTTCCCCCCTAAAAGAATTTCGTCCTTGAAATTCCAAAGTCTACGGTCCAGTAAAACACGAGACACACATACACATGGCACAAACCACACAAACTCAACAAGAGAATCTAAAACCTTACTTTACAATTAAATATGACTTTCAAATCAGAAAAAGAAGTTTATGGCATCCAATCTCCTCCACGCCAATCCTCCTTATGTGTCCACCCACTCTATTAAGACGCTTAAGGCCAATCAAGTACAAGAGAGGCAATGAGTTGGCGTGGATAAACATATTAAACTAATTTTAAACGAACACAAATTTTCAATCATACATCCAATCAACTAGCATAAAAATTATCCATTCGCACATCCATATGAGTTGACATCTAAAGGATTTTGATCCATAACAATAAATGGCACATAACAAAGTTCAGTTAAAGTAGACGAGCTAAATCAATTTGAACCTAAAGGATGAAGGAATTCAATCATTTTAGAGTAAGTCAATCAACTAGAGGCTTTTGTATCACAACAGAGTAGCATCACACCAACAACAAAAACACGCAAAATGACAAACAAGCTTGCACAGTTGCACGACATATGATAGAACAACTACTCAGCACCCCAAAAATCAAGGATAATCAACAGCATCAATTAATATTACATGCATATAATGAGCAAATTACTGAAGGCAATACATGCAATCATCAATTAGCAAGCAAAGAAACAGCCTATGAAAATGGTCTAATAGGAGTGCAAGCCGATAGGCAAAGGAGGTTCAGTACATTTCTTGTACACAAGTTTAAAGGAGATAGGGAAGTTGTCCCCAGGCAGAAGTTAAGTTGGCATAACGTCACTGTATCCAACAATGCGTTTATATAGCTTGGCCAATAATCCAGCTACCCGATCGTCACTGAGGAGGCTTCTAGTTCTGGTGGTTTTACGGAACATGACATGGCAAGTACCATGGGGTTAACCCTACTCAGAGTTTCTAGGCTAATGCCTCACATTATAATTACATCTCCAATTAACGAATAGGCAGACCTCTAGCGGGGGCGCATAGTTAAAAGGACAATCAAGTAGACACTGTAATCACATTAGCTTAGCTGATAAAAAGTTCTACCCTAGGGCCTTCGCATGAAATTGATTATCTCTAAATCATGAAAACATGCAAGTAAAATGACATGCTCATAGACATGACTCTTAAGTCCGTTTTAACCCTTATTAGAATATTACAAGCACACCTAGCACATCATCGTGTCACATGAAGTACATAGGTATTCACATATTCAAGCAAGTATTGGTCTCTAGGATTGCGAATTACTAGTAAATAGAAAGGTAGCATGACAACACGACAAACGTAACCCCATAGTACCAGTGGAAATAAGCATATAAGCTCATAAAACCCCCAATTCTAAGGTTTCCCCAAGAAGCTTATCACGTAATATATGGTAAAGGACAACTCAATCACCTCATGCCATGGTACTCAGCTATGTCAATGGTTATTTTAGGTGACTTACCCATCAAGTTTAGAATAAAGAATTCAACTATGATGTTGGTGCGCTAGCATGCCATCCTTGCCAACCATGAGATAGACAGAAGTAAACACATGCGAATTTAAACTTTAATAGTCACTATATCATGCATATGTGCATACTACCACTTAAACAATAGCATGAGATAATAAAGGAAAGAACAACATGTAGTGCAAATAACAACATGATGATCATGTCGATCATGTTGTGCAACAAGCCACATAAGCCGAATCATTCGGCCAATTTAGCCACATGCCTAACCAGACTTAGGCTAAAAAACACATCAATGACCATGTCATAACGAATCTAAGTATCTATATAAGCTACCATGAAATTTACATTGTGCATAATTTTTTTTTTTTATAAGGAAAAGGATATATTAATATAGAAAGATCAGAAACTCAGCTACACAGTGAGCATCGTACAAAAGGCTATATACATCCTAAGTATAAACTATCCACACCATCGACCAAATCAACAAAGGCAGAGCTAAACTTCCCATTCTTCCAAACGTAGAGAATTTTGATGAAATTCTCTTTCAAACGCTACAGAGGGGTTTTTATGTTTTCAAAAACTCTTTTGTTTCTCTCTCCAAATACTCCAAAAGATGACATGAAGTAGGACCATAACTTCCTCCTTCTTCTTAACTTTCCTACCAAAGGAACCCTCCCAAGCAAAAAGATGGTTCCTAATAGAATCAGGAGCAACCCAAGAAATTCCCACGCAACTGAAAGCTAAACCCCAAAGAATGCTTGCAAACTAACAATGGAGCAATAAATGATCTATAGATTCACAGCCTCTTTTACACATGAAGCATCTATTCACCAAAATTTTCCCCCTTTTTTGTAAGTTGTCACACGTTAGTATGTTCCCATGTGTAGCTTCCCATACAAAGAACGAAACCTTTAAGAGGGCTAAGGACTTCCAAATGAGCTTGCAAGGAAAACCTCTTTCAGAATGAACCTCCTGTGGTGAAAACTTCACATCAAGAAGCTTCAAATAAAAAGATCTAATAGTGAAGCTTCAAATAAAAAGATCTGACAGTGAAGCACCCCTGAGTGGTTAGATCCCACCGCGCCCTATCAACTGAAGATTCTCCTACTTTGGCCTCATTAAGCTTATTGAAAAAGCTAACCAAGGAATCATCATCAACGAATCCATCTTGAACAAAAACAGGTGCCCAAACACTATTACCATAAACTTGCTCCCGATCTTAGTTTAAAAAATCCTGCCTGAGGCGCGCCTCGGTGTGAGGCTACCAGGTTAGCGCCTCGAACGGGACAAGGTGCGCCTCAAGGATGCGAGGCTATATCTTGCCCCTTTTTCTTCTTTTTCTTCTTTTTCTTACCCTTCTCTTTACCTTTTTCCTTCTTTTCCTCCTTTGGGAGCTAAAATGTGAGCTAAACTTGTATTGTAAGACGTGCATTGGGGAATGACGATGATTAGATAATATACCTTAAAGTTATTTGTGGTGTTAGTAATCATATTGATGTCTAATCACATTTTTAATACATTTATCTAACTTATTTGTGCAAAATATGCTTTGTGAAATATGAAATCCTTTTAAAAAAATTGCATAGAAGTGCGCCTCGCATCCATGATGCGTTCACCTTTGCCTCGTGCCTTGCGCCTCACGCTTTGGGACCCTATGCGCCTCAGTGCACCTCGCGCTTTTTAAAACTAAGCTCCCGATATTGAGCAACAAAGGCATTTTTGTCCATCGCCAAAACATAAAGTCTACAGAACAAGTCTTTCAAAGGAATCTCGCCGCACCAATGATCCTGCCAAAAAAAGATTGAAGAGCCATCTCCCACCTCAAAGGAATAGTGTGGAAAGAATCTCCCCCAACCTTTGGAGATGTATTTCCAAAGACTATACCCATAAGAGCCCTTCGCGATAGAGAAAAACCATCCAAATCCATCGTCCCCATATTTGATGATAACTACCTTCCTCGACAGATAGCCCTTTTCACTTAAAAATCTCCACAGCCACTTACGAAGAAGGGCCTCATTAAAGAGACGCAAGTCCCTTATACCTAACCCTCTTAATTGCAGCGGTTGCTTAACAATGTTGCATCTTGATAAAACTTGAAGTCACTCCCAAAAGAACCCCAAAGGAAATTTCTCGCGATTGCTTCTAATTTATTGGCCAGTGAAGAAGGTAAGGGAAAAAGAGAGAGGAAGTACGTCAAGATACTTGAGAGAACACTCTTGATGAGATTTCATCTCCCCCCTTTTGAAAGGTACATAGACTTCCATCCAGAAAGTTTTTTCTCAAATTTCTTGATAATTGGATCCCAAATAGCTTTCTCCTTAAATTTTAGCACCGAGAGGAAGACCTAGGTAAGAAATCGGAAAGGCATAAACTTTGCAACCTAAAACACCTGCAAGCATTTGAATATTGTCCATGTGTCCAATAGACAGGATAGAGCTCTTAGCCAAGTTTACCGTACAACTCGAAACCAAGTGAACACACAACGAAGATTCACCATCTGCCCACAATCATTTCACAAAAAACAATAGTGTCATTCTGTAACACCCCCAGCCCCTAGGGTCGAAAACGTTACGTTTTCTTAACTTTTTACTTAAATTCTGGAACGAAACAGATAGAGATCCTCCTAAAAACTGGTTTTTTCCAGGCTAAAAGCCTTATAATAAATCCCTGCAAATCAACGGAAGCGTAAAACATTTAAAAGAAGCTCGACGGCTACACGTCGGAGTAGATAACTCAACGAGCCACTCGCTCGGAGTACGCCAACCAGAATAGTTCATTAATACAGGAAAAGTAAAAGATACAACTCAACGGTTCACACAACCGGAGTATTAGGATTTACATCCCAAAACATAACTAATTTTGACCAAGAAGACATCTAACTAATTAGATGGTGGGCTCATATGGCTATACAAAGCGACTCATAAACAATATGCATTACATGAACTAGAATACTTGTTTACAAACGTTTGCAAAGGTTTACAAACTTTACAAGACTTCATTAAAGACGTAAGTGGGCACACATGACACCTTTCAAGCGAGAATAGATTCCGTCTCAACATAGCCGACTCAACTTCTTCTTGTCATAAAGAAAACCTGGGGGAAAAGGAGAAAGAGTAGTGGGATGAGCAACCACACGCTCAGTGAGTGTCCCCCAACCCCTTTAAAACCAAAAATCGTTGCATACAATAATATCTTTAGTAGTCATATATCACGTATTCATACTTTACTATCATATTATGCATTCATAAAACCCTTATGGAAGGATTACTAACCATAAACTTCATTTTTAACCACTCAAACACATTTCTAGGCCCCTGAATGACTAAGTTCCTTTACTAACAAGCAATTAAGCACATAGGCAAGCATCGAGGGCTAAGCATAGGGATTTTTCCTTTTCATAAACATAACTTCTTATCATTTCATTTAAACTATGCATAAAACCCCATTCATATGATATACACATAAGGTTATCTCTTTTCATAATCATATTTTTCTTAGCATTTCATTCATATGATGTGCTTATGGCGCACACATTTCAAGTCCCATTCAAATCTCTTTCATAGGGCATGCGTGAAATATGTTCATAAGGCTTTCTTGTTCATAATCGTATCTTACTTAGCATCTAATTCATAAGTTATACTTAGAACATGCACATAACACTTTTATTTTCAACAGCATACTTTACTTAGATCTCATTCATATGATATGCACTAGTCATGTGCAAGAATCTTTCTTTCTTTTCACTGAAAACACTTCATTTAGCCTCTTGAGGCTCATAAAAACTCTTCTCTTAGCCTCTTGAAGCTCATATTCTTTAAAAAAAATCTCTTTCATATCGGTCGCATACTGACCCTTATAAACTTTTCACATTTCATTCATCTGGCCTCTTATCGTCCCATAAAAAACATTCTTCCTGAAATACTTGAAATGGCGTAATGCCAACTGCTTTTCTTTGCTTATTAGGAAAATACATCTGACATAAAATCATTATAGAGTGTTGATTGGGTAAGGGTGTTCATTAATCAGTCAAGGACCGGACTGGACCAGAGACCAAACCGGACCGGATCGAGGCTTTTCGGTCCGATCCTCGGTCCTATCCTTTCCTGTTCTCGGTCTTCAGTCCGGTCTGGTCCAAGACCGGGTGGACCGACTCGTGGACCAGACCGGACCGGGTTTCATTGTTTTGTTTTTTTTTCCACAGCTGAATCAGTGAATCCCTAAAATCTAAATGCCTCGTTCTCGTTCTTCATTCACAATCCCCTGCCCTCGAGCCCTACTGCTCTTTCTCACCGGACACCGTTGTCCGTCGCCTTCTGCTGCCCTTCTCGATTGTCGGCGCTTGCTAGCCGGCGGTGCCCTTCTCGTCTCCTTCTTCCTGCTTGGTGGAGGTAAGCTTCTCTCGGTGTTCTTCTGCTCTTCTTCAATTCCTGTTCTTCTACTTCGGCTCTTCTTCCGATTTTGTGCTCATATGCTAGCTTGTCTTCCGCTCTTCTTCTACTTCTCGTCTCCGATTTTCAGCTTCATGCTTGGATTCGTTCATTGCGTTAGTTAGGGTTGAAAATTGCAATTCTAGGGTTTCCGATTTTGTGAACTTGGTCTAGGGTTTTGTGAATTTGATGTGGTTAGTGGCTTCTGATTGTTCATTTGTGAATTTCTTCTACCAGAGTAAGTTCGTTTTTAAACTCAGTGATACCCTCTCCCGAATTCTGTGATGGCCTTTTCGATCACTGCTATTTCTTGTTCATGTCCAAGCTTTCCCTATAAATGCAAAACTTGGTAGTATTATTCATATAGATGAATAAGAAAATCACAAATTCACAATCTATTATTAATGAACTCAAACACAGCTTGTTCACAAGCCTGGGATTCAAATCTTATTGTCATTCCTGGGCACAAATTCACAATCGATCAGCAATGCAGCCACGGGACCGGTCTGGAGTTGGGCCGGTCCGGTCCGGTCCTGACCGACTCCAGAACGGTCCGGTCCTCGGTCCACGGTTTGCCAAATTTTCGGTCCTCGGTCCGGGACCGATGAACGCCCCTATGATTTGGTGAGATCTATTCTCAACCCCATAGTGAGACCTAACACTCACGCTTAAACTCTTACTCCCGGGATGGCTACATATAACATATCGGTCCATTACATTAACCGTCGTCAAGGTCTCTAGGGTTTCCTATTATCAGGACTTTCCCCTAGGTTAACATCATTCATATCATAACATTAACCTTTGTTAGGGTCTCTAGGGTTTCCTATTACCAGGACTTTCCCCTAGGTTAACATCATTCATATCATATTGTCCGCAGCACATTATCTTAGCCACTTTAAAGCGTATCGGCCATAACAGCTAATAATTTTGCTGCCTCTCAGAGCGAAATCCTTTTTCATACAACTCACACCTTTATAAAACTCTTTAGGGATTCCCCCGTTCGAGCGAGTTCACTCCCAACACTGTATTCATTTAGTTAAAATAGATCATGCACTAATAATTATGGCTATTATCATTTCAAAACATGAAATCCCTTTTTGAAAAACTCACCCCTACGCACATAATGCAACTTGAGGACATGGAAGGGAAGGGAATCCACATGTATCACATTCACACGCATAATGCATCTTAATAACATAAAAGGGGAGAGATTTGCACGTATTACATTCAAGCACTTCATAATCATTTCAACAACATAATGAGCCACACACGGCCTCACAATCCACACGATTGCGTTTAATTCACAACCCAAGCTCTCTCCTCACAAGCACCATACCACAAAAACCTCGAACCACTCATGGTTCTACCTCGAACCATCCAACTACCATCTTAGTTTCAATTTCATAAATCATAACACATTATCATGCTAGCTTATAACAGGAACAGGGTTTATGCACTCACCTGAGCAAGCAGCACCATCCAACGGTGTATTACCATAAACATACATATATATATAACCACATCCACATTTATAACTTATAATGCCTTAACGAACCAACTTAACTAATTAAACATGAATCATATCACATTCAAGGTGTTCATACGCCATTTCAAAATTCTATTCAGGCATTAAGTAGCTAAATTAAACAAACATTAAATCGATGCGTTCGTATGTCATTTCAAATTACTATTTAGGCATAAAACAGCTAGTTAAGCAACATCGATTCAAGGCGTTCATTCATTATTTCGAGGTTGCATTTTAAGCCTAATTTAACCATTTAAACATAATACGATTCAAGACGTTTGTTTGGTACATCGAAGTTACTATGCAAGCATAATGAAACCATTTAGACATAATACGAGTCAAGGCGTTCGTTTACTGCATCAAAGTTACTATTCAAGCCTAATGAAGTCATTTAGACATAATACGATTCCAATCATTCGTTTATTACATCGAAGTCATTATTCGAATCTAAATAAAACACTTAAACATAATACGATTCAAGGGATTTGTTTATTACGTCGAAGTTACTATTTGAACCTATTTAGGCCCCTTTAAACATAATGCGTTCAAGATATTCGTTTATTATATCGAAGTTACTATTCGAACCTACTTATGCCATTTAAACATAACACGACTTTAGGCATTCATTTATTACATCGAAATTATTATTCGAGTCAACTTTTCAGGCATGCATTAACTGAATTTACCTTAATCGAATCTAAGCTGAACACACATAATTCACTTCGAATTAAATCTTCATGCATGAATTAACTGAATAGATTCGAATCAAAGCTAAACATGCATAATTCTCTTCAAATTAAATCTTTAGGTATGTATAAACTTAACGTATTTGAATCGATTCTAAACATGCATAGTTTCTCATTACATCATCCATGAAATTAACTAAACCTAAGCTGACATAAATCATCGTTTAGGTTAAAACGTTTCGAAATTAATACTAATTTAGGAGGCGAGGAACACCCACCTCGATTCCATGCTAGAGGACCCATTCTAAGGGCTTTGGTTTGACTTTGAGTGCTGGAAAAGCTCGATTCCCTGACCCTTGCTTACGGACGCACGAACAGACCCCCAAACCGTGCCCAATTCACCCAATTCAATCCCTGATTTCAACCCAAACCCTCACTCTCTGACTTGGATTTGAGGAGGATGCTTGAGGCTACGAATTTACTCGTGATTTGTAGAGGAATCGAAGCAACTAAAAGCTAGATGGCATGGCCGTGCTTCAACCTGCGTCTGGGCATCGAACTGCCAACCAAACCCACCAAAACCGTGGTGGTTCTTCTCCGTCTCTGCTTAAATTTCGCAGCAGACGTTTGTTTGTTGGTGGGGAAGGTTGAATGAGGGGGATTTCGAGTTGGGTTGAGGCAAAACCAAGGAGTTTCGAGCTTCACTTGGCGGCGTTCATGGTGAGGGAGGAGAGGAAGAACACCAGAGAAGAGAGAGAGAGAGATGTCTGGGTGGGGAGGGGGAACGCGTGAAGAAGAATGAACAAAAGGGTCCCGTGATTTTTACTAATATGCCCCTCCCTCTCTCTTCTTATTTCAAGTTATTTAATAACAAGCACCGCTAGTTTAGTTCGTATCTCGAACACTAAACCCAATCGCTAATATAACCTTCCACCGATCATTCATTCTCAAATGTATCAAGGTTCAACTAAATGAACATCGAACTATACTTAAGGTCGACAACCTAATCGTATTCGGGAAACAACTAAATAAATCGAACAATGACTAAATTAAACTATCGATATAACTTAAAGGCACAAATAGTACGAATTAACCTTAAAATCAATAATAGCAATAATAATCCCTTTTAATAAAATTATAACTCCCAAAAGCACATCGATAATCATTTAACTGATACAGTTACTAAAAATACCATTTTATAACGTAAACAAGTAATACAGTTAGCTTAACGAAAAACAAAAAAAATGCGGGTCTTACACATCCGCAAAAAGAAGATGAGACGGTCATAGTTATCGTACTCAAGCAACCCACTTGAAACCCAGATATAAGCCCTGCACTAGATGTCGCATCAATCATCCTTGTAAATACTTCCATGACCAACGGAAACAAAAGGGGGGATAAACGGTCTCCCTTACGAAGACCTTTAGAAGCCGAAAAGAACTCCGTTGGAGAACCGTTGACAAGAACCGCAAAGGATATAGAGGATATGCAGTGGCGAACCCATCCAATCTACTTTTCCCCAAAGCCCATTCTCTTCATGACATAGAACAAAAAATCCCAATTCACATGATCATACGTTTTCTCATGTCCAACTTACATACCACACCCGGCTTTCCCGACTTGACCCTAAAATCAATAAACTCATTTGCTCATTTGCTATAAGCACCACATCAATGATCTGACGGCCTCCAACAAAGGCATTTTGGTTCTATGAAATAAGATTCCCAATGATGCTTCTTAACCTTCGGGCTAAAACCTTGAAAAGCAATTTATAAATGCAACCAACAAAGCTGATTGGCCTAAAGTCTCTAATATTTTCATCATTTGCTTTCTTAGGAATAAGGCCAATAAAAGTAGCATTGAGGTTGGCCACAAATCTTCCTGAAGAGAAGAACTCGGCAAACATTCTCATCACCACTCCGCTAACAGTGTCCCAATTGCCTTAAGAGGAAAGCCATAGTCATACCATCAGGTTGGGAGGCCTTATCCCCACAACAATCAAGAAGAGCTTTAGTGACTTCTTCTTCACTGAAAGGCATCTCAATAAACTCTTTTTCCGAGTCTCGTAAGATGGGCAGAGGCAAAGTATCAACTTTAGGTCTCCACGGTTCTAACTCGGAAAAAAGAGATTCATAGAAGTTGTAGATTGCATATTTGGGAGAGCATCATATTGAACCCCATCCACCACCACAAAAGACATAGAGTTAAACTTCCTACGCATATTAGCTACCCTATGGAAGAATTTGGTGTTACAATCGCCCGCGTTAAGCCATCCTCTACTTTTGCCTCCAAGAGATTTCCTCCATCAAAATAACTTTAGCCCAATCCTCTTTTGCATCCCTTCTTTGCTAAATTTCAACGCCAGAAAGGCTAGAAGTCTCTTCTTTTACATCGAGGGAATTTCTAATTCCCAAAAGATTATACTTTTGAGTCTTGATGTCTCCAAACACCTCCCTGTTCCACTTCTTAAGTTTCTCTTTGACAAACTTAAACTTGGTTGCAATAATATATAACTAGCAAACCCTTCAGCTTGAGCCTCCCCCCACCACTCTTTGATAAGATCCAAGAATCCCTCAACTTCCAACCACATATTCTCAAACTTGAAAGGGGTCCCACCCCTTTCTAGCCTAGTCGTCTCAAGACAAATAGGGAAGTGATCCGAAATTGGCCTTGGCAGCCTCTTTTGAAACATGTTTGGAAAGAGCTCCTCCCAATCAGCCAACACAAGAAAGCGGTCCAACCTTGAACATACCGATTGATCTCCACTCCTGGACCAAGTAAAGTCTCCCCTCCTCAAAGGAAGATCCAACAAGGCTAAATAATTGATAAAATCCTGAAACTCCACCATTGCATTAGAAGGACAAACCCATGTGCTCCTTTCTTGAGAATGCAAAATTTCATTAAAATCCCCCCTATGCACCAAGGGCCAGACCAACCATCTCGAATACGTCGCAGTTCGTCCCACATCCTCAATTTGTCAACTCTAACATGCGGACCATAAACACCAGTAAAGGCCCATTCGGTGCTGCCATCAACCAATTGCAAAAAGCACGTGATCGAAAATTCACCACAATACAAGGAAATCAAACGGAAAGAATTTTGATTCCACAAAACTAAAATTCCTCCAGCTAGCCCTATCGCCTTGAGAACCGCAAACCCAATGCCACGAATATCAGAAAGCTCTACTTCCTCAAGTTTTTTCTCTTGGAGACAAATGAGATCACAATTCCAGTCCCTCAAAAAAATTTTAAGCAAAACTCTCTTGTCACGATTATTAATGCCCCTAACATTCCAAGAGATAAACCTAAACATAAGGCACCATCAACCCACTAGTAGAAGTGCACGACCTATCATAGTTAACTCCAAACTCAAGTCTCCTGAGCTCCCTCTGCCTCCTGGAAGATGGTGGTGTTCTCTGCACAGTTGGCTTGGGCGTAACATTGCTACTCTCGATTCTAGATAGAAGATGAATCACCTCATGTTCATAACCCGAGAAAGCCACCCCAATACATGCGGCAATGCTTTTAAGTTTGGAGGCCAGCCACTTGGAAACATTATCAGAATTAACATTCATGTCATCCCAAACATCTTCTACCAAATATGAGGGCCTTGAAAACAAGAGTAATCAACAGCGAGCAGCACTAAGGAATCATCAACTCCTGAGCAACTAACCATTGGTACCAACGACCACTCATGCCCAGCAAGCTCTAGAGTTGTGTCTCGGAACCTAGAAGTAGGAGCATTATTGCGAGAGCTCACACTCATTGCAATTGCGTCACGAACCACTTCCCGAGGTAAATCACAAGAAACACCACCACATAAATCCAACACCCAATTATGCGCTGAAAGTGATGTGTGATTACCCATAGAGAAGAAAGAAAATGGGGCATTAACCCCTAAGGTGGGGGACTGGTCCTTCTCCTCAAATATCCAAGGCAAGCTCATAGAAGATGATGGAGCTAGCTCGTTAGAAAGATTCAAAGAATCTGGTAAAGGATGAATGTCCAAAACAAGAGAACCCTTGTGGATTTGGTGAAAGACTACAGCATCCCTTGCCAAAGGAACAAAAGTGTCGCTAGAAGCCTGTCCACAAATTTTAGCTTCACGGAGTGCAAGATCAACACATTTAGCCTCATCTGTTGAAGGAGAGTTTGTATCACACACAAGCAAAGCGTCTAGAGGCCAATTTGTACAGACCGCGACTGCTACACCCATTACTCTCACGCACCCTGTTTCTTCTATTCCCGAAATTGTTGCGTCGGGAGTAAACTTGAGTGCTAACCGATCTGGATGCTCTCGTACCAAGCTCTGTAATGACCCTTTACTTTCCTACGTCCACCTACATACGCCTGGATAACGAAAGCTCTTCGGCGGCTTCATTAACATTCCTCACAGGCGTAGTTGCAGCAACATGTGGGACCGAAGACAGGAAGCATTTTAGTTCACCAATAAAACCACACTTTGGACAACAACCCGGAGGTGGAGGAGGAGGCAGAGGTCGACGTGCAGGCAGAACACCATGTGCCATTGTCACTTGGTGTGGAGGCCTCCTCAGTGCTCCTGATGCGTCCAAGAACGCTAGATTAACAATCTCGGTAAGAGCTTCAAAGATTTTTGCCCAACCTCTCTCATTCCAGCCTGCTGGAAAAATAACAAAAGATCTCTTGTCCTTGTTTATAACAGATAACTGAAGAAATTTTCCCGCCCTATTTCTCTTAGATTCTAAAATAAATATACTAGAGCCTTGACGCACTTGATTACACCAATTGTAGGATTTGGATCTATAAAATATGCCCCGGGCCCTCAATAACCATAAAGCAACATTCTCTAGCAACAAAACTGAAGTCCTCCTCCCCGTCCCATTCTCAGAAATTTTCAAGACACCCTCTGTAGTCCCAGCAATAGTTAAATCAAAGGATTTGCTTTCGATTGCCACAAACCTCTTGCAGCCTCCTCTCATACTATGAGTAAACTAAAAGACAAGGACCATAATCCAGGTAGAAACCCAGTACAGCAACTACAGAGAAGGAAAAACGTACAAACCTAGCCCTAGAGCACTTCAGACGTCCACTTCTAAACTGAAAATGCAAAAATTGAAACTCCGGCGACTCTCTAATGGCTGGAAAAGTCGCAGGCGACAGATCTCCAGAGAGAAACCCCACCGGCTGCAACAGAAACTTCCGGCCGCTACAATGGACGCCTCAAGAATGAAGGAAACCAAAGGAAAACGAGCAAATCTGGAAAAACCAAACCACCACACCTGGGAGGGTCGTCGACGACATAACTACCGGTTAAAGCCTCACCGTCGGCAACAGAGAGAACCAGCACCCACCGCAAAAGCCTCACCCAAGTAAGTAGAACACTGAAGAAAAAGAGTAGATCTAAAGAAAAAAGAGGAAGTCGGTCGTGGAAGAAACACCAGCCGTTGGTGAGCAGAGTCGCCGGAGGCTCTCGGAGACCCAAGGTCCAGCGAACCCCAGGTAGACCTCCGATGACCCCAAGTCAGCCCTGAGACACCCACAAAGCAGCCTATCCTCTCCCTCCCTCTCTCTCTCTCTCTTCTAAGGAGCAAACAATTCTTAGCTTTTTCATATTTTTAAAAAAAGTTACGAGATTTACATTGTGCATAATGTCATAATTACACCCCAAGCATATAGACTAAGGGTATTGTCATGCAGGAAGACATCTAGACAGGCACATGTGAGTGCGAATCCTTAGTTTGCAATCTATGGTCAAAGATAAGCCTTAGGTTTTTCCAAAAATGATTAGAAGTTAGTCACCAAAACAACTCTATGTTTTCAAGATGTAACCCTCAGCTCATGTTGCTATATGAGACAGTTGTACGACCAGGAGGGTGTGTTTTAGACAATGACAAGGGCACCCAAGCTAAGGCTTACTTACCTAGTAGTTACGTTGACACTTAATTACATCGAAAAGTTAGACTCCCACAACTAACAATTATTCCAAGCTAAGGCAATGACATTAATGGCCTTCTAGGTATGCCTGGATGGTCTATAGGACACATCCGTCCCATCAGGGGTCATAGGAACGTTAAGGACTCACAATATGAAAGGGGAGGTTCACCGATAGGGACCTCTGACTTTAGAACTTTGTATAATAGTTTAATACTAAGAAAAGCACTGATGATGTATGGATCATTCACCCTAGTAGGTGACACACATGGTGTGACAATTTCAAAGTCTACGAGGTTCTTTCTCCCCTCTTCTTTCTAGGTGCATTAGGGTTGAATCTAACCAAAATATTCCTAGCCCCGCAACACGATTTGAGGTCCATATGATAGATAGCATAGCATACGGGCGACTTGATAGTATTCGCAGTTGCATGATGGAAGAAAACACATCGTATAAACAACAACGACCACACATAGAAGACCAGGAACATCATAGGCTGCAATGCCCATTGTACGTGAGTCCGCGACCATGGGGACAAGACTTATGCAATGATCAGTGGGAATTCACCCCTATTACCCAAATTTGTATGCATACATAAGAAAATCTCACATATCACTTAATTTCTTCAAACAATTCAGAATTCACAGAAGGAAGGTACCACTTTGTATAACCTCCAACCATAGAAAATGATTACTTTTCTAATAGTTCATTAGCAACAACTCTAGTAACGTATATGTTTCAACATGTACCCACACAAAAACATCTGATTACACATAGGAGCATTTGCTCACGCAAACCCATGAATCATCACGGAATGACTACAAATCTCCAAATGCAAAAGCATATCCTAATTCAATAATTAGAAAAGGCATTAACATTCCAAAATCTCTAGGTTTCAAAAATAGGGAATAGTACATCTGCTCCCTTCACCATAGGATCCGAGGAGCAAATTGTCCATAAAAGCAAAGATGGGCTTGGAGTTAACCATTTTCCAATTGTTTGAGTTCAAAACCAACACATCTTTAACTAGGTCATCAATTGTGTGTGCACAAAGACAATCACTAATGGAGCCAACACTTAGCTAACTCATGAGAGCACACTCATCTAGCTCATACTTTAACATAGAGCTCACTTTTTCAATCAATCACTTTACTCCAATCAGACAACAACCAATCCGTGAATCAGCTAATATACCAAATTTACACTCAAAGGCACACCACACACCACATCGTCGCATAAGAAGTACCTACACAGCTTCATGAAAATGCAAGAATAAGGTCGCAACCCATGATCGCAGGACCTTACTCGGATACCATCTATAACACGCCTAACCCTAGCGCAAGAGGTTTTAGTGATTTTCTAAATTTCGGAATGAAACAAAGTTTTTATAACTGAGGCTTACAGCATTACATTAAGGACCTATAATAATAAAAACATAAATGACATATCTAAACAGCTTGACGGCTACACAATGGAGACCACAACTCTACGGGTCGTACACCCAAAGTTCACAAACTGTAAGTTTAAATAAAATAAAGAAATAGAAGATACAACTCAACAAATCACACATCCGGAGCACCGAGTTTACATTCCGAACCCATTCAGCTATAATAGCTAGAGGATGAGTAACTACTCAGAGGGTGAGCTACCTCATGGACTCAAGAATCGGGTTCACATTTGCCCCAGAAGACTTATGATTACATCACATTACACATTAAACTCATGAATCTACTTACACACATCTAATTCCCTTGACACCTATTAACTTGATAACTAAGAGAAATCAACTCAATGAATCGACAACTTTCACTTATCTTTTCAAGATCCTGGGGAAAAGGGAAAGATGGAGGGTATGAACTACCACATGCTCAATGAATAATTCACATCCCAAAAAATAAAAATAGTCGCATACAGTACAATAAGTCGGAGTCACACAGAAGCCTGAGATTAAGCATCGCGTGGTTCACCTACCTAAGGCCCTACGGCACGGAAATGGAAAGTAACGACTGAAAAAAAAAAAGATAAAATGCTTCCTTAAACCAACTAAGCTGTTATAAAACTCATTTCATGTAAAGAAGGCCATTTCTATTTTAATAAAAGTACTTTCATAGTGTTCTTGCACTATCTACACCGACATAAATCAGAAAACAGGAACTTTCAGCTCATAACAGATAAGAAAATCACTTTGAGTGCATTGGATTCACAAGTTATTGTGCTCTTAAAGTAAGTAATACAACCCTCAACTTTATGGCTTCGCGGGGCCTCCTAGAGTCAACGGACTCCTATCCTCGTCAGGATGGGGTGGCAACTAGGATTCCCACTCCATTCGAGATCCTAAGCTCTACTCCCGAGACTGGGTCCTTTACAATTAGCATTATCCTCCTAACCCGAAATATCTCATGTACGATTTGTTTTCATAATGCATAACCAGCTTAAGTGAACAAGCTTCACTAAATTAACTTCAACACAATGAAACTTTAATCACCAGAACAAATACCCGCACTCTGGATGCAAAAAGAGATCACAAGGTAGCTTTCAATTAAGTAAAAACAACTTTAATTTTCAAAACAGCGCTAGCACGACAAGCTCTGGATTCCAGAAAAATTAACAACATTTAAAATGTACAAAAGTTTACGAAATGGCGTCTAATCTCCTGAGTTTGCAAAGTAGTTACAAATCAAAGGACACTCTCAAAAACTCGTTTTCAAGAGCAGAATGTTCCAAATCCTGTTTAAGATTAGACCCCACCATATAGAAGAAAAGCAAAGGTTTTGGCCATTAATCAAAATTAGTTACTTCCGGGTTTGTTCAATTAATTCAATGTGGGTTCATAATAATGATCATAAAATCCCAAGACCCGTTCGAACATTCCCATCACCAAATTAGACTTAACTCCTCCCGACACAAGTCCCATTCACACACTCCACTTAACAAGCATAAGCGGGCTGAACTGAAGCGGCCGCTGGGTTCTCAGAACTGGCTCAGACTTGAACCGTTCTGCTAACAAGCAGCCATCCACCTCTGTTTCTACCTGCTGCAGCACACGCACACACACATAAAAGAAAATAAAACAGGGAAGCAGTGGCTTAACCGGGGCAGCCACTGCTTAGTACACAGAAACAGACTTCCATAGAACCATTCTGCTGAGCCGGCCACCGCTTTCCATGTTCTTCCAACAGAACATATACTCAAGCCTAAACTAAGCAACAGCAGGCATCTTCCACAATGTTCCAATAGTGAGTAATGGTTCCGTAAAACAGAAATACCAACTAGCTAAACCAATCAGACACAAAAAAGATAACATTCAAGAAGCATTCAACCATTAATCATCTCCAATTCCACACTCATAGCCCAGTCTCCCTCATCACAACACCTCCCCAAATTGCATGTCGAATTCATATCAGTTTTAACCCAAAAACTTATACAATCCACTTTCTTCTCGAAAACAACACAGATCACAGAAAGTCCTTGGATAATCTCCCAAACTCATCCACGTCCAAACTCGAAAAAAACTTTGAAATTAATTACTAAATTAGAGGATTGAGAATTACCCACCTTAATCCAAGCTCAGACACTTGTTTGTGGGCTAGGTTGGGCGAATTTGGAGCTGAAATCGCGGCTCCTCTTCCTTTTGGCTGCCCGGTTTCAGTCTCCTCACCCTTCGCCTGGTATGCTGCTCGAACTCTCCTTCTCCTTTGCCGTGCTGCTGCGGTTCTGCTGAGCTTCGTCGGCCCTCAGCCTCTCTCTACCGGCTCGCTTTCTCTCTTTACGCGCTGCAGTCGGTGGTGGTGTGGGATGGGTTGACGGACGTGGAGTTTTGGGGGTTTATTGAAGAAGCAGGGTTGAATGTTCAAAGGTGCCGAATGTCGTATTTTCAGAGAGCATGGGGAGTCTGGCGACCTTTTTTTTTGGGTCCAATTTTCTTTTTTTTTATAATTCCCTTCAACCAAGTAAGGCGTTGTTCTTTTCAGTGAAAAATGAGGGGTATGAGATGAATGATTGCGGAAAAGGTGGAAAAGAAGTGGGTGAGTGTGGTAATTTTTTTTAAGTATGGGAAAAAGTGGATGAGTGTGAGTAAAAGTTGAATGCAGTTGAATGAAGTTGAAGTATTAGTTATTAATATTTTTTTGTTTTATAATGTAATAATTTTATTGTGATAGTAATTAATGATGATGAAATTTTTTTATTTTTATTTATTTTGTTTTGTTCTTTTTTATGTTGTTTATTTTGTTTATTTTTTATTTTTGTATTTGTATTTTTTATTTTTTTATTTTTTATTTCTTTTATTTTCTTTTTTTTATTTTTTTATTTTTTTTATTTTTTTTTTTAATTTTTTTTTAATTTTTAATTTTTAATTTTTTAATTTTTTATTTTTTATTTTATTTTTTATTTTTCTTAAATTTTTCATTTTTTTAGTTTTAATTTTTTTTGTATTTATTTTTTATTTTTTATTTTTTTGAAATTTTCCGTTGGTTGCTTTTCTGGAATAAAAAAATACAACAAAATAAAAAAATACAAAAAACAATTTAAAATTTAAATTTTTTAAAAATAAAAAAAACAAAAAAATTAAAAAATTAAAAATTAAAAAATTAAAAATAAAAATTAAAAATTAAAAAAATTAAAAAATTAAAAAATTAATGAAAAACAAAAAAATATAACTTTTCCATAACATCCGAAAAATTAAAAATGCTCATAATTGCTATCAGATTATTCGTACACACAATGACGTAAATTATAAAAATTTTCAAAATATGAAAAATGGTTGTTTTATGTAGGTGTGGGAAGGAGTGGATGAATGTGGGAAAGAGTGGTATTTTTTTTAAGTGTGGGAAGGAGTGGGAAGAGGGGGGAAGAAGTGGGTGAGTATGAAATGGGTGAATTTCCCAACGAAAAGAACAGGGCCTAACTCATACAACGGTTTTGGGCCTAAATATAAAGCAACTGGACTCCTACCATTGAACGGCCCAATTTATCCCATAATCTCGAGCAGTCTCAGGTCAACTTAATTCTAAAATATTCTCCTAATTCAACGCAATCAGATAATAATTGAGAAAATATCAAAAACTAAATCACCAAGGCTCACACTCTTAATTAACATGCGATATAAGTCGAATAGAGCTAATATTTTAAAACATAGCTATTAAAGTTATTAATATAGCTAGTTAGCTTGAACTCAAAAATCTTCGACTATTACACTAATGTCTCCTATTGCTCCTAATATAATCCCCAATCTTCAGGCTGTAGCAATATGAGAGGATTGAGGAGGTTAGGAATGACGTCATCTTCGAGTTGCAAAACATCCATCCAAATTGGCAAGGGTTGGGCCCTTTCCCCATAGTATTCTTTCTTTCAACCTTAACTTTTTACTTCTACTCAACATTTTCATTTATCATTTCCTGTTTTCTTTGCAAGTTCAATCGGGAGGAAAGCACAATGATTATTTTAGTAGTTTCTAGGCTCAAAGTCACTATTCATTATATCAGGCAGTGGTGCAACTGTCGTTAGGTGGTTGACATGGTTGGCGAAGAATGAGCTTACATTAACATTCCCTTCACATTTTCCAAGGTGTCTTTTTTCGCTAATTCAATTTATGTCACATGGTGCTTCTCCACGTTGTCACCGACATGTTTTCCCTACTCGAGGGGATGGGGCACGGGGGTTGCAGCCTCCACCGTAGTCTTTGTGGGTAAGTTACGGTGACAGCCTAGGGTTCCGAGATTCCCGAGATTTCCCTGAGATGTCATCGTCCTTGGAGGTAGTACCCACAACCCATGGGGATGGCAACAAAGTCAAGCTCCTTTGCAGGCTAATAGCAAGTGTAACGTCCCCAAACGTACATAGTTCACTGTTTACGTTCTCTTCGTTAGTTTCACAAATTAGAAGTAATACCCAAAATGATCAGAGTGTTATCGCCGTCCAAAAAGACAAGGCTTTGCTTGTAAATGATAAATTCTAGCAACGCTAATCAATGTTTTTGATCAAAAGACATTCACATAATTACAACCCATCAAACCATATATAAACAGTTCTAACATCAAACCATTTAACTATTCTAGGGTTTACATCAAAATATAGTAACTCTTGCAGAGTATATAGCTTTGACATCAAAAAGTTTCATAATACAGTGCTCAAAACATCTCAACACTAACACATCACTATTCCTTTTGTTTGGACTTTCTTGCTCAATTATCACCTTCAGTCATCCTGCCCGCCTGAGGGTGATTCACTGAACATTTTTCTAAAACAAAACATGAAAATATTTCAAAATGTGAGCTAAAACTTAGTACATACATTCCTGTATTGTTAAATGATTAATGAAAAGCTGAGTGGACCCGCATTGTAATTCATTTTAATTAAAAACAGGGAATGAGATAAATATGAAACTGCATTGTCAATTATTATCTAATAGTGAACCCCTAGTAATTGTTATGATCTGAAAATAGGTATAGACCTGTCAAGTCGATCGGGGGACCTGACCTGAAGCCGCATGGGTAACTGAAGGGCAATGACATGTAACTGATAACTGATGGGGTCACTAATTATGTGGTAAATCACTTATTAAACTGATTCATTGATGTACTTATCAAAACATTATAATTTTGATAAATACGTGCTGAATTCTAAAGTTACAGGTAATGAACGTACATGCTACTTTTAATGAAATTCATTGAAATGGGATTTTGCACAAAAGGGAAGGAAACGACATATTAGGCCCTAATTCTGTACAAAATTATCGTTGTAGGATCATACGATTAGCAAAATATTTATTTCATAGCTAATAATTCAGTAAAAGAAAAGTAAGAGCATAACAAGGGTTTAGAAAGAATAAATCGTAACTTAGTCATCCAACCTCTAATTGAGACTCAAAACCCCAATATAGAAAGATTAGGAAGTCCCAAAAAACTTTCATTTAGAACACCAAGCTTAATTCCTACAATAGGATTCCCAAACGGAGGTTAGAACACAAGCATGTCAGTTTTGGTCCATTCTGCACAGTTTTGGTAAAACGATCATAACGTTTTCTACAGACCTCGGATTAAGGCGATTCAAAAGGCATTTAAAAGCGAACACGCAGAATTATCTACCCACCAAAAATCATAATTTTCCAACAGGCTGATCATTACCAGTTTAATCCCGAAATCTGTCCTACTTTCATGAAATTTCCAGCCTCCCACAGTTTTAGCTTTCCCCCCTCTTTTCACACAAATACTAAACTTAAATCATTCCTTAAAAGTATGTAAACAAGATTTGATCTATCCCAACATCATACAAAACCACCACACTCAATTTCACATCATAATCATATCCAATATTAATCATTTTTCAATCAAATACACACATAAACCAAGCTTAATGCTAGTTTAATCTAAACCATACATTACTTGCCAACACCCTAGCTTATGGCCAACTTGGACTCACTCCAACTCATATCAAATCACCAAAAACATCATCATAGACAAAAATAGGTTAGAAGATTGCCAAATCAAAGATAAAACAATCAAAATCCAACACCTTATCATTAAACTTGCATGATTAAGGATTAACCCTAACCCTAGCATAATCCAACCTCAACTCTACCATGAGCAACACCAAAATAACTCTTGTTTCTTATCAAAACATCATGATCAAAGATCACAAACATCAAAACAAGAATCAAAAATAAAATAAAAAGCAAAACCAGCAAGATCAAGTTTAAAATTACTCACTTTGCTTGAAGATAAGTAGAGATGGAGGTGATGTTTAGTGGTTTTGATACTGGAGGATGGTAGCTAGTGGTACTAGGATGTCAGTGGGGGGTCGGACGCCACTAGGGCTAGTCAAAAACTGGTCGGAAAGCACCCAAACAACAGCCGGGGGCTGGCTGGCGTGTAGGAGAGAGAAAGGAGAGAGAAAATGAGTTTTTGGGTTGAGTTGTGTTTTTTTTACTAATCCAAATACTTGGCTGAATTTTTAACTTGAAAAGTGACTTTTTGGGCTAACCATGGTTAAGCTTAATCATGGTAATTAGTTAGGTTAATAAGCAAACTTGTTGGACTTCAAATCGGCTGAAATAAGTTGGGTTCGGGAATAAAACGCTTCGTAACGATAACGTTTTTGCGAAACTCAAAATTAAATTTTTGTAATGTTACGGAAAATAAAATAAATTACTTAGATTAAACTTATTATGGCCTACTATCAATTCTTCCAAAGTTTTACATTAATAAATTAAATAAACAAATAAAATCCGAATTTCCAAGTGAGGGCCCAAATAAATTTTTTCCCACCGGGATGAATAAAAGTGATAAATAAATATAAGCAAAATCATGAACATGAGGTAATTAAATAAATAAATATAATTTAGGGTTGGGCTATTACAACTTCCCCTCCTTAAAGGGTTTTGCCATCGAAACTTATGAACTTTACCATGTAATGCAAGATTACCTCAAATAAATGGTGGTACTTGGCTTTCATTTTCTCTTCATTCTCCCAAGTAGCTTCTTGGGAGGTATGATTTGATCATAGCACTTTAACTAGAGATATCTGCTTGTTGCGAAACTACTTAGTCATGCGATCTAGTATTTGGATTGGTTGTTCTTCATATACTAAATCCGAAGTGATTTCCATAGGTTCAGAGACAATGGTATGGTTTGGATTTGGGATATACTTTCTAAGCTAAGAGATGTGAAACACGTTATGCACGTGTTCTAGTTCTATCGGCAGATCCAGGCGATAAGGTACAAGATTCAACTTTTCAATGATTTCATATGGTCCAATTTATCTTGGACTCAGTTTTCCTCGTACTCCGAACCTCTTGATATCCTTAGTTGGCGAAACTTTCAGAAAAATCTTGCCGCCTACTTGAAACTCCAGAGGCCTCATTCGCTTGTCTGCATAACTCTTTTGCTGACTCTGGGCAACCTTAATATGCTCTCGAATCCTTCTTATTATTTCCATGGTTTCCTGGACCATTTCAGGGCCTACAATCAATGCATCATCCAAGTCACTCCAACATAGTGGGGTTCTACACTTTCTTCCATATAAAGCCTCAAAGGGCGCCATTCTAATGGTGGACTGATAGCT
The DNA here is from genome assembly GCA_017589665.1 of Selenicereus undatus. Taxonomy (NCBI): domain Eukaryota; kingdom Viridiplantae; phylum Streptophyta; class Magnoliopsida; order Caryophyllales; family Cactaceae; genus Selenicereus; species Selenicereus undatus. The sequence continues at coordinate 74,116,600 of JACYFF010031959.1, read as the reverse complement.
ATTGTTATAAGAAAACTCAACCAATGGTAATCGCTTTCGCACTTCCCTTGGAACTCCGACACACAAGCTCTTAACATGTCCTCTAGAATTTGATTTACTCTTTCAGTCTGCCCATCTGTCTCAGGATGATAAGAGCTACTAGAGTTCAATTTGGTCCCAAAGGCCTTTTGAAGTGCTTGCCAAAAACGGGCTTGGAATCTTTGATCCCTATCTGATACTATATCTAAGAGGATTCAATGTATTTGGACTATCTCATTAACATATAACTGGGCTAGTTTTTCAACTCCCCAGATATCTTTGATTGGCAGAAAATGGGCCGACTTGATAAGCCAATTGACTATAACCCAGATAGAACTCTTCTTCGAGGCAGACAGGGGTAAACCCATAACAAATTCCATTGAGATCGAATCCCACTTCCAAGTAGGAATTTCTAGGGGTCACAGTTCACCTACAGGACATTGATGCTTTGCTTTAATTTTCTGGCAAGTTAGACACTTGTCTACATATTCTGCAACTTCCTTCTTCATATTATTCTATCAGAAGTATTACCTTAAGTCTCTGTACATCTTGATGCCTCTTGTATGCACCGAGTAGCGAGTATTGTGAGCCTCCTCTAGGATCTGCTTCCTTAATTCCTCATTTTTTGGCACACATAGGCGATTCTAGAATCGTAGGGTCCCATCCTTATGCACTACAAACCCAGGAGACTTTCCTTTCTCTAAATTTTGCTTTATTCTTTGGAGTTCAGGATCACTTTTCTGGTTCACTCGAATTTTCTACACTATGGAAGACTGTAAGGTAAGTGTTGATAATTCAACATGTGCTTGCCCATGGGACATTAGTTGTATTCCCAAATCCGTAGGCTCTCTCAAGAGACTCAATTGGGTAATCACCACAGTGGTTGGGCTATGTTCCGCTTTCCTACTCAGGGCATTTGCTACAACATTTGCTTTTCCCGGATGATATTGAATCTGCAAATCATAATCCCTAAGCAAATCAAGCCAACGCCATTGCCTCAAGCTGAGCTCCTTCTGGGTGAAGATATACTTCAAACTTTGATGGTCAGTATAGATCTTGTATGGTAGCCCATATAAGTAATGTCTCTAAATTTTCAATGTAAAGACCACGGCTGCTAACTCCAGGTCATGGGTAGGGTAATTTTTCTCATAAGGCTTGAGTTGTCGAGAAGCATAAGATCCTACCTTGTCTTCTTGCATCAGTACACACCCCAAACCGTTCTTTGAAGCATCACTATAGATAGTATACTCCTTACCTTCCACCGATAGCGTTAGGATTAGGGGGTGTTTAATCGCTGCCTTAACTCCTGAAAGGCTCTTTCACACTTCTCTATCCACTCAAATTTATTTGCTTTCTTCATAAAATTGATTAGGGGCGAAGCTATTTTTGAAAGGTCCTTGATGAGCCTTCGATAATAACCCGCTAAGCCCAGAAAACTTTTAATCTCCGTGATGTTTGTAGGCCTTGACCATTCAGTAATTTCCTTCACCTTCTGGGGGGTCAAATTTGATTCCTTCTTTTGTAACCACATGACCCAAGAACACCACTTCTCCTAACCAAAATTCACACTTCTTTAGTTTTCCATAAAGTTGATGCTCCCTTAAGCTTTGTAACACCATCCTCAAATGATCAACAGGTTCTTCCTTGTCCTTAGAATAGATAAGGATATCATCTATGAGCACCACTACAAACTTGTCTAAGTAGGGTCTAAATACTCTGTTCATAAGATCCATGAAAGCTGCAGGGGCATTGGTGAGGCCAAACGGCATTACTGTAAACTCACAATGACCATACTTGAGTTGATGGTACCCTGACCTCAAATCAATCTTAGAGAAAACTCCTGCTCCTGGCAGTTGGTTAAACAAGTCATTTATTCACGGCAAAGGGTACTTGTTTTTTTTATGGTGATCTTGTCCAACTCCCTATAGTCAATACATAGCCTTAAGGTTCCATCATTTTTCTTTACAAACAACACCGGGGCACCCCATGGTGACACACTTGGCCTAATAAAATCCTTCTGCAACAACTCATCTAATTGAAGCTTTCCTTAAACTTAGTTGGGGCCATATGATATGGGGCTTTGGAAATAGGTTGGGGAGCAGGGATTAATTCAATTCTAAAATCAATTTCCCTCTATGGGGGTAATTCTAGTAACTCTTCAGCGAAAACATCCTCAAATTCACATACTACAGGAATATTTCCAACTTTCTCCTCCTTTAATTGGGTGTTAATAGCATAACACCAATATCCAATACACCCTCGACATAAGAGCTTACTTGCTTTCATAGCAGAAATCAATGAACAAGATTCTTCCTCTCTCTACCCATAGAAGAATACTTTTCTTCCTTTTTCATCCTTCAAAATAACCTTAAGATCCTTACAGTCAATCTTAACTCCATAGGTGTGCAACCAATTTATTCCCAGAATGATATCAAAATCAGACAAATCAAATTGAATCAAATCCACAGGGAAGGTGGTTCCACCAATGGTAATGGGAGCAAGTTTATAGGAGATGGGGCATTCAATCACAAAATCATTGGGTAAGCTGATCTTATAATTGGTTTCCGTCCTCCTATCCTCCAGGTTCAATTGCATGGCAGATCGAGTGGATATAAATAAATAAGTAGCACTCGAATCAAATGATACACAAAATGGTTGAATTTAAAAAAAGAGTTCCAGTGACTACCGTACCAGAGGTGACAACTTCTTTCTTGCTCATTATATATGCTCTTCCTACTATTGCAGGCCTTGGTGGTAGGGCCCCTTGGCGAGGTGGGGCCAAGGGTTTTATTACACCTTTATCTATAGCCTTCAACCTTTGGGGGCATGCAACAATAAGGTGTTCATGGCTTCCACACCACATGCACTTATTACTTCCTACTAGGCATTCAGAGGTGGTGTGATTTGTTCTTCCACATTTCGCACAGGGCTTTGTCGAGCTGGTCGGACGACTCTTGAGAGGGGCGGGAGAAGGTTTCTTCTGGTTCACACTCTCACTCGGAATTCCTCGCTTAAACCCCTTTCTCTTTGGTTCATTGGGTTCAGGGCTCTTAACTCTGTCTTTACTCGCTCCACTTCAGCCGCTCACTCATATAGTTCTTGGTAAGCCAAAATTGGTTGTCCAGCTAACTGATTCCGAATATAGAAGGCCAAACCCTCTTCAAACCTTCTCATCTTCAACCTTTCAGATGATACAAACTCAGGAACAAACCTGTATAATTTTGTGATCTTACTGGCGTACTGCGTTACAGTCATGGTGTCATTCATCTTCAGCTCCATAAACTCTTTCACCTTTTGCCTTTAGACCACAACTGGGTAAAATTTTGCCCTCAACTCACTTAGGAATTTACTCCAGGTGAATTCAGGCCCTACGAGCTTATCCTTAACAGTATTCCAAAAGATTTTCTCCATTCCCCTTACCCATTCCTCCAATACTATTAGATCATAAGTTCCATCACACTTTAGGGTTGCGTCGTGCTACCCTATTTGCTAATTTATCCTCTTTAGGAGGGTTTCAGTGGGTACTTGGGGAATCCACTACATCAGTTCAACTACTAAGGTCGGCCAGTAGTTCGGATCCCCAATGTTGTTAGCTAACTCAGAAAGAATTGGTGGCATTTGGCCAAAATTTGGAGGCACATGATGAGAGGCTTGATCACCCGATCCCTGGCCATGATCTGAGATTTCCTCTATATGAACCTCTGCATTGTTATGCACTAATTCGGACATTCTACTCATATATTAAACGAAACAATTCAATCACTAGAATATCTAAACATATAAGATAACCATGCCCAACAAATACATTTGATATAACTCAAAGATTATTGAAAACAAACCCAAAGCTTCATTATATCATTTTATAACTGCTTATATATTTACATATATAACTACCTATTTGTATACATTATCAGCAAAACATATTGCATCTAACTGACTAGGCAAAGTCAGTTTTGACTCCTATCTCAACCCCAAACACTAACTAGCCCCAAGACACTATATCCGTCACATAACCAAAAAGAGATACGGACCATGTCATCACAGTCGGAGGAGATTGGACTAGCTATATACAATGTCATATGCTACACAAAATACAACTATCCAATCCGACCATACTATATATACATACAGGGCTCAAAATGAGAACTACTAACACCAACCACTAGAACCACCTAACGATTCCTAGACGGATCGTAATCTGGGTTGGACTCATTATCAGGCTCTTCGCCTAAATCGAAGTTGCCAGTCGATGCCTCTGACTCAACATCACCAAGCTCCTGCTCAACCTGTTGCTCCACTATTATCTCGTCAATCTTCTGATCCCATTGTTGCTCCACCACTGCCTGATCAATGTCCTGATCCTCCTCAGGATCCTCCTCCTCCTCCGGATGACCCTCGTTCTTAGAACTAACCACCACTATCTCAGGTGTATCATAGACATCTATCACCATATGAACCTCCCCAGGACTGTCGGGCAACAGTGGGGTACCTAGTGCGGGCGGGGAGGGTGGTCCCTGTGCTGGTGCTAGGGCTCTAGGCGGGGGATGTGCCTGATGTAACGGAAAGGCATGCTAAAGAGTCTCCATAGTGAGTCCCCTCTGCTCAAACTCCTCCCTCAACAACAGCTCTGTAGTGATAATCATCCAAGCCCCCTGGGCCTGAAACCGAGGCCCATCCCAACCTGGGTTCTCTGTTATCATAAAATGATGGTAATGGAGCTTGAACTCTACCTACGGATCAACTATGCGTAAGGACCAGAGCAGTCTACGTGCACAGACTGTAATACTGTGAAACTCGGAGAAAGGGTCCTGTGCATGAGCCTCTATACTAGTATGTAGTAGCGCAATGTGAGCAGCCATAGGTGTACCCGACATTATGTTAATGGCATAAGGGTCCATCTAACAAAGAAAAACATATATGAGAGGCATACATAACCATAATTAAGGAACATGCAAATGTAAGCAGCCTACATTTCTAATATCACAAGTCTCTAATAATATACGATATTCCTTACTAATAACCCTCCTCGCCCTCCTATATCTAAACTCCATAATTTGTATCCCATAAGGAAAAATCAAAACCTGGCTTTGATACCAAACCTATAACGCCCCCAAACATACATAGTTCACTGTTTGCGTTCTCTTTATTAGTTTCATCAATTAGAAGTAATATCTCAAATGATCAAGACGTTACCGCCGTCCAAAAGGACAAGGCTTTGCTTGTAAATGATAAATTCTAGCAACGCTAATCAATATTTTCCATCAATAGGCATTCACATAATTACAACCCATCAAACCATATATAAACAGTTCTAACATCAAACCATTTAACTATTCCAGGGTTTACATCAAAATATAGTAACTCTTGTAGAGTATATAGCTTTAACATCAAAACATTTCATAATACAATGCTCAAAACATCTCAATACTAATACATCACTATTCCTTTTGTCTGGACTTTGTTGCTTACTTATCACCTTTAGTCATCCTGCTCGCCTAAGGGCAATTCACTGAACATTTTTCTAAAACAAAACATGAAAATATTTCGAACTCTGAGCCAAAACTCAGTACATATATTCCTGTATTGTTAAATGATTAATGAAAAGCTTATTGGGCCCGCGTTGTAACTCATTTTTATTAAAAACAGGGAACGAGATAAATATGAAACTGCATTGTCAGGTATTATCTGATAGTGAACCCCTAGTAACTGTTACGATCTGAAGATAGGTGTACACCTGCCAAGTCGATCGGGGGACTTGGCCTAAAGCAGTGCGGGTAACTGAAAGGCAATGCCTTGTAACTGATAACTAATGGAGTCACTAATTATGTGGTAAATCATTGATTAAACTGATTCATTGATGTACTTACCAAAATATTGTAATTTTGATAAATACGTGTTGATTTCTAAAGTTACAGGCAATGAACGTACCTAGTACTTTTAATGAAATTTACTGAAATGGGATTTTGCACAAAAAGGAAGGAAACGATATATTAGGCCCTGATTCAGTACAAAATTATCGTTGTAGGATCATATGGTTAGCAAAAATATTTATTTCATAGCTAATAATTTTGTAAAAGAAAAATAAGAGCATGGCAGGGGCTTAGAAAGAATGAATCATAACTTAGTCATCCGAACTCTGATTAAGACTTAAAATCCCAATATAGAAATCTTAGGAAATCCCAAAAAACCTTCATTTTGAACACCAAGCTTGATTTCCATAATAGGATTCCCAAACAGAGGCTAGAACACAAGCATGTCAGTTTTGGCCCATTCTGTACAGTTTTGGTAAAATGATCATAACATTTTTCACAGACCTCGGATTAAGGCAATTCAAAAGGCATTTAAAAACAAACACACAGAGCTATCTACCCACCAAAAATTATAATTTTCCAATAGGCCGATCATTATCAATTTAATCCTGAAATCTGTCCTATTTTCCTAAAATTTCCAGCCCCCCACTGTTTTAGGTTTTCCCCCTCTTTCCACACAAATCCTCAACTTAAATCATTCCTTAAAAGCCTGTAAACAAGCTTTGATCCATCCCAACATCACACAATACCACTGCACTCAATTTCACTTCATTATCATGTCCAACAAAGATCATTTTTCAATCAAATACACACATAAACCAAGCTTAATGCTGGTTTAATCCAAACCATATATTACTTGCCAAAACCGTAGTTTATGGCCAACTTGGACTCACTCCAACTCATTTTAATTCACCAAAAACATCATCATAGATAGCAATAGGTCAGAAGATGACCAAATCAAAGATAAACCAATTAAAATCCAACACTTTATCATTAAGCTTGCATGATTAAGGATTAACCCTAACCCTAGCATGATCCAACCTCAACTCCACCATGATCAACACCAAAATAACTCTTATTTCTTATCAAAACTTCATGGTTAAAGATTACAAACATCAAAACAAGAATCAAAACTAAAATAAAAAGCAAAACCAGCAAGATCAAGTTCAAGATTACTTACTTTGCTTGAAGATAAGTAGAGATGGAGGTGATGTTTAGTGGTTTTGATAATGGAGGATGGTGGCTAGTAGCACTAGGATGTCAGTAGGGGGTCGGAGACCACTAGGGCTGGTGGAAAACTGGTTGGAAAATACCCAAACAACAGCTGGGGGCTGGCTAGCGTGTAGGAGAGAGAAAGGAGAAAGAAAATGGGTTTTTGGGTTGAGTTGTGTTTTTTTTACTAATCCAAACACTTGGCTGAGTTTTTAACTAGAAAAGTGACTTTTTGGGCTAACCATGGTTAAGCTTAGTCATGGTAATTAGTTAGGTTAATAAGCAAAGTTGTTGGGTTTCAAATCGGCCGAAATAAGTTGGGTTCGGGAGTAAAATGCTTCGTAACGATAATGTTTTTGCGAAACTCAAAATTAATTTTTTGTAATGTTATGGAAAACAAAATAAAGTGCTTAGATTAAACTTGTTAGGACCTACTATCAATTCTTCCAAAGTTTTACGTGAATAAACTAAATAAACAAATAAAATTTGAATTGTCAAGTGAGGACCCAAATAAAATTTCTCTCACTGGAATGAATAAATGCGATAAATAAATTTAAGAAAAATCATGAACATGAGGTAATTAAATAAATAAACATAATTTAGGGTTGGGCTATTACAACAAGGATTGTCTCCTCCTTAGAGCATAGGTGTCTTCCCTTGAGGGATGCCAAGTGAGAAAGGTTCTTCTTATCAGCCTCCACCACGGCATAGTTGTGGTGTCTACCCGGGTTATGGTGTGAGGTTCTGGTAAGGACCTGGTTGTGCGCTGTGTTACAACCTCTTTGAGATCATGTGGCACTCATGGGTGGGCACTCTTTAGCATCCAATGTTAGGGTTTTAGCCTCCCTAACACTAGGAGGATCTTTGCTTGCTATGCTCCAGTTCCTCCTATCTTTGTACACCCCCCGGGGATCATGTCATAGAAGAACCTTCTAAGAATAAGGGTAGGGATTGGGATCAGTAGGAGAACGTCCCCTCTTTTTGGATGTCTTGTTTGGAAATTTGGACATTGCATGTTTTGCCTGTGGACAATGTGTTTGTTTTAATTCTGTTTGCACATTTTGTGTTTATGATTTTTTCTCTTTTTGACACACTTCTTTTTCACATTGCCATGATTAAGCTCGATATTGCAGCAATTAAAATTTTAAGTGTTTGCACTTATTATTAGCATTTTGCTCGATGTTAGAGCGTTTGTACTAAGTGGAAGGTCGGGTGGACCACCAGGGAAGTTGAAGAAATTTTGAAAAAAACATTTCCATAAGATAAAAAACTAATAAAAAGAGAGAAATTTTTTATTTAAAAAAATTGAATTTTGATATACCTTCTCTCCCCAAAGGTTTTTTGATGTAGGAATTTTCTCTAAAAAATAGGGATGATTTAGGAGGGGAATTCAAAAGGAAGAAAAAAAAATTAAAAAAGAATACTAAAAAGGGGAAAGTAATTTTACTACTTGAATAAAAAAATTTTACAAAATATGGGTGGCAATTCAAATTTAGGAAGTGAATATCTCAAAATATTGCTTCAAGAAACAAAAAGGAAGGATTATCGCTTAGTTAAGTATTTACTGATTTAATGGCATGTTTAGGGGCCCAACAACAGTCTTGCCCCCAAAATCATGTTGTTGGTACCCAGCGATAGAAAAGTTTATTCGGACTCGGTTAAGTTGTGTTTCTGGTCCGATGCTTCTTAAATTTTGAGCAGTTTGGGGTGTGTTTTCATTTTATTCCTCACCCCTTAGAGCACTAAAAACTTTTAAACTTCCACTCCAATTGTCCATTGCCTTTTTTGATACTCTCTTTGAGTCTTAGATAGAGCACATAGGGGCAGAAGGTGTTAAGGAGATTGTACCCAAAGCTTACATAAGCCTACTTCCTCTTTGCGCTAAGGCCTTGAAAACTAACTTCTTGATCGCTGCTCAACAATTTTGGAGAAAACACGTTCCACGTTTTCCAATTCAAACAAAGTGAACTTTGCCCTTTGATGGAGGAATTTGGGGCAATCATAGGGTCTCCACACAGGAAGGTTCAAGTCGTTATACTAAACAAACAAGTCAGGTGGTATGGGAAGGACCTTTAGAAGCTAGTTTTCCTAAGGAAGAAATTAAGGTAAATACAGATGACTAATTTGTTGATCTCTTATAGATTGCCAAATAGTTCAAGCCTAGAGGGGACACATCGGGTTAGAGTCTTCAGGTGGCATGTTTCTTCTACCTGATTAGCTGCTAATTGTTCTTTAATGCAAAGGGTTTAATTTCTTTGGAATGTATCATTCCCCACTTCTCTAGGGTAGAAACCCTATGCCTATGGTCTTGGTAGAGACCATCCTAAGCTTAGATGAGGTTGTTGGGTGCTGAGATTGCATTCTTAGTCAGGGTAGCCTGTTGTTACTTCAGGTCCATTATGTTCATTTTTTTCCCCTCTTTTTCTTCTTCTTTTTTTTTTTTTGAAATTCCTAGTACACCATAACTTTTAATTTGGTCTTCACAGCTTCCGCTCTTGGAGTACTCCTCCTAGGAACATATTCAAGTATGATGCGAGTGAATACCCAATCAAAAGCTACATAATTCTTTCTCCTAACCCACTTTTATTGAGGAATGAGAGTCTTTCCTCTATCGAGAGGAAATTCCATGGACGGTTCCCTTGTGCGGAACCACTAGTTTTCGGACATCTAGTAGAAAATCCAAACGAATGGTCTTGCTAATTTGATGGCTTTACCTGTATCTTCCTTGCTCATCTATCTAAATAGTATGGTCAAATGCAGGACAAACCTTATTTCTCTCATTGAGATCCCAATTTTTCTTAGCTTTAACTAGAAAGGTATCCATTCCTGGCTGACTGGGTATGGGTATTCATGCCCCCAAAACTAGCAAGCATAGCAGCGAGTAATGAGTTTATCGCATCCTTAAATGGAAGGGTTCTTATAGAAGCGTTCTTACATTATTGTGATTGACTGATGCACTTGTTTTATCCTTCGCTTTTAGTTTGCACTATTCATAATAAGCCCTATGGTGCTGGGCATTAAAAAATTATTATTTTTTCATTTCATTTATCTCTCTGGAACTTATGCTTAATGAAATTATATGAATTATGTCATTCTACTTTTACGCGCCTTTTTTTTGTTTGTTTGTCATTTTTTTATGATATCATTGGACTACTATTCTTTTGAATACTTGTTATATTGTAGTGGATAAGCTCTAAATAGGGTTAAAGAGATATGTCTTTGCCCTTTTTTGTCATGCATAGATTTTCAATCCTTCTTTTGTTTCCCCCCCAAAGAACTGTAGTGGTTGGGCAGTGCTGGCACCTGCCAGTATGTTGATCATGCCAACAGGCCCTTGACAACAATATTTTCTATACTGCTGGATTCTAACGACATATACATTTATGCTATTAGGATTCAACGGAGAGTAGCTTTTATGCCTCCTGTCTATTGACTCTTTTCTTTTGATTCTTTTAGAAGTAAAACTTTTTTAATTGGTATAAGCTGGTGAGTTGTGAAAATTTACATTCGTCTGTATTCGTTAATTTTACAGCCACTCCTGAAAGGATATCTTTGATATAGTAGGGATCGACACAACTGTGCTTGAATTTCATTCCTAGGTCTGTGAGAGGTACACAAATGGCCTTGACCACTGCATCTCCCAGCTAATGTTTTGAAGACACACTTTTGAGTTGAAAGCTCTCTTCATACATTGTCGGCAATTTCATGGATGATGCAAGGTAGGGTTGAGCAACACTAGGTACCCTAATACTTTTTTTGGAACTGGTCCCAAACCTAATTCTCACTGGGTATTGGATACATGGAATCCATCCTGGAATCGGGTCAACTGGGTTTGCATTTGTTTAGAACTACTGGGAACTCGTTTTGATTTTGGTCTTAGTCTCCCACACTGCAACCTTTTTCCCCCTAGATGAGAAATTTCATGGGAGCAGAGTGCTCAGAGGTGCTCGAAGGGGCTCAATGGTCAATAAACAATAGGTGGCTGATAGCTCATTAGTGAAAGAGGTAAAAGATAGAGACAACAACGAGCACATAATCACTCACAATATAGAAATTTCGAGATAACACAATGACTCAATTACATATCTAAAGTAGAGAGTGGAGAGAGAGAAAGAAAGGATTTTTGATTAAATCAAGATTTGAGTCTTAACAAAGTTGAAATTTTCAACATCAAAAGCATAATTCAATTCGATCTTACCAAAGAATTTCAAAACTTGAACTTAGAATTTAGGGGCGGGGTGGAATCGATGAAAAGATTAATCACAGTGATTTGGAAGTGACAAAGTAGCATGGGATGAGAAAGGAATGAAGAAGAAAGCGGTGAAGAGGTGGCATCAGCATTTAGTGGCAATATTAAATAAATCAAGAACTTACGGTTTTTGACTTTTCCCTTTATATACTTTAGTTCAATTTTCTTAAAGTTTGAGTGAAATTTGAGTATTGGGACTTGTGCAGGTTCCAACTCAATAGGACACATTCCAAGTTGCAACCGAGTCTAAATTTTTGAAACCGAAACTAGAATCGATTTGACCGGGTCTAGATCTAAACCTGTCAGGTCCTAACCAGTTCTAATTCTAGAACAAGGTACTCGATTTTTTTGCCTATCCCTAATGCAAGGCTTGTAACCTCTTTTCATTCATGTCTACTAACTTTTCGTATGAGGCTTGTATCCAATGGATTGTAGACACTTGCCCTTCAAGGGTGACCCCACAATGATGAAATTTTTATTTCTACAAGGAGTACCACTTCCATTCTGTAAGTGCTCGTCTTATAGAATATGTTGTTATCCTTAATTAATTGTGAGGCTAAATAAGGAAGCAGTCTTTGGGCTCATTTTGAGGATCAAGAGGATACCAGCCTTTTGGTGGTAACTTAGTGTGTCCGTATACCACAGGGATGTTTCTTCATCCTATTTTATTTCTATTCATTTTTTAGATTCTTCATTTGCTATGTCAATCATGGATGTCAATTTTGCTAATGCATATGCAAATTGTTCTTCCTCCCTTGAGAGGTAGGTGAATCTTAGCTCATCAAAATGAGATGTTATATTTTTCCAAGTGGGCTCGGTAGTTGAGCCAAATTCTCACTTTTAACTTTCCACCATTTGTTGATCTAATTTATTAACAGACTTGACTCCCCATACATATTTAAAATTTTAATTGAAAGATCTTGGGCAGCTTGCATTCGCATAATACAAGCTTTATATTTGACCGTATTATTTGTTACCCCGAAGTCTAACTTAGTGGAAATCGAGATATGCGACCCTTGTGGGGATACTACTATGATGTCAACCTATAACCCTTGTGGTTAGATGCACTATCAAAAGGCATTTGCTAAGTTCATCTTCAACTACGATGATGTATTCATTGGGAAGATCATAATTTTTTTCCTCTTAGCTTATAGGATGGTTGGCCAGGAAATTCACTGCTGCTTTTTTTTAATGGATTTTTGTGCTTGAAACTCCATGTTAAATTCAGAGAGCAGAACCGTCCATTATGAAATACTCCCATGTACAATGGATGGAGATATAAGATGTTTCAATGGATCCACTTTGGCTTTCACCTTGACTTTGTTATTAAGCATGGATTGCCTTAACTTTTTACCAGGCCATATAAGGGACAGGAACATTTTTCAATCTGAGTGTACATAATCAAGGAATTTCTTACTCAAGCAATATATTGCATTTTCTTCTCCTTCATTTTCTAGGTCTAACATCATGTCCATTGCTGTTTCTGTTGTTTTTAAACAAATAAACAAAGGTAGATCTTGCTTTGGCGGTTGTAGAACGGGTGGGGTTTCCATATATTATTTTATTGTATATTTTGACAAGGCTCATTCCATTTTATTTGTTAAGTTTTCCTCAATTTCTTAACAACCGACCCATGTCATCATCAGTTTCAAAATGAAACAACTAATGAATTGCTCTTGAGCCAATTATGTCTCCTAAAAGCTCAACCAAAATGACCTTGAAAGTACACTCTTATGGGTTTAAGCACACGTACTTTTGTAGTCTTTTGAAAAATTTCCTGAGAGCATGGGCATGTCCGTCCCGGCGTCTTTCATTTGATGATCACGTCGTGTACATAGACCTCCACCGCTTCGTACATCATACCTTGCCGCAAAGTTTGGCTCATTCATGGATAAGTGGCTTTGACACTTATTAGGCCAAAAGGCATGACAATGTAGCAAAAATTGCCGCATTGTATGATCAAAGTGGCTTTTTCTTGATCCTTTTTAGCCATGTTAATTTGATTATATCGGACATAACAGTCCATGAATGACAGCGGGCAATGTCTTGCCGTGTTGTATACTAGCAAGTCAATATGAGGCCAACGAAAGCCATCCTTTGTACTTTTTTGCCTAAGTTTCGAAAGGCGACAAACATGTGGACCCGTTTGTCTTTCTTAAGCATCAGAACGATGCAAGCTACCCATTCGGGATAATTGGATGCCCTTAAGAAGCTGACATCTAATTGTTTTTGTACTTTCCCTTTTTTTTAAGGCCCATTTGGGTTCCATATGCCAACATTTCTGTTTGATAGGCTTTGCTTACAAATAGAGCAACATTGTATGCTTGGCAATTTGTTTGTCTATTTTGGGCATATCTTTGTAGGACCATACAAAAATGTTCGTAAATTCTTTTAGGAGGTGAGTAAATTCCTCTCCCTATTTAAGAGTTAAGAATGAACCGAATTTGAGCTCATTTGGTTCTTTGCTAGTTCCAATATTGATTGTTTTTGTCTCCTCAAGGATACCAATTTTATCATGACTCTATTCATTATTCATTAAGCATTTTGGGATGATAAATTCTTCACTACAGCAAATGGAGAACCATACTTAGAAAGGGTCATTTTATTAAAATTTTGAATGAGTACATTAGTTTGGCATGGATCAAATTAAGAATAGGGGGAGGCTCTCTGCTGTTCACAGATTAGGATTTTGTCTCAAAACTTGTCTTTATTAGTCTCGACAATAAGCTCCTCAATGTTTCTAATAATCAGCTTGAGCCATTTGCTCTCGTTGTGGGTGGTTCACATTATTTCAGTGCGCCTCTTTTTATTGACATTAATGATAATCTCTGTAGGATCGAAATCTTGGCCTATCACCGCTAGCACCCGTCATGGATCTTCATGTTTTCCTTTTATAGCCCCAAATAGCAACCTGAAGTGATCTTGGCTGTCCTCATAGGCCCAATTTGTTTTAGATTGAGTGTTTTTAGTGAAGCACACCTCTTCTCCAGGAGAGTGCTATTATGATAGATGGTAAACCTAGGAATGGCTTTTCCAAACTGTGGGATGCACTTTTGCTCATAGAACCCATAGTAGGGGGCATCTTATTCTTCCTTTACAAACTTCCTTTTCCCTAGCTTGGTTTCGGGCAAGTAGCCCATATTCCTCATCATAACATTCTTCTTCTTGTCTTAGAAAGGATCAAACTCGACTGAGACTTCATCCTTTAAGTGAATGACGGTACATTCGTAGGCTATAAAGCTCAAAATCTTCATGCCATCATTATTATGCTAGCCTCTGGAATGGAAGCTTCCTTTTTGGTGATAGTGATAATTGGATTAGTATTTATGGTTACTGCAACCCCTTAATTATCATCTTGATTTTCTTATGAACGGTCCAGGGTACTGCCTTTTAGTCAGGCAACCCTGACTAAGAAAGTGGTTAAAGATAACCTGAATGTATACGACTTGAAAGGCTACCTTTATTTCTATTCCTTCAATTGCTATATTAAGGGCAATAGTCCCCAACATAGTCCCATGAGTATTGCCTTAGGCTTAAACCTTATGTTGAAGGGGTTTTGTCCACTTTAATTATACCCAATTTCTTTGATGTTCTTAGTGGCCATATGTTAATAGATGACCCTAATTGTTACCTTACTTAACTACATTGGTTAGGAAATTACATGGGGTTTAGTAGTGGAACACTTAATGAAATAAAGCTGCATTATCGCCTCGTGCTCGAATGAGTAAGTAAGGCTTAATATATTTTTTTTAAAACTGTGAGCAAGACATAAAGTGTGCAACTAATTTGTTTCACTAAACACATTTAACTCATACTTTAACTATAACATTAAATTACATATTATGCTCATAAACTGCAAATGGAAGACTTTAGTTGCATCTCTACACCTAGCCTATTTATGTTTGAGAGCTAATTTGAGTATAATCACTAAAACCTTGCATGCATAGTAATCAACAACTTGCATTATTAACCTTCTTTTCCTTTTCTCTTCTCTTGATTTCCTATAAACCACTAAGAAACATTTGGGATATGACAACAAAATCAGCATAAGCTTGTAAATTACCCTCACTACATGTAAAACTAAGCAATAATCATGGTCTTGAGCCGGCATGTAAAACATTTAAGCATGTACACGCTTAGTTTAGGAAATCAAAATCATCCACCTTTGATTAGAGAAGTTGACCCAACAATAGCATATACAGATACATTTAATTGAGCTCAAACATTTAGCATATACAATCCCCAAGAGGTGCACCATTAACAATAGCATATTAAATCATGTCATGACTAGCCAATAAATTACCAAAATTGATCAATATTTCAATCCATGTACATGTATTTAGTAATCCATGGGATAATTTGTCTTTGGCTATAGAAACTTTAAAAGGCACCTAAAACACTTAGTTTGGTGTACTAGCAATAACATACCTTGGTTGGTTTTCTTTGAACCAGACACTAGATTTGTGTAGATATAAACAAAGATTTAGTAATTTCATCTTAGATCCTCATCTTTTTGAACCTCTTAGCTTATGTTTTCTTCAGTTTTCTTAGTGACTCATGCCCTATCACTAAAGAGATTAATAATGAAGAATCTTTGCTTTAGAACCTATACCATAAAGACTTGAATTAAACACAAAGAGGCATGCCAAAAATTTTCTATGATTTGACATTGACCCTCCTACCCTTCCCATTGACTTATAAGCTAACTTAAACCTCTAAGAAAAGAAGGAAGAGTTAACCTGTATCTTCTTGGTGTTTGATGAATAAGGAAAGAGGAAGGGTTTCAAGGATCTCCCACTTAAACCCATGCGTGCATGCACTCTTAGCTTAGGGTTTATATTTGAGTAGTCCCTTATCACCAATTCTAATGATGCACTATCCTTGTCCTTTCTCTTTGTTTGTTCTCCTTTTTCTCTTCCCAACCGAGGTGTACCTTGGTTTCCCCCAGTCACTCTTGCCTTCCTTTGCTTATTGAGAATGAAAGTTATAAAGAGGGAATACGAGAGCTATACATAGAGAATGAAGAGAAAGGCAAACACAACATTCCTTTTCATGAACACTTCAATTTCTTAATGTATTTCATGCACACTTTTGCTCTTGTTTGACTGTAGGATGGAGCTAGGTGCTAAGCCAAATGGCTATGTTTATATGATGTGTCATCCTTGTTCAATTTTGCTCATATGACTGTCTTCACCTCAATCTTTCTTTACTTTGCCAAGCTACTTGCTTCTTTTACCATGCATAGCTTGTCAGCCTTAGTCCTACCAAACCTTCAATGTTTTGACTTAGCTAATGTCAAAAGTTATCCTCAAGCTTTAGGTGTGAATATCCTTTTTAGTAATTGTTGACCCATAGAAAATAACAATTTATTAGTTACTTAGCTAGGTGCCTCAAATGGGTGGTTTCACTTGCTTGGAGATGGACACATGCTTATGTGATCTTGTTAACTTAGTTTCGTCAACCTAATTTTCCTTTAGTATAATTCCCAAATGCCCTAACTGTAAATAGAAATACTCATAAGATAATGAATTTTTTTTTATAGTGAAATATCTAAATGGCTAGGTCAATAACCACATGTCCAAACCACATGTTGATACCTAAGAATAATAAGTTGAATGCTTTTCAACTTCCTTAAGCAATGCCCAGAGTCAACGACTAGACATATGGCTAAATTTTGTGAAGCTATGTGTCTTGCTAAGGTTACATGCATGTGTCGCATTTTCTACCTTTGATTATCTTATGCTATCTCTAAAATAGCTTCCATGGTGAACCCATGAATCCTTGGATGATTATCCATCTAGGAAGTCAATTTGCTTGCTTGATTTTCTTTTATAGGAATTTAGTAAGAATTTTGGGCACCTTAATCATATGTACCATGAATAACCCAAGCATGTGTATGTTTTATTTTAGGTTAGTAATTCACAATTTACACGCATAAATATACATGCAAATGCATTTTCATATCATTCCTTGTATAAATTTTAAGGTCTATAGCTGTCATGTAGCTTATTTAATAATTTTTACGTAAAATTTTATTATATAAGATTGATAGGAAGTGTAATAACATGTATTGATAAAAGAAGTCAATTCTCATTTTTCACCATAATATGCACGATCAAATATTTAGTATACTATAGATGTTACTGAAATGGGCCTTTATCTCACGAAAGTTTATTTACATTTCAGGGTTAGGAGATAGGGTGTCACAATCCACTAAGGTCATGGGTGTGAACTTGATTATGGAACTTATGGTAAGGTATGGAGCCCTATTGTGTTTTATCCCCTTGGGGCGAAAGCTCAGTTAGGCAAGTCCAATCACCCAAGAGGGGGGACAATATGCTGATTACTAAATATTAAAGAAGTCACTGAAATTAAATGCGGAATTTAAACTGCGAGAGGCCATTCCAAATAGGGTTAGTTACCGTCTAAGACTCTTCTTTTCTCAAGATTTGAACAACTTCACTTCTCATTTACTTAAGAAGTTACAAATTCGAATCCTCCGACTCTACAAAAGCTCTCTTGGATACTTTCAAGGTAAACTACTCGATTGTGAAAACACTCTCTCTCGATCTACCACTCAACTAAGTACCTTAAGTTGAGTCACCCACTAAGTATTATCTACTCAATACGTAGCTAACCAAATAAATTCTCCCCAACTTATTTGTTATAAGATTCCCTTATAAGAAGTTATCCTCCCAAAAAAGTAAAAGTTTTATTGATTAAATCAATATTTCAATTTTTGCACAGTGCATCCTCCAGGTCTAGGATCAGGACAACCTTCTAGTGGAATCTCCTCATGAAGCCTGCTAGGGCCTCGTTTGGCCCTTGCTTGACTTTGGAAAGGTGGATGCTTGCTGCTCCTTGCGGCTGGCTATGAACTGGCTGACAAAGCGATCACATAGCTCTTGGAAGCACGTAACGCTCCTCGAGTGGCAAGCCACTGAACCACCCCGAAAGCCTGTAATAGGCTGCATCATCCATGTCCTGGACATACATCTGAGCCTTGTACACCTCGAGATGCTCCTTAGGGTCTGTAGTCACATCATATAATTCTAAATTGGGCATCTTGACCTTAAGCGACCTCAATGCGCTCATAATTTCCTTGCTAAATGGTGTCAAGAATGGGACGACCTTGGGACACGCTACGGTTCTTGACAGTTTGATGGGAGTCTGCGGTTTTTGCGTTAGCTCCACGTAGCATGCGCTGCGAGGTCGAACACCACTTCGAGGGGGACTGTGCCAATGATGACCAATACGCCTCGCCCCTTATTCATACGACGAAGGGCTGACTGCCCGCAGGACCTCTCCCTTTAGGCCAAGAAGGATCCTCACCTGCCTTATGGGGGTTCAGCATCTGGAGGCAATGTGCATTCCTGTTCCTCCAACCACACCAACCTATAAGAGTGGGTAGTGTACGGGGTTGAGGCTGCCTTTGAGTGTGTTAGCTCCTCATGCGCCCGGTGAAGGGCTCGTCGTGCCTGGATAATCTGCCTAGTGTGTACCCCACTTGCTGTTCGCTGTTGCTCTCCTCCTGGTCGTATGTTCCCGTCGAGGGCAGCCTTGGCCGCACTGACCATGTCATCGCTCAGGAGCTTTCTGACTCATTCTGATCCTCGAACACATCGGTCGGGAGTCCCGCTGAGCACCCGGGGGGTGCTACTGAGCGCCTGGGGAGTCTAGCATAGGATTCTTGTCTCTTCGAGTCCAGGCTCGAGTTTCTTCGTTGACCACCATCATTCACCATACATCCCCACAGACGGCCAATCTGTTTCCGGCACAGATACAAGATGAGATGAGGTGGCAATGAATGGGCTTATGAGATGGTGATCTCCAAGCCTCCAAGCCTCCAAGCCTCCGATTTCCTTGCAACAAGGCACTCCCCAAATTTGGCTCCAAGGAACACCCGTCCAACGTCAAGTTAGAGTCTGTTGAGAAGGAAAAATAAACAGAAAAGACAAAAAGAATTGCATAGAATAACTGCAAGTGTCAGAGCATGAGAATCTGAGCCTGCAAAAAATTACCCCCTTTTCTCAGGGGTAGGTGAGTATTTATAGTACACAGTGCTAAGGGGATATTTGGTAATTTCTATCAACTTGTTCATGCCCCATGGGCTTGAAGGGGAATGGTCCGCCTCTTGGGCATGTCTAGGGGCCCATAAGAGGTCACCCTAGCAGGTCCCCTAGTGTGGGCTGACGATGTGGCCCAATCAAGCGGGTTTTTTCTGGATCAACTTGAATTTATGATTGCATTTTAGAATTTTTAGACAAAACAAAAAGTACATTTACATGCTCATATATATGCTTAATTATCCCAAAGTAAGCTTTCCTAGTCGTTAGTTCACAAAAATCATGGTAATTTAAATCAATACTTTTCATGACAAAGTCAATTAGAAAAGAAATTAACTAGCATAACTAAATGACACATAAGCTAGGAAGGTGACAAACTTATGAAAGTCAAAATTTGAAGTTGTCGCAATTTATTAAGTTAAAACATGTATGTCTTCTTAATTAGCAAAGTGATCTTGAGATATATATATATATATATATATATATATATATATATATATATATATATATGTGTGTGTGTGTGTGTGTGTGTGTGTGTGTGTGTGT
>JACYFF010031959.1:74072184-74091699 GCA_017589665.1 Selenicereus undatus | reverse complement strand
TGAGCTTAGTTGAATTAGGTTATTAGATTGCCTTAAATAATTCCACTTAGTTTAATTAGTTAAATTTAATTGTTTTGTTAAAAATGACCATAAATCTCACGTCTTCCCTATGGATCGACCCTTAAGTACTACGACTGACAATTGAGTATTTGAGGTCTCTTTTCTTCAGTTATTTTTCCACCCCCCTCAAAAACCACTCAATAATGCGTGACTCTGATCTAGCATAATGCAGTTATTGGGCCATGCTACTTAGCAAACCCATGCTAACTGAATTAGCCTAGTGTAGGCTTTCTAAGTAGACATGTTCCATCCTCCTAGGGTTGGTTAAGACATCTTCTTATTTCTAGGTTCAGAAAGACTTCTCCTTATAAAAGGAGTATAAGGACCCCTAGAAAAGGGCAATCTAGCAAGCAAGTAAAAGAAAAAGATAACATAATAGAGAAATAGTCTTACAAACCCCACAAGAGTGACTAGGAGCTTTGAACTTCCGAAGTTACTTGTAAAACCCCTGAAATTCACATAATGAATATTCGTTTTTCTTTTTCAAAAGTGGACCGACTTGGAGGGCTTGAGCTCGTAAGGTGATTAGATTTTTATGGGTAATTTAAAAGTGTATTTTCTGGTGTTAGTTAAGGCAATTCAAGAAAAAACAATATTTATTTTTTGATTCTTTACACCTAAAAGTTTCGTAAAAATTAAGGAAAAATTATTTTGTCCAAGAAAGGCTTTTGAATAAGGAAAACTCTCCCTCCAGCCGTGTTCAACAAAAAAAATTATTTTCTCTGTTTTCCTCTTTCCTTTTCCATATTCTTTCTCCAACCTCTCTCCCTTCTCCCATGAACCAGCCCACATTCCCTCACACTTTCCCTCTACTATGCAGCCCTCTCTCTCCCACATTTTCTCTCGCCTTTGCATACTCTCTCTCTCCCCCTCTCAGTTTCTCTCTTTTCCCGCAATTTTTCTCTCTCTCTCTCTCACTCGTAGCCACCGGCTGGCAGCCGCCCACTAGTGCTGCCACTGCCATCATACCGCCGCCAATAGCTGCTGCCCAGCACCCGCATTCTTCTTCCTTTGGGGTGTCTATGGCCATGGTTCATGGAAACCCTAATTCAAGCTTTTCCTCTTAATATTTTTATTTTTTATAAACCTTCGTATAGTTAATGAATCTGCATTCTTTGTATGTTTTGTTTGATTTTCATATTTGAGTTGTTGAGTTAAAGGACTAAAAATAGTCCAATTCTCGTCCTTTTTCCGTAAACTCTCTCTAGGTGAAGTTTTGATCTTCAACCCTCAATATTTTAAAGCTTGGATTGAAGTAGGGAATTGAGATTTGTGGTTTCAATGGATGGATAGGGTGTAATTGCATTATGAAGGCATTGAGACAATGGCGTCAATGGGTGATAGTGTTGAGACCAAAAAACTTAGGAGATTATCATTCTTGCTATAGTCAGAACGTAGAGTCCTATATACCTGACATTTTGAATCGTGTCAATTGAAGTTAAGATTAGAAAGTTGTGATCAAAATATCAAGACTGCACGGAACTAGACCGTATTGGGACAGTTTGAGAACTTGGCTGAATGAGAACTTGCTAAAACCAGAATCTGCTAATTTACTTAAATTAAAATTGTATTAGACAAGTTGGCCTTTCCATAGTGGGCCGAATCTCCAAAATCTGATATCTCGAATATGAGTTATGACCTCTAGAAGTTGGACCTAAATTCTGTCCCTAATCTGGATAGTCTATATAAGGGTTAAGTAAAGAGATAAGTCTTAAAAGTTCACTAAAAATTATTTTGGAAGTCTAACTTGTTAATTGGTCATAGAAATAGGTTACTAAGGGATTTATGGGCCATAATTCATTATGTTCAATTTTTGGCCTAAGGGTAAAGGCTAACAAAACTGCCCCAAAGTTAGGAGCTAGAGCTTAAGCTTAGGCATTGCTTTTGATTAGGTAACAATTGTGCCCTAACTTCCGTAAATGCCCCTTTAAAAAAATGTGCTTGTGGGTTAGCTTTTGCATTTATTTGAATTGAGGTTTGGGGGATCTTCTTGAATAAATTGGTGTGTGATGAGACTTTATGACTATTGTTGAAGTTTGGCATGAAATCTTGAATTGCTTGAACGTACCTTTAAATGTCTTGTTTTGCTCATGTGTTTAAATGGTTTTGGACCTCTATTGGGCCGAGATGAGCTATTTGTAAGTTTGAGCACATGACCTACTCTTGAATGTGATAATTAAGTCAATGAATTAGGCAAGATGAGGGAGGTTCAATTCCGATCGTAAGAAGGCCTTATAACCTTCCCTTGATAATTGCATGTATGGTTAGCAGCCACGTGCGATCTTGTTGATAGACGTAGGCCAGGTTGTCAATAAGCGTCCAAATTTACGGTAGGTTATGAATTGGATAAGCGGTTGTATTTAAACCAAATACAAGCCATGAGACCTAGCAATGCCGCTTGCCCTTTCATCTACAACCTGGGCTTAGAGAGACTTGAATGAACATGAAGATGGGGACGGGATGCCTGTTTATAGTGAGGTCGTTAACAAATAGGACTTATAATCTTTTGTCTGAAATAAAATTTTGTTGAGTGGACATTGGTTTAAACTTATCTTGTTGACCTGATTCTGTGATTGCGTTTAACATTAAATGTTCAATAATGGACTTCATGTTATACTTAGCCTTGTGTTTCCTAATAGGAAATACGGCGCTAACGCCCTATTAGGTTATCCGCAGCCACTATACCTGGCAAAACTGACTTGAAACCCAAATTGAAGGATCCAGACCCATACGCGACCCGACATTCAAAATATGTTCACTCGAAGGTGGACCTGAAACTCGAATTGATCTGAATCGAACCATACCTGACTCAAACTTTTCTACAAAGTTGTTCTTTTTTTCACAATAAGCGTATTGGACCAAAAATTAGTTGACTCGAAATCGTCCCGAACCAAAATTCAACCGACCCAAACTGAACCAACCCTAAATGTGCCCTAACCCGAAACATAACTTGACCCAAACCCGAAACATGACCTAACCCAAACTTAACTCGACATGTATTCGAACCGCATGACCCATTTTCCAGGTCTAGCTGCCACGTAGGTTAAATATTATTAATTAATTAAAATTAGAAATTTCGGGGTGTCACAAAGTGGAATCATAGCCCAAGTTTACGGACCTGGAAGCTCACTTGAGAATGTTGTTATCCAAAATAAATATTTTAAAACCTAAAGACTTAAGAACTGCATGGAGAGTAAGTGTAGGACTGGAAAAAGAGACGCATGCATCTTCATAAGAATATTTGAGTATGTGTGTTACTTGTAATGATTTGTGTATAAGATGAATGGTACACAACATTGCCATTGCATAGGGCGTCGTTATCGCTATGAGAGAATAGAGAAGAAACCTAGGGTTGAGATGGTTGACTATATTCAACAAGTAGAAGAGGTTATACATAGGTACCTAGATGATGTGCCAAATGGTTGCTTAAGACTTGGGGAAAACCAAGCTTGTTCTTCCCCTTGACCATTTGAGGTGACCCCTAATGGGACTATTGAATTAATGAGCTACACCCTAAGGTTCGGGTTTTTCGTGACTAGAGGAGGTGTTGTTAGTATGATTGGGATCATATTGGCATGAACTTAGCAGAGTTAGTTGATCAATTACTTGATATGGGCCCGTGTGACCAACCCCCTACATCTACAATTGAGGAGGATAGCCCACCTTCCCTTGATAAGGAGGACACTAAGAGTTCCACCCCTAAGAAACCCAAATAGTCTAGGGAGGATGAGGAGGAACCCATGGGGGAGGAAGACCTCGAAGTGGAACCCAAGAGGAGGAAGACCCCGAAGTGGAACCCATAGAGGAGGAAGACCCCGAGGAGGAATCCATAGAGGAAGAGGACCCCGATGAGGAACCTATAGAGGAGGAGGACGCTGAAGAGCAACCCATGGAGGAGGAGGATCCTTAAGAGGAACCCATAGAGGATAAAGACCCTAAGGAAGAACCTAGTGAGAATGAGGACCCCGAAGGACTAGTGGAAGATGAAGACCCTGAGGAAGAGCAAGCGAAAGATGAAGACCTCGAAGAAGCAGACCTAAATGACTAGAGGGAAAACCAGTGGAAGAACCTGAGATTGAAAGTGCACGTGCTACTTAGTCTGAACCTAAACTGGAAGCTACTTACTGGAAGCAGGGGGTGTGGTAGGATGTGTTGGGGTATATGTCCCTTAGATGGTCCTAGGTAGTAGATGTTGGATGATTCCTTAAAGCCAATAATGTAAGGTTTTAAAGATTATACTGTTTTTCTTTCTTTTTACTAGAAGAGTTGGAACTGAGAAAGTTGTCGAATTACTCTATAATGGTAATAGTGGTGTGAAAAACATTTATCATTTCTAGTTAATACATTGGATTTATTCATTAAGTTTTCATGGGTATGGTCGCTTACATGATTATTTGAGAACTGTGTGTTTGATCTAAGCATAAAACTGGTAATGTTAATGGAGTGTATGTGAAACATATGGTTGTGTGCCACAAGAACTTGGCCATGTAAGTGCTAAGCCAATTAGCCAATACAAATAATATAAATGGATGCGACTATGAATGTTACTAAATGTCTATTCAACAATGGTGATGTAAGTCAGGGTGGACTATCAAAATGTTGTAAAATGCACATCTTGAACTATTAGGGACAAAACTAAACTCGATCATTTTTCTAACCCAGAATGTCGGGAATCAATGCCCAATCTCAAACTAGGGCCCATCCCACTCTAAGGCCTCAAGTGAATTTAGAGAACACTGTGGCCAGTTTGAAGGAGTGGCTGGAAGCCCTTCGGCCTAGGAGTGGGGTCGAGATTCGTAGCAATGTAAAAGAGACCAATACACCCATTGGAACATAGCTCACAAATCTCCTACTTCTAGATCTACTACAGAAGCAAGGAGAACAAATGCAATAATAAAATGAACACCTTCAGAAGATGGTGGAGGTAAAGGGAAAGAAGACATATGAGGACAACTCCTGCATATTTAAGAGACTTGCTAGCCGTAACTCACTGATGTGCGATGGCACCCTTGATCCCAAACCCTTCAAAGATTGGATTCGAGGTATGGAGAAGTTGTTTGATGCTCTTCAGTGCCCTAAGGAATGGAGGGTAGGATTTATTGTGTTCTACCTGAAGGATGAGGTCGACCTTTGGCAGGCTACTGTGAGGGAAAGACGGTATGAGCTTGGGTTTGGGTGGAATAGGTTTAAAGGGTTAATCAAGAATTATTTCTACCCATTGTCCCTTCAGAAAGCCAAGGAGAACGAGTTCATACAATTACAATAAGGGAAGATCAGTGTGTTAGAATATGCTTCCAAATTTATAGAACTCTCTCACTTCATCCTTGCCTTCGTAGCAGTTGAGAAATTGAAGATGAATCGCTTTGAGGTGAGGATTAACCCGAACCTCAAAGAAAGGATGTCAATACATTAATATATTTCCTATGAGAATATGTATGACACAACTGTTAATGTGGAGAGGGCGATGAAAGAGAAGAATGAGTGCTACAATGAGCAACGGGGGAGCAAAAGGAAAGGGGACCAGCGGAAAAATCACCACTTTCAGAGCCAATACAAGAAGCCTAAGTGAACTACCATAGTAATCACAACAATATGCGTATGGGACAATACACTAGTGACCAACCTAGGGTGACCTACAGTACCTGTGGGAAGCCAGGGCACTGCGCATATAAGTGCCATACCAATAAGAGATGTTACCACTATGGAAGTCCTCAGCATCAAGTGAGGCATTGATCGCATCCACTAACCCTTACTAATTAGAGGCATGGGGGACAATAGTCGGATTAATACCACTAAAACAAAGGTGGGCAAGTAGCAAACCCAAACAACCAATCTTGCTGAGAACTCCCAACCAACCACCCCGAACACTAGAGGTAGGGTCTATGTGACATGAAGGGAAGAAGCTAAAGATGCTCCTAACGCAGTGACTAGTACTTTCTCTATCAAAACTCAACCTGTTGATGTCCTATTTGACTCTGGTGCTATGCATTCTTTTATTTCTGTCAAGTTAGTTGAGGCATTAGGGCTCGTTCCAACATCTAGATACTCTCTGCTACCTGTGGTCCTTCCATACGGGAAGATAGTGAGATGTGATGAGCTATATAAGGATTTTCCTATCCAAATTTACGGGTATGAGTTCTTGGCTGAGGTTAACAGATTTTGAGAATGGTCTGGTCACTAAAATACCAAGCACAGATAGATTGTCCCAAATAGAAGATCACCCTAAGGGGCCTAAGGGAGAAAAGGTAATTCATAAAGAGAAGGTTCTCAAGGGTCGAGTGAGACTTATCACAGCAATAGAAGCCCAAAAGGTAGTAGGATGAGGTTGCGAGGGCTTCTTATGTAATGTTGTATATACTAAAACCCCTAAGCCTTCCCTTAAGGACATCCTAGTAGTTCAGGAGCTTCTTGATGTCTTCCTTGAGGAGATCCCAGGCATGCCACCACCTAAGGAGGTAGAATTTTGCATAAACTTGTGCTAGAAGCAACCCTTATCCCTAAAGCGCCTTACCGGATGGCGCCGACATAACTTGAGGACCTAAAAGTTCAGCTTCATGAGTTATTGGAAAAGGGGTATATTAGACCAAGTGCGCCTCCATGGGGAGCCCCAGTGCTGTTCGTGAAAAAGAAGGATGGAACCCTGAGGTTATGTATTGATTACAAAGAGCTTAAAGATAACTGTTAAGAACTGCTATCCTTTTCCTTAGATAGACGACCTCTTTGACCATTTAAAGGGTGCGAGGACTTTTTCTAAAATAGATCTTCGATCGGGCTACCATCAACTCCATATCAAAGAGGATGACATACTCAAGACCACATTCTACACTCGATACAGACACTACGAATACATAGTGATGCCTTTTGGGCCTATCAATGCCCCAACTGCATTTATGGATCTCAAAAATAGCGTTTTTAAACCTTATGTGAATCAGTTTGTAGTAGTGTTCATAGATGACATATTGATCTACTTGAGGACACCAGAGGAACAACGCATCAGTTGAGGACAATCCTAAAAGTGCTAAGGAAAAATGAATTGTATGCAAAATTCAAGAAGTGTGAGTTTTGCTCAGGAAAAGTGGTGTTTTTGGGCATGTGGTGTTAGAGAAGGAATCTCTATGGATACTAAAAGAATAGAAGTTATAACACAGTGGCATAGACCTAAGAATGTAACTGAAGTGAGGAGTTTTTTGGAATTGACAGGATACCATTACAGATTTGTTCAGAACTTCCCTCACTAACTTCGCGAGGAAAACCACTAAGTATAAGTGGACTGATAAGTGTGAGGAAGCCTTTCAAGAGATTAAGAATAGATTAACTAGTGCACCTATACTGGCATTACCCGCCAATTACGAGAATTTTGTGGTATATAGTGATGCATCTAAAAAGGGATTAAGTTATGTCCTGATGTAAAACAGCCGTGTCATAGCCTATGCCTCCTGACAACTAAAAACCCATGAGCGAAACTATCCAACTCATGACTTAGAGCTAGCAGTGGTAGTGTTTGCATTAAAAATTTGTAGACATTAGTTGTACGGGGTGCACTGTGAGATCTTCACCAACCATTTTCATAAGGGGACTCGAACTCGAGGCAGACAAGATGGTTAGAATTCCTTAAGGATTATGACACAAACTTTCGAAACTACCCAAAGAAGGCAAATGTGATAGCCAATGCATTAAGTCGTAGGCTATACGCGACCCTTAACTACTTATTGGCATTA
Source organism: Selenicereus undatus (assembly GCA_017589665.1). Taxonomy (NCBI): domain Eukaryota; kingdom Viridiplantae; phylum Streptophyta; class Magnoliopsida; order Caryophyllales; family Cactaceae; genus Selenicereus; species Selenicereus undatus. Next base: position 74,083,921 of record JACYFF010031959.1, on the reverse strand, counting down.
CCCAAAGATTTATATGAAGACATTAAAACGTTGGAGATCAATGTAGTGAGAAGGAGGGATAAACCCATGCTTTACACCCTGGGGTACAACCTACTCTTATCGAGGAAATTTGGGTCGCTCAGAACGCTGACCCGCGGCTGGAAAGGATCAGGGCTGAGGTGTTGGTAGGGAAGGTGCCTAGCTTTGTGATTTATGAAGATGAAACCTTGATGTTCCAAAATTGGGTATGTTTCCCAAATGTGGAGGAGCTTAAGAAGAAATTTCTAGATGAGGGACACAACATCCCACACTCAGTACACCTTCGGGGAAACAAACTGTATAAGGACTTGAAGTTGATCTTCTGGTAGAGTAACATGAAACAAGAGGTGACAAACTACATCGTTAAGTGTCTAACTTGCCAGCAGTTGAAAATGGAACACCAAAAACCCACAGGGCTCTTACAACAACTGGAGGTTCCTAAGTGGAAATGAGACTTAGCCTCCATGGATTTTGTGATGGGCTTTGTACCCACCCAGAGAAAGAATAATGCTATTTAGGTCATCGTATACCAACTCACGAAGACATCCCACTTTGTAGCAATGACGAACACATGGACGTTAGATCAATTGGCCTATGCCTATTTAGGGGAGATCATTCGATTACATAGGATACCAAGTTCTATAGTTTCAGAACGGGACACTAAATTTCAATTTGGGTTCTGGTAGAAATTACATGAGGCGTTTGGGACACTACTGCATTTTTGTACAACCTTTCACCCAGCTACAGATGGGCAGAATAAGCAAACGATTCAAACCTTGGAAGACATGTTACGAGTTTGTGCTATGGACTCTAAGAAAGTTTGGGACGAACAATGGCACTGATCAAGTTCTCCTACAACAATAGTTACCATTCTAGTATTAGGATGGCTCCTTACAAAGCATTGTATGGTGAAAGATGTAGAACCTCACGGTATTGCCAAGAGATTTACAATGCACTGACCATTGGACCCGACCTAACATAAGCTACTATCCAGAAGGTCAGGGTGAGGATGAATAAAGGCAGCTCAGAGTTGTTAGAAAAGCTACGCAAATAGAAGGTGTCGGCCTCTAGAGTTTGAGGTGAGAGACCATGTTTTCGTTAAGGTGTCACCAACCAAGGGCATCATGACGTTTGGTATGGTGGACAAGCTAAGCCTTGGATACATTAGACTGTATCCCATCATTCAACGAGTTGGGCAAGCAGCCTATCGGTTAGAGCTACCACCAGAATTGCCAAGGGCACCTAATGTCTTCCATGTATCACAATTAAGCAAGTATATCCTTGACCCCTCCAACGTCATTGAACCAGACCCCTTGAAATTATAGGAAGACTTGTCTTATGAGGAGCAACCAATCCGCATCTTGGATTGAATAGAAAAACAGCTCCGTAAGAAGACAGTGCCACTGGTGAAAGTCCTTTGGGCCAACCACGTGGCATCGGAAGCTACCTAGGAACAAGAATAAGAAATCCGATCAAAGTACCCTCACTTGCTCGACTACTCAGGTGCTTGGAAAGTTTGGAGGACGAAACTTCCTTTAAAGGGTAGAATGTAAAACTTTGAAAATTTCTATAATAAATATTCATTTTCTTTTTTTGAAGTGACCGACTTAGAAGGCTTAAGCTCATGGGGTGATTGGATTTTTATGGGCAATTTAAGGGTGTATTTTTAGGTGTTAGTTAAGGCAATCCAAGCAAAAACAATATTTATTTTTGATTCTTTGCACCTAAAAATTTCAGAAAATTTAAAGAAAAATTATTTTGTGCAAGAAAGGTTTTTGAATCAACAAAACTCCCCCCAGCTGTGTTCAACCAAAAAAAAAAGAATTTATTTTCTCTCTCTTTCTTTTTCTTTTTCCATCTTCTTCCCCCAACCTTTCTTCCTTCTTCCGCTAAACCCTAACCCTAGAGAGAACTCCCCACCACCCTTAATCAGCCCACACTTCCTCGCACTCTCCCTCTCCCACGCTGCCCTCTCTCTCCCAGTTTTCTCTCTCCTTCGCATACTCTCTCTCACACCCTCTGTTTCTCTCTTTTCCCATATTCTCTCTCACCCACGGCAAACACCCGACAGCAGCCCACCGGCGCCGCCACTGTTGCCACTGTCGTCTTGCTGCTGCCTAACCGCTCACATTCTTCTTTCTTTAGGTTGTGTATGGACATGGTTCATGAATGCCCTAATTCAAGCTTTTCCTTCCTTTCAATCTTTTTTTTAAAATTTTTTTATAAACCTTCATCGAGTTAATGAATCTGAATTCTTTTTATGTTTTGTTTAAGTTTCAGATTTGAGTTATTGAGTTAAAGGACTAAAATTAGTCCAATTCTCTTCCTTTGTCTTTAAACTCTCTCAAGGTAAAGTTTTGATCTTTAACCCTCAATATTTTAAAGCTTGGATTGAGATAGGGAATTGGGATTTGTGGTTTCAATGAAGGGGATAGGTTATAATTGCATTATGAAGGCTTTGAGACAATGGGTGATAGTGTTGAGACCTAAAAACTTAGGGGTTATCGCTCTTGCTACAGTCAGAATGTAGGGCAACTTTGAGAAATTATCGACTAATATTGGCTTATTAAAAAATCGTAAAATTTGTATGGTATATAGATCTGGGATGCTTGTGTATCCAAAATCTTGAATCGTTCTAATTTGAGTTATGATTAGAAAGTTATGATCAAAATGCAAAGACTGCACAAATTTGGACTGTATTGGGACAGTTTGACAAATTTGCTGAATTTGAACTTTCTAAGACCAAAATATGCTAATTTCCTTAAAACAAAAGTTGTATTAGACGAATTGACCTTTCCATAGTGGGCTTAATCTCCAAAATCCGATATTAGAATGTGAGTTATGACCTCTAAAAGTTGGACTTGAATTCTTTCCCTAATCTGGACAATCCATATAAGTGTTAAGTAAAGAGATACATGTCAAAAGTTCACTAAAAATTATTTTGGGATTCTAACTTGTCAATTAGGCATAGAAATAGGTTACTAAGGATTTATATGCCATAATTAATTATATTCAGTTTTAGGCTAAGGGTAAAGGCTAACAAAACTGCTTTTGGAAAGTGAATAGACCCAAGTTCAGAACTCAAGCTCAAGCTTAGGCGTCGCTTTTGATCATGTAACAATCATGCCCTGACTCCCCTGAACTTCCCTTTTAAAAAAATATGCTTGTGGGTTAGCTTTTGCATTGATATGAATTGATGCTTGGGGGATCTTCTTGATAAATTGGTGTGTGATGAGACTTTACGGTTATTGTTGAAATTTGGCATGAATTCTTGAATCGCTTGAATGTACCTTTAAATCTCTTGTTTCGACCATGCCTTTAAATGGTTTGGATCTTTATTGGGCTGGGATGGGCTATTTACCAGTTTGAGCACATGAACTACTTTTAACTGTGATAATTAAGTGAATGAACTAGGCGAGACAAGGGAAGTTTGCTCTCGATTGTATGAAGGTCTTATAGCCTTCCCTGAGTAATTACATGCATGGTTAGTGGCCACATGCCACCTTTTTGAGGGACGTAGGCTAGGTTATCAATAACCGTCCAAATTAAAGGTAGGTCATGATGTGAATAAGCGGTTGCATTTAAACCAAGTGCAGGTCATGAGACCTAGCAAGGTTGGTTGCCCTTTTATCTACAATCTAAGCTGAGAAAGACTTGAATGAACTTAGAGTTCGGGTTGAAATGGTTGGGTTCCCTTTTATAAATTTGAATTGTCTTTTCCCTATGCTTAACACTGTTTGAACTGAATTAAATGTTGTTTGACTATTATGGGTGGTTGTTACTGAGCTTTATCTTTCAAATGTTTTGTTTTTCAGATAATCAACATGAGCATAGGGGCGTGGCGCCCGTTTAGAGTGAGGTTGTTAACGCATAAGACTTATAATATATTGCCTAAAATAAAATTTTCTAGAGTGGACATTGGTTTAAACTTAGCTTGTTTGACTTGACTCATGTGATTGGTTTAACACTAAATGTTCAATAATGGACTTGGTGTGATACTTAGGCTTGTGTTTCCTAATAGGAAATATGATGGTAACGCCCTATTAGGTTATCTGCTGCCACGTAGCTTAAATATTAGTAATTAATTGAAATTAGAAATTTCGGGGTGTTACATTACCATTGGATCTATGCTTGACCTCCATAGGCCATAGCGAATACAACCTCCTTAGCCTTTTTGCTTTATTCTGGGGGCTTTGTCTATCTTTCGAGCAATATAACACTTTTAATCCCTTTTTCATTACATGAAAAACTATGCATATTCCAGTACTAACTGAGCATCAAAGGCAAAATTTCACGAGTTCTCCTAAGGCTAGAGTTTTGGGTAAGTTATCCTAAGGGAACTGTACTCACTTAGACGGAGAAGCCAACCTTCTCTACATAACTAGAACTCCCTTGATCTTGCTTACTCCATCACTTGAGCTCAAACACTTTGGTGTCATTTATGGGGAGCATCACTACTAGAGAAAAAGAACCCTTACTTCCCCAGTAATACAGACGCCAACTATTGAGCCCTTAGCAAAGTCAGCCAAAGGAGAAAGCCCACCCAAGACTTCATAATCCATATCTCAAAAGGTTGAAAATCTAAACATCCAATTTAAGAAAGATCGAAAGACAAGCATTTAGAAAAAGTCAAAGTTGTTCTCCTCAAAAATTGGTTTGGGTACCTTAGAGACAAGGATATAGTTGCTGGAAATTAGAATTAAGAACAAAGAGACACTACAAGTGTCTTGCATTAGTAGATTCGCTATGATTTGTTGATTGACTTGAAAGACATATAGCCCTTATGGTGGAGACAATAAAGACTCTAAAAATTGACATGCTAGGAGTGGCTTAATAGTATCATGATTAGAACAACCTCAATCTAATGTGCAACCATTGCATGGCCCACAACCCACTAACAAAGCTAAGTTACTCCAGCTAATGCATGTATAGTGAGTGAGAAACTATACGACTCCTCTAATGGTGATGAGCAATAGTTGCAAAAGGCGCCACATGATGAATACAAGGAAGAGAGGGACATTGATTGGAGACATATAAGGGACGATCAGGAAGGATGTGAAGAGTGAAGCGCCGTAGCGCGAGGCATGAGTGCCACTTTCAAGTGTAGGAAATCGTTCTTTTAGCTTTATTTTAGGAAAGTTTAAGTTATGCGAGGAAACTAGAGTAGCCACTATAGTTTTAATAAAATATGAAAACCTTTTTAAAAACAAGAATTTAGAAAAGAACTCCCCAGAATCCTAGATAGGATTGGCTTGACTCTAAGGCTACTAGCCAAGAATTAGGTCCAGGGGTGAAGATACGAAGGATGGTAGGAACATTAGTCTACCTAACGATATCACCCATTCAATAATGACATCTACTAGGGTTATAAATAAGAATGATGAATTCTAAATAATTGCATACAAGTATCAATGTCATTCCACTTTGTCTTGTTTAGTGATTTTAGCATCAAAGGCATGATTTTTTAGGTGACCTCTTAAATTAAGTCAGTTATATGCTAATTATCAAAAAAACAAAAAGAAAACATAAAGTGACAAACTTTGTGTTCGCATGGATCATTGTATGTAGTCTTCCATAGTAATATGCACAAAAATACAAGCAATCAAGGAAGATCAAATAAAAACATGATGGTCAAAATTTGTAATAAGAAAAGAAAATAATGATGTTAAATTCCTTATTCTATTTTACTCCTTAGGACTCACTTCAATCCGGTTTGGCAATGCTAGGATTCAGGCCTCCGTCTTACTCTAAATAAAGTGTATGTGTGGTTCAAGGCTAATACCAAAAGATTTTTTTGTAAAAAAGTAGAAGAAATAATATATTTTTGTATTTTTTTGAGAATTATTTAGAAAGAGTATTGTTAGAAAAACTAAAGAAAGAGAGAGAGAGAGAGAGAGAGAGAGAGAGAGAGAGAGAGAGAGAGGAATGCTAGAGAAAGGGTGCTCTCTCTAGTGAAAGAGAGTGGAAGAGATGTGGTGAACATGTCAATGTGTCACTGTGTGTGTTGATGTCCTCCAAGAGAGGAGGAGATGCTCTTTTTATAGTGAAGAGGATTAAATGAATCCTCCTAGGGTTTGTACACAAAACAAAGATTATATTCCATAAAATATTTTAGGGAAAGATTTGTGTCAATCTAGCCAACACTATGCCTTAGGTGCCAAACAGGAAGCAGTGGAATAGGAGGAAGCGCCTCTTGGAACCAACTACAGGAAAAACAATGCTAACGGTAGGCCACTGGGCTGATAGATTTCTAGGTCAATTTGTTTTGGTCGTAACTTTCTTATTCAACTTCTAATTGGATCAAATACTTTTCACTAGAATGATTATTGAATCTAGTTTCTAATAAATTAAGTTTTAATTCTGCTGGTCGAATACAAAGAGTTATAGGCCCAAGAGTGAGAGGGTGTTGGAATCTATGTGCGTTTCACTATATAGTGCATATCTCCTCCGTTGTTTATTGGATTTGAGCTTATAATATGTCTTTAGACAGCTCTTTCAATGAGGAATGTGGTTTCATAGACAAAAGAATATTTTGATCCTATGTTATGGTCATAATTAAGGTACAAATATCCATAAATCGCTAAATCTTCACAAAATGGGCTAGTTTGCCTCTTATTTAAACTTTTGCAAACCTTTTGGAATCTTGAAATGTTTTTGAAAAACCTTTGTTTCAAAATTATTTTTGTAGTTACTAAGACCTTTAGGAAGCCAAATTGAAAGTTGTTTTACCAGTAGTAAGTTAAGAAATTGTCGTCACTAGACCATCGATGCATGTAGCATACAATATGTGTTCAGTTTATATTTCAAGGAAACGTTTAAGTGTCTACAAAAGCCCCGACTTTGGTTGAGGCTAGTTAGGGCGAGGGTAAAAGTATTCATATAGGATGTATGAAAATGCTGAGGTAGCTTGCAATCCGTCGAGGAAAGTATGAATGCAAATGAGCACTTAAGACATACAACATAAGAGATGTGCAAAAAAAATTTGGGGGCGGGGGGGGGGGGGGGCGGGAGGCCCTATTAGGGATTTAAGGCCTCGTTCAGGGGTAAAGCCCCCACTGTAGCTGAATTTGAGTTGGGTGAAGGGAAAAGTTTGTAGTGTCATGTAAATGTACATATAGGTTTTCATATTCCCAATGTGATGGGGATGTGTAAGTTGCGGGTATGTGGTGTGACCTGTATAATGCTATTTTTGGGTTTATCCACAAAAGAAGAGTGTGTGTTTAACAAGGGTCTCAGCTATAAAACCAACCACATATGACTAAGACGAAATAGAAATCCATGTAGGGTCTCATCTACGAGAGCAACCACCTATGGTTAGAACAGAAGGAAAGTTCACTTAGGGTTTCACCTAAAACACCAACCACCTACAGCTAGGACGAAAGGGAAGTTCACCTACAAGACCAATGAACTATGTCTAGGACTAGGGTTCCAGTAACCTACAACTAGGAAAAATGGGATTTAGCCTCCTATAGCAAGATGGCGAAGTGTTTATGATTAGAGTAAGACATAATTTAAACACCTATGACTAACATGATGAAATGTTTATCCACCTATAACCAAGAAAAGTGGGTTTAAGTCGCCTATGACTAAGAAGAGTTCTAATCTCCAATGACTAAACGAGAATGATCCTAGCTTCCTATGACTAAGATAAGAAGAAATCTAGCCTTCTATAACTAAGATGAGACAATCTCTATCAAACTATGAATATGATGAGAAGATGTCTAGCCACCTACGATTAGAAAGTGCAAGACTAGTTTTACTTAACATCATAATGCTTGTGATAAGCAAAGGCAGGGCTTTTAAACCGCTGAAGAAATCGAGGAGGCTTTGTTTTGGGGGAGACCAAAAAGGGTAAGGTTGATGGATACAATGCCAACATGGAGAGAAAAACATGTTTTTGCACAAAGTGAATTGGGGACATATACTTTTACCTGGATGAAGGACTAGAAGATGATATAGAGCTACCTATAACTCTTCTTGAGAGGCCTAATAGAGACCACAATATTCTTTTGATGTTAGCTACAAGGTTGGTGCCATTTAGAGGATGAATTTAGCATATAGTTGTTAAAGTTCTTTGAAGGAAGTGCTTCATCACTTTTATGAGAGATTAGTATATATGGAGATGTCAATCCCATAGGTTCTTTTTTTTTTTCTATTATTTTCTCACTAAATGTTCTATCAAGATGGAAGACATTAATAAGGGATGTTATGTTCTATAATAGTGTTTAAATTTCGTCCAATTTGTGGGCCAAACATGCATGTGCAGTCTAAGCTCAAATGAGGATGCAAAGGCTATGATATGATCATGTATGTGTATATATTTGGGGCGAGGGATGCAAAGACAAAGCCTGTGAATACATGTATGCTAAGGTTTAAATGAATCCATGCATGATGCATGATGCATAATGTAAACTATCATGAGATTATAGGTCAAACTAGACACAACTATGAGAACAGGGGGCCCCTAATTGGGGTAAGGGGAAAGGATTGATTAGGCAGGCTCTCAGATGTAAGGTAGGGATGAGGTTAGACCAGGTTAAGCTGGCTGAGGGCAAACTAATTTAGGTTGGAAAAGTAGTTATGGAGGGCAAACTAAGTTGGGCTGTTTAGGTAGATACGAAGATTCGTAAGGTTGAGGTAAGATTGGACTAGGTTAGGTTGGAATGATAGATGTAAGTATGTGGAAGGCAAACCAGGTTAGGCTAGCAAAAAATATTTAGGTTTCCTAGGTCTTAAGAGGTATGTGTAAGGAATTAGCCAAGTCATGATTAATATAAGGAAAGTTGCAAGTGATCAAGTGCAAGTTAAGAGATAATGACAAGGATAAGTGGTCTGAGTGAAGGTGATTGGAGGAAGTCGATCATGTAGAGTGTGATAGCCTTGTATGTGATTTACGCATGCATATGCATACTTAAATTCTAAATTTAAGACTATTTTGAGATCATGTATGTCAATTAAAAATGGCTTTTGAGATGGTAATGAGATACAAGTATAAGGTAAAAAGAGGTGAAAGGAAAGGTTAGGTTATTCATGTCCAAGTCTTAGAGAGGTCATACTAGTAGAACACTTCACGAATTCTCATAAAGCCAACTTGCTTTTTTGAGTTAAATTTTATTTGATAAGAGCCTTAATTAAGCTTAATTTGAGATGGTCATGCCTCAGAGAGGCTATCTACGTATCCATATGGGAACTAGGCCAAGCGCAGTTATAAATCGTATGTGACTTAGAGGATTGGTCTCCTATAGGGATTTCTATGGAATGGTTAAGGGTTTAGGTGATCAAATGATGAGTAAAGGATGTGAAAGCTTAAAAGTTAACTTTTGTATGTTCTCAAGTATTAGAGTCATAACTGGGATAAAAATGGTTGTTAGTCATTGAATCTTCATAAAATGGGCTAATTTTGCCCCTATTTGACCTTTTTCCAAACCTTTAGGAATTTTGAAATGTTTTTGCAAAACCTTGATGTTTGAAAACTATCTTCATAGAGACTAGGACCTTTAGGAAGCCTAAAACAAATCTACTTTTCCACTAGTGAGTTGTGAAAGTGCTGTCATCAAATCGTCAATGCACATAGCATGCAAGATGTATTCAATCTATATTTTGACACATTTATGTGTTTATAAAGATAAATTATCGACCATCGCAAGCCATTTACCTACCTTGGGGGACACGTTTTGCTTGGCAACCTCCATGCTTCTAGAGTTACATAGCAATCTAATGGCTCCATTGGGCACTATAACGCTTGGGTGAGGAACCCTTCTTTCACGACGATAAAGTAGACACCACAAACACTCCTTTTCATCATGAAATGAACGACATTATAGGTAATGATTCCACTGCCTACTCAGAGGCTGAGGTATCCACTAAAGAGGCCTTTTGCATGCAAGTCACCTAAAGTGAAATCATCCTTCGCACCTTTCGATCTTAGGTGTCCAGCTCCTAAAAAAGGTCAAGATCCCGCAATCGAATTGTTTAATGGTAAGACGAACACTGAGGGTCATTTAAATTCGTTTGCTACTCAATTGAACTTACTTCCTAACACTTTTTGTATGGAAAAAATTGAGTGCCTCAAGGGCATGGCTAATTACTGTAGTACCTGATGATTACCTCTATAGGAACGGGGTGAATTCAGGCCATTTAGCACTAATTCAGATCATTATAAACTAAAGAAAGTCATAAACAGAAGTAAACATGCTTAATTGAATATTAAGCAGAACATTAAATCTGAACTAAACACAACTTACTCTCATTCAAAACAAGAATAAAAATTAAGAGAACTAAACCAAAACAAGATACAAACTAATTAAACATTAATTCTAGACCAAGCATGATTAATTAAGCAAATTAAACCATAATTAAACCATAATCCTACTTCAAGCATGATTAGCACAAATTAATAAATCAAACAACAAAATCAACAAAGCTAAGCATAAACTACTAGTTAATAACTTATCAACAAATGCAAACATCAAATTAGCATGAAAGCATTAAAATCTAAACTAGATAAGAAGAAAGAGTGTATTCGTTATCTAGAACTGCTAAATCCACAAAGGGAACATGCTGAGGTCGATTTAATGTTAATTGAGCCTTGCTCTTCAGTTATTCTAGCTAATCTAGTCTAGATACCTACCAAACTCAAAATTCAAAAATGAGTTTTGAAATCCTAACTTGAAATGGGAAGGAGTGCAGACATTAAAGTTTTGAGAGAATAAATAGAGAGATTAAGAGTAGAGATTGACATCGAAGGATGATTAGAAAGCAAAGTAACAATGCACAAACATAGATAAGCCGGTAAAAAAAATTGAGCATGAATTAAAGTGGGACAAACTTGTTAAACAAAGCTAGATTTTCTAAAAATAAGAGATAGAAAACAATTCAATCAACAAAAAAACTAAAGCCTGAATTAAGTCCAAGTGAGTATTTGAGAGTTGCAAACTAGATTTACTCCTAGACCTAAACTTAAACTAAGCTAAAAAGTTACTTAAACCTTGTTTTAGTCTTGAGAAAACAAATGGGGCGTATTTGTAGGCCCCTTATATCACAAGAAAAAGGGTTGAAAGACAGGCTAAGCAACGATCTTGGAGAGACTCACAGTCTGATCATCAGCTAGCCCATGTATTGTGGTGCTCTCCAAGATTGAGCCATGGTTTGTGTTGGCTAGCTTGGTCGGCTGTGGACTAGAGCTTGGATGGCCCATCGTTCATGCCCCACATTGCAACCCAGCAAAGGCTTTTGTTGGTTCTGGTCCTCCTTATTCTATTCTTCTCGACCATTCTTGCTGTAAAGCTTGTCGACAGCTACAAATTTAACAACTACTTCGGTTATTAAATACTTTTTATAGCATAGGAAAGTAGGGATCGATCCACAAGGAAAGATTGTTTTAAAAAGGCTAGCATAATCCTAAATGATTTTACTAATCTAATTTACTAAATCTAATCTTAATAATTCTAAAATAATTAAAATCTAATGAATAAAAATCTGAAAAAATAGCCAATGATGCTCCTAAATATTTTGGATTATATTCTGGAAAGAAAACAATAAAAAGCTTTCCTAGATAATATAGAAAAACAAAATCAGAATAGTAACTGAAATTCCAATTAAAAATCAAAACAACAAATAATAATCAGAAAATAAATATTAAAAATGTCAAAAAGTAACCTAAAATATTATTATTCAGGAATATAAGCTTATAACTCCTCAATTGTATCCAAATAATTTC
>JACYFF010031959.1:74053308-74072174 GCA_017589665.1 Selenicereus undatus | reverse complement strand
TGATGGTTTATGATGTTGGTGATGAAGGGATATGAAGGGTGATGACGTGCAATGTGGTTGTGAATGAAGTTGGTAGAGGCGTGAGGTTCTTTATGAAAGGAGGAGATGATGATGATGTTGAGGGAGAAGGAGAAAGGCGTAGAGATGGTTGGCCGTGGATGTATGGCGTGTAGATATGGTGTGTGTGGGGATGATAAGCATAAAAGATGATGGGAAGGAGATGTGGCCGTGAGCTGCTGTGGAGATGTATGGAGGTGAGGATCCTTATGGTGATGGTGATGATGATATATATAGGGAGGAAAGGAGGGGTGTGATTAGGGTTAGTAACTAGGGTTTCCTTCTTCCTTTCTTCCTTAAACTTCTTCTCCCTCAAGACTTCTAGCTCTTCTCCAACTCTTGAAATCCTAGCCCACACAACATCTTCATAATTATCATTTTTGGACCGTCTTCTATCTAAGCATGTAAAACTCGAGCCTTAACGACTCATCTTCTCCTCTTTATTAAAACAATGCCTAACCTGAAAAATATATGAGAATAACGTAAATTACATGCAATAATGTGCAAAATATAATCAAGATAATTAATAAAACGATGCATGATAATGGCTTAACACTTGCCACTTAATTTTCATGTCCTGGGGCCTGATTCTCTGCTTCCTGCACACATTGCACAAAATTACCAATTAGTTCAATTCTCTTTATTACCTGCAAAATTAAGAAAATATTAATAAAAGACTTAAACTAATGATTATTTGGAACAAAATCTAAATAAAAAGTGCATTAAATTTGTAGATTTTTTAAAGAACAAAAAACCGCACAACTACTCGCCCTTGATCAAAACAAAACAACCCAAATCACTTTCCTAAGAAGCACAGTTGCATTTAGCGTATGTGTAACACCCCGACCCTCTCCTGGGTCGTGGACAATTACCAATAACGGCTTAAAGGATCGTTGACTAGCCTTACAAATCACCACAAGTCTTTCTAACGTGCTTCGTTCTCGCTCACACGCTGCCTGAGAAACTTCCCAGGAGGCCACCCATCTTAAGATTGCTCCTCAGCAAGCGCGTTTAACTGTGGAGTTCTTAAAAGTAGGCTTCCCGAAAAGAAAGGCGCACCTTTGGTGCTATAAGTAGTCACTTCGATCCTTTTAAGTCACACTGGGGGTGTTACAATCACCCCTACTTGAAGCGCACAACATCCTCATTGTGCCTCACTAACCGACCGACTTACGAGTCCTCTTGACCAGCGATCCACACCCAGTATCCTTGTCCTGTTATATGACTGCCCATGGGCTCTCCATCCACTAGCGTGGCTCACGGTCGCGGGTCGGCTCTGATACCATCTGTAACACTCCAACCCTCTCCTGGGTCGCAGACAGTTACCAATAATGGCTTAGAAGATCGTCAACTGGCCTCACAAATCACCACAAGTCTTTCCGGCATGCTTCGTCCTTACTCACACACTGCCTGAGAAACTTCCCAGGAGGTCACCCATCCTAAGATTGCTTCGTAGCAAACATGCTTAACTGTGGAGTTTTTAAGAGTGGGTTTCCCGAAAAGAAATTTGCACCTTTGATGAAATAAGTAGTCACTTCGATCCTTTTAAGCCACACTCAGGGTGTTACAGTATGTCACAAGCTCTTTAAACCCCTTAGTTTCTTAAAGTGGACAAGTGATGTCTTCTAAGAGTGTATAGAAGATTCACCAGCAAAATATTATCAAAACACAGAAACAAGACATACATAGAAACACAAAAAGGAGAGGGGGAATATGTACATCTCAACTAATTTAACCCCCTTAACAACCGAGCTACTAAGCTATATATGTATAATACACTCCCAAAAGACCTTGATGATACAAAATGCATTGTAGTTCTCACTATTCGCCTCAAGCAAAACTGTAAAATGTGTATACCTTGGTCCTTGATGCGAAAGTGTATCAACCCCTAGAAATTAAGTATGTCCATTATTACTTAATTAAGTGACTTTTTTGCTAGATTTATTCCTTTATTTCAAGATTAAACACACATACACCCAATGGCCACTTGACCTTTATACACATACTCGGATCTTCCCTTTTAGAAGGGGTTTCTATTAGTTGTACAATGCACAAACAAGGTACAATTAGCACAGTTAATCCAATGCATAATTTAAATTATCAACCAATAAGAAAACATGACTAAACTAACAATAACGCATCAAATCTAACTGGTGGGGAGTAGCGAGAGAAAGAAAGTTACATTGCAAGATTCAAATCCAACAATGGAGGTTGGACCTCCAACATTTGAGCAGAGTGAGTGAATATTCTCTGCTGATTTTCACTAAACTATCCTAATATCAACTAATCTAGTCCCTAGCTTCTAAAAACTTAAATTTGAAAAAACGGATTTTGAAATCCTAACTTGAAAGTTAAAGAAGGAAGGTGGAAATTGAAGATTTAGAGAGAGCTCGTAGAAATTAGGGGAAGCAAGTAGTTTTGAAGCAAGATTAGAGTATTACAACACTAATTTAAGGCATCACTCCAACCAAAACAAGAGATTTATAAGGATTTAACTTAGGAACAAAAATAAAACAACCAGGAAAGCGAGAGGATTTGATGTAGAAAAAAAGAGATTGCAATTAAACAGGACTAGAATTAAAGAAAAAAACAAGTATTAAATATTAGATTGACTCAATGCTTAAGTTAAAATCTACTTAATGCAAAACAGCGGAGGAAGGGGCATATAAATAGAGGTGCAGTTGAGGGCTAGCATAGGCATGAGCTATCCGTGCCAAGCCTTCTATCTCTTCCTCTGTTTTCCTCGCACCTTCAGGCCCATTCAAGGCCCTGATCTTCTTTTCTTGCTTGTTTCTTCTACACTTGGGCTACTGGTCAACCCAATCATTCTTTAAGGTTATTTCGAGCTGTTCTTCAGGGTTAACTCAAGTTATTCTTTCAATTTTTAGGCATGTTTGAATCCATTATAATGCCATTCATTTCATTAAATATGAGATCAAAAAAACTTTTATAAAAGACCTAATTTAAAAATTATTTAAAAATCCAAGTGAAATGAGGTGCAAAATTGACACACGTTGAGCCCACGAAGAAGATTCTCAAGCACCTTTGGCATGTCAAAGTTAGAAAATGGACACCCTTTTTCATTAGAGTCCTCAAACTTTAGGCTTCCTTTTGGCATGTCTCTTGATGAAGTTATTGATTCCATATCGTCGAGCTGCCTACCGTGGTTGACAATTGTAAGCTCCATATCTTGAGCACGTGTTGCTAATTCTTTAAATGTCTTGGACTTCTTCACTTGCAAAGCATATAGTACGTTCGAACCATCCCTTGAGTACATGGCTAATTAGTGGAAGACTAAGGCAAGTGATATTTGCATGTTAAATAGAGCGCGCGTCAATGATTAGTGTAGTCAATGATTGACTAGTTCTCCCATTGCCTCGTGTAAGTTAGCTCACTTATGCTGACAATGCAGCATGTGATGTGGAATCGATTCAAGGAGTCACTTTTCATTTGGCCCCACCTTTAATGGATTTAGAAGCAAGATTTGCATACCAATCAAATGCAATGCCTTTAAGAGATCGCACAAAATTGCTTCACCACAAAGCCACCTTCTATCCTAACATTGTAGCAAGTCTCCATGAAGTATGCTATGTGTTACTTTGTCTTTCGCTTCCTATAAAATTGATAAAATCTAGGAGGTAGATAACCATGCGACATATGAAGGGCATCAATCCTCTTTGTGTAAGGTTTTGAGTACTGATGAGTTTTACGTGAACATTCCCCTACTTGAGCCTTCACCTGATTAGTTATCATGCTTTGAATTTCCTTGATGGACATCAAACCCAATAATGAGTCTTTCTTTACCTTGCAATCATCATCAGAATCTTTGTTGTCGTACTTTTTTTTGGCTATCTAAGCCATTATTGAAGGTTTTAGATGACTGCTTGTCTTGTTTCCTTGCCAACACAGCAATATATTCACTTTGATGCTTAATTTGTGCATTCTCTTTGTCGTTTTCCTTAGAGAGTTTCTATAGCACGGTCTTTATACTAGTGATCTCTTCTTCTATATTGAAAGTCACTATCACCATGGCGAGAATGACAATAGTATTGAAGGACTCAGTTTCATATTTGGAGAACAGTGAATCTTTTTGGAAATTAAGCGAGTCTGTTCTTAGGATCCATGACCTCTTCAAGGCGATCTTAAGTTTGTCTTTTGGAGAAAGATACGAGAGGTAGAGATTGTCCCACTAGACATGCCAAAATTTGTAAACATAAGTTTCATGTCAAAATCAAACAAGACAAGAAATATGGACAAATTAATCTGTATTAATCTTTAGATCAGTTGGCACAATCTTTGTGTATTTGTTACAAAATGAACAAACAATTAATTCATCAAATTCGATCTCCAATTGATAATTTGAAGGACGACCCGTTTGGGTTGAATCTCGATCAACTCTATTGATTTGACTTTCTTTGATGAATTGAATGAATGAGTTATTGAAACAGAGCCTTAGAGACATAATCTCAATCAAGAAAAAGATATTTGCCCTTGAAGAGTTGGTGGCAAGTGCTTGAGGTACTTATTGTTTTCTTTTAGATAGAATTTTTGCTCTTGGGTGAGTGAGTTTTTAATGCCATAAGTAAGAGGGAGCAGTATTATGCTTATAGCGAAAGAATCTCTTACCCTACTAGGGTTTATAATTTAATCTTTGTCTTGGTCCCTTGACAGTCTGTTTGATTGACAATTTTATCATCAATTTGGCGATTGACTTGGTAGTTATTTTGGTTGTGATATAAAAGTCGATTTGGCTCAATCCATTTACATAGATTTAATTAATCTAAATAAGCTAATAACCAAAATATTCAGTCTACATTTGATTTTTGGGTATGATTCATATCATTAAACTTTTAGGGCCTATTTGTTTTACCAATTGCAAAGAGCAGTTAGCGGTTGGGAGTAGTTGAGAGCGATTGTGATTAGCAGTTTGCAGTTGTGAGTAGCTAGCAGCAAGTGAGAGCAGTTGGAAGCGGTGGAGAACAGTTAGGCACGGCAACGTTAGCGATTTGCGGTTGAAAACAGTTAAGAGTAATTGAAATCAATCACAATTGGGCAACTGTAGAAACGAACAGGCTTCTTAGTATCCACTTGCTCATCTCTTCAATCACTGGAGACCTAGACACACTTATCTCTTCAACCATTGTAAACCTCAAAAGACACCACGGACACAATATAAGGGACATCAATCTCTCAATTCTCAAATCACTTTAAATGTGGCACATATCATTAACGTTTTAGGGTTGATGCGCTTATCTCTTCAATCACTGTGGGCCTGAACATGCCTCTCGTCACCTATTGTGGGCCTAACACCATATAAACGACATCAATCACTTTAAATCCAACACAATATCATGGACATTCATCTTTGAATCTTTGAGCTTAGAATGATATCACGGAGTCCCTCTTTGAATTCTGAGTCTGAGCAACACGACGATAGCATGTGCCATATATACAATCGCATACTAGAATCCTTTCAGAAGGGGAATTGCAATGATATGGTCCTCATATCCAATGTTTGATATTTTAAGCTGTTTAAAATATTTACCGTGGTGGTAAAAAGATTTTCCAAAAAAATCTCAACCGTTGGATCAAGACACTGCAGTCCCCTCTACAACGGCAGAGAATTCCAATCTTGAAAGTGCTCACCAAGCACCGAGAATCCCTATCCTAAAATTGACAAACCAAAGACCAACTGCAGCCAGCCAAATAGGACTTTAACCTAATTACCTATATGAAGATTATACAAGGGCACAATTACATGAACTTTGCTCGTGCCTAAAAATTTATTTACAGTAAATAATCTGTGTTCACAGCCGTTGAAAATGTAGTCTGATCTAATACCCAAAATTGGTTGGTTAATGCTCCTGCACATTTCCCAGATCTTGGTTTTTGAGGAATCCCACAATTCCCCTCTGTGAAGATTAAAACAAGCTTGATGCCATCAAACCATCTCAAGAAGCTTGATATCCCCGGTGGAGTTTGCAGCCACCAAAATAGAAGACTGGCCCCGCCAACATACAGATGATATGAATTGCGCATTATCATCCGTTTCGTTCCCCGAAATTGGATCAATGCTGCTAAATTTGAATGATAAGGCTGGCATGGGAAAGGCTTTATGATAAATGAAAACCTGTTTGTTAAAAGCTGCAACCATTAGCTACAGAACAAAAGCACCACTATTATAAGGGATGTTAAATTTTTATATCAATTGGACACAACACCTACTTTCATATTCTTCACAAGGGATGAATAGTTAACACATTTGAATTAAACACAAAAAAGGAAAATTGGCATTGCGCTCATCTTGTTTTAGGTTTTGTTAAGAACTGCAGTGTTTTGGGTTGGATAGGCTAAATAATAAAACATTAGATTTGGTGAATACTGCACTTAGCCCTTATTGAGTTAGGTCATAGGTCAGAAAATCAGTACATATTTCGACTTTGGATTGGGTCTTTTGTAGTGTGGGTCAATATGATCGCTTGCAACTTCCAGTCAATCTGGATTATTATAGGTTTTAGGCCCTTCAGGGTGTTCAGCTCATCCAGGTCAGAAAATTGGGCACACGTCAACTTTCCTTTATGTATGTATTAATCCCCCCCCCCCCCCCCCCCCCCCCCCAAACGAATAAACAAAAAAAAAAAAAGGCTAATGTATTGAGGCATCACTGAAAATTGATAGTAGCCCCTCAGTTCTCTGATAAGTACCATTGGTTCTGTATTATGCACCGTGAATACATGCCTGATGCATCAGTCACATGCCACGTCACAACATCAATGCACAACTCCTCAAGCCATCAAGGGATAGATCAAAATATCAGCAACAGATTAAACCCTTACAAAAATCCAATAGAATCAGGCAAGTCAGGCCTCCGGCAAATTGTTGTAACTTCTAACTTCATGCCAAAAGCATGCAATTTCATTTATTGCCATACAACAGTAGAGATAATGTCAGTAGCCCCACCAGATAAGAACACTGGAGTAAATTTCAACAATATAGTGACATGCGGCAATGACATACCTCATTTGTTTCTGAGCCTGTTGCAATGTAACCATCAGACACTGACAGACCTACAAAGTTCTGAAAACAAGTGTTAACGGCCAGAAGAAACCCTCAAGCCATTGGCCAACAGGCGGCTTCAAAAAAAGTCCAAGTATACATATCAGACATGTGCCAATTTATTTTAATCCACGAGAATTGTAGTCATTGAGCAAATTCGATTGGCCCATGATGTCCCCCCCCCCCCCCCGGCAAACAAAATGAAAATAAAACAGCCATATTTTCACCTCAACATGATCTTCCTCTAGGAAAACTCGTCTGCTATTAATGTGACAAGCAAATGTCATACTCAGAACAAATGAACAACAAATATGCTTGCAATAAGCTATGAAATACGCTTCGTAACAAACAAGGATGAGATTAGCTGCACTGAATCGAAACATAGGAAGTGCTACAGAAACCCAATGGTTGGGGCAGCACCTATAAATCAATTTTCCATGGAAAAGGCCAAAATAAGTAAATAAATAGATAAATTGAGTGCCAACAAGCTCCACTGATCAGCACATTAGCAAAGGACACCTTTATGTTTCCTTTACTTTCAAGAACAGATGACCAGAAACTTTTAGAGCATCATAACTCGTTAGAGCGGTAGTAAAATGATAAAATCTAGCAGGATGGTCAGATTGCTGATTGTTGCACTTGTACGAGCATATAGAGGTACAATAAGCCATTAATGCTGGCACATTTGTAGCAAGTTTCAAAGCGCAACAAGAATTCAACTGCAACGGCACAGACATTTGGAGATAAGTTCAGGTCATTTTAAGGTCATTGTATTACCTTCACATTCATGTGCCCGGTAAATGACTGGAGTGGACCCTCAACAACCCGAGATGAGCACAACGACAAATCCCAAAGCTTCAGTGTGTTATCAGTCGAAGCCGAAACCAAGTTTGTGGAATCTACAAACTTGACATAGCTTACAGTTTTGTTGTGTCCTATCAATGTGAATAAAGGCACTCTGGGATTCCGCAGATCGTAATAATATATTCTATGATCAGCTGAGCCGAACGCAAGATGACGACCAGAATCCATAGGAAATTGAACACAGCAGACGTTAGCCTTTGTTTTGATAGTACCAACACTTGCACCCTGCATCAACCGTCCATGTGAGAGAAACAAATCATCACACACAGAGGACATCAATCTTCATATTAATAGCAATTAGATAACAACAGTACGTTTAGTTTTCAAAGCTGACATCCACCAAATGTAGAAATAGAATTGCCTGATTGATACTCCAGAGCTTAACTGAACCGTCGTCACTTCCACTTGCCAATATTGTTGGATCTGCTGATGAGTAATCGATGGACCAGACCCTCCTTTCATGTTCTCTGAGTTCCATGAACACTCGGCCTCTTGCAGCATCCCATATCTGAACATGTTTACAAAATTAAGCATGACAGAATTAATAGGTAATCTGGAAGTTATTACAGAGCATCAACTTACCTGCACTACCCCCTCAAAATTACTGGAAGCAATCTGACTTTTGATGTAACTATTCCAACAAACGCTGCTTAGTTTTGATCTACTAGACATTTCAACAACAGGATAATGGATATCACGGTCACCATTTAGGATAGCATCACATTCAAATACTTTGATCTTCTTATTAACTCCAGCTGTAGCAAAGAACTCTCCATCTCGATCAAAATTGACAGAGCAGACCAGGTTCGACGAATTTAAGAGATCCCCTTGCTTCAAGTCTGCTTTCACTCTCAGTTCAGTAAATGACAAATACTTGCATAAACCATCAAGGAAGGGGCCAATCCATCCACTTTCTCCGCTATTTGTGTGCTGCTCTTTTGATAATGAAATACTGGAACTTTTCTCAGTTAGAACAACAGATCCTCTACTATTGCTACTAAGCTGAGAATGGCCACCCAGTGGTTTCACTGACAACCTGACTGGTCGTTGCCGAGCCAAAAGATAAGCAGACTCAAGTTTCTTAAAATTTTTCATCAATCGGGAGTTCTTGAACAGTAAGCTTTCTGTGCTCTGAACAATCATCTCTGACCTGTGACTTTCATTTTGTTTGCCATCACTTCTCATATCCATGCTAAACACCGTTTCATGTTGAAACCTGTCAACTAGAGGGCAATTGACAAGAGGGCGATCACGTGTTGACTGATGAATCCTGTCCAATCCTGAAGGAAAACCTCCTCTCTCCTTTAGAATTTTTTGTTTGTTTACAATTTCCTCAATATCAGAAGACAGAAAGGAAATTGTGTTGTGCAACTTATTAGCAGCTTCTTGTTTGGCTTGCCTTATAAGGACAAGAAACTCAAGCAACAATTCCTGTTCCTCTATCTTCTGCCTGAGTTCTATGGCAGCTTCACGTTCATCAATGTCAATCCGCGGTTCATTAAGGAACTCACTCTGCAGCAACTCCCTGTCATATGGACACATGGAGAAAAAAATTGTTTAGCACGACATTGCCCCTACAGAAGATACCTTGAGAGTACATTCTACTAAATTCCACAAGAGAGGAGATCGGATGCCATTTATTGTTCAATGTCATTGCTTCCAGCTTCTTCCAGGGAAAGTCTATGTCTTACAAACCCCCTGCGCCCCCCCCCCCCCCAAAAAAAAGAAAACAAAATACAAAAAAAAAAGTTAAACCAAACAGTAGGGGGCAGAGGAGAGAGTGATTTCATGAAATTACGTTACGCTAGCTCTACATTTGCTATGATAATACTTGTATGCTCTCAGTTTTGACCATCTATTTTAACATAGTCAAATTTAGGCATAATTCACCAAAAGTGATTCAATACCACAAGCAAGGAACTCAATATTTTCAGCACTAGAAAATGATCCCAAAGCTTTTAAGATGACAACCATACTTTAGGGATGTGCAATGATGTTGCAGTGACATTTTTGCCAACGGAAGATACCATATCAATAAACTTGTTAAGTCAATTGGAAAAGCCATTACATTGTTGATGCAGGGACTTGGCCACCGATTGTATGGAAGGAGCCTCTATGAAGTCATGCCATGACTCAGGATATCCTAGAAATAGAAAGTCAAAGCTTACAGCGCTACAAATTATGACAAACCACTCAATACTTCAATGATACTTTTGCTAGAATTTGATCACTCAAGAAGGCAGCAATCTTTACAGAAAGAACAAATAAACTACTTTGACCAATAGCTGAATCTAGAAAGTAATCTCAGTACTAATGTTCAAGAAAATAATATAGATTAGGAACAATAAGATGATATCATAGGCATTTCTCTTCACTAGTAAAATCAGGCAATGGTTTAGCACATGAATGTGACCACAGTGAGAGAGATTAAAAAAAGACGAAAACAGACTGAACCAGACACGACGTACTGCCATGTAAACTATAAGTAAACAGTTACATAATACATGCAAACCTGTCTGACAGTCGTTTAAGTTCCAGTCTCTTTTGTTAGCTACCATATAAAGAAGTACTTCCTCCATCCCACCGTTTTTGTCCCTCTTTCTTTTTATGGAAGTCTCAAAATAAAGCTCATTTTCCTATTATTGGTGCTAAAAATTCTCTCTTCTAAAAAGAATAGAAAACACAACATTAGATGATGTTTCCTTAAAAGCTTACATTACCTAGGAAGGACAAAAAATTATGGACCGAGGGAGGACTGCTCATTTGACTACAAGTATGAAAAACCCAAATAGGGTAATCAACTTGCATTCATAAGCAAATAATCTAAAGAGTATAGGACATGACATCATGATTCATGACAAACCATCCTGCATGACAACTTGAACAAAAATGAGACATGACAGTTAGGAACAAGGTAAAACCGGACAAGCCATCACTGGGCTGGCCTAATCGAAGAAATCCCAATTTCCACAAAACGAGTTGGGTTTAAATCACATCAAAGGCATAGGAGAGTTCCTTTTCTATCGCCCATCCATGTCTCCCATACTCGCAAGGGTACCACCATGCCTAGGGCCCCTAGATTGGGTACCTTGAATTTTAAAGGGGCAAAAAAGGGACAAAAAAGAGATTGACGTATCAATATATGATTATGACTCCAGACAACCCTCAGCATTTGTTATTCTCCTTCCACACGACAGGGTCAATGCATGCTTCAAAATTCAAATACTTCAACCTTGAAAAGCCACAAACAGATGCCGAGAAGCCAACCACAACTGGGTACAATTTTCCTTAATGCTGCTTCGGCCTGGAGGCAGGGTTGGGGGGCGGGGGGTGTTGTTTCACTGCAGCACTCTATTATTTCTCTTCTATAACTAACCAATTTCAAAAATATCTTAAGCAAGGCTTTCTGTCTGCTTTCCAGAAAATTATTTGCTGTAGTGACTGAAAGCAAATACCTTCTAAGACTTCCTGTGCTTCTTTTGTTCTCATATAGTAGTACACAGACAAGAGCTTTCAAATGTACGGCATAAAAGAGAGACTTTCCTCGAATTCCCATGCGCGGATGTCTAATACTCAATGCGTTGACGGTCTGGTTCGATATTCTTCATGAGTCTTTTAGGGACACAGCTGCTTATCCATCTCATCCAGTTACGAGTAAACTTATATACAATTTGACATCTCCAATGCCTAGAAGAGGTCCACTTTATAAGTTTCTAACAGAATATTACATTTATTACTTAAGCAAACATTGATAAAGCGCATGATCACATGAATTGGATTTTTTTTTTTTTTTTAAGGAGAATGGACTTTGGAAGAAACAGATTGATTGAACTTCTAATTAATCTCTGCAGCTTCTTTCATTGCTCTTATCAATGATTCTCTACCAGATATTTCTATGCCTTCAAAAGGACTAGAAATGGGAACCCTTTGTCTACTTTTCTTTGTTCTGTTAATAAAGGGTTTTAAGTAAATATTGTCCTCTCATTCGAGGGCTAATCTTACCAATAGCTTCTGAATGGAAAGATCAAGTTGCACGTCTATTAGTATCTCCCTTCTCCCTTTGAGGATGAAACATCAAATTTGGTGGCAGCAACTGTTGCAAGATGCTTCTGTGGTTTGGGTTTGTGAGAAGGCAACCAGCCAACTTCTTGTTGGGGAGGGGAAAATATCTACTGTATTTGCAAGGATATGGCAACATGATTTGAGATGCGTTGTAGGTTCTTCTCCGACCTTATGCTACGTCCTTTATTGGATGCTAGATACAACAAGAGGTCAAATGGAGAAACGACTATTGAGAGACTTCATAGTAGACATTGCAGTTGGAAATCCAAGTATCTAATGCTAGGGATTCAATTCTATCATTAAGTTGGCAATTGACCCCATCAAAAATGTTCTCTCCAACATCCCAACTCCTAATTCCTTGCATTGTCTAGTAGCTTACACGCTGGAAGCCATTAAGAGAATCTTCTTCCGGGATTCTAGCGAACGCATTCAAGAACCCCCCCCCCCCCCAAAAGAAAAAAAAAAGGAAATGGAACATTATCATGCAACATATTTCTAAATGTCGTTGAGGCATTAAAGACCTTTAAATTTTCCATGAGTCTCTTTCAAACAAATGGTAAATCTCATAAATGAGGAAAATTTTAGGAAGAAGGGGATCAACATGTACAATAAGCCAGTAAGGGGTACAACAGGATATCCTTAGCAGACCAAACCGAAATAACTCCGTGGAGGATTATCACCAAAGGGTGGCCAATATTCTAACCGATGTTTTCCAATGAGATTCACATACTTGTAGATGGTTACCTTTGCATGACAGCTGGATAGATGACTTTTACTTCTTTGGTGCTCTTGCCAAAATTAGAGATAAATACATTTCCATTACTGTGAGGAGACTTTTGGATCTTATTTTGTTATCCTACTTTTGTCTGTGTGATAAGAGGATGCCTGTACAATTAAAAGACGAAGTTTATTGTATGGTAGATAGATTTACTGTGTTGTATGGACTATAAATCAAAGTGTTGGCCTATAAAAAAGACACATGTTCAAAGGTTGATGTTAGCAGAGATAAGGATAATTAGATGGATGTGTGACTACATGAGGGTGGATAGAATTAGGAATGAAGTAATTAGAAGCATAGTTAAAATGACCCCCATCGAGGATAAGATAAGAGAAACTAAACTTATATGGTTTGGTCATTTGAATAGAAGGAGTGTAAATGCCACAGTGAGAAAATGTGAGAGGATTAACATCCCCGAACACAGAAGAGATAAGTGATGAATAAAGAAGAGCTCGAACGAGGTCATTAGAGAGGACTCGAAAGTTGTAGAGTTGACTGAGGACGTGGCTCATGATAGAAGACAATGGCGGGACAGGATTAAGGTCTTAGATCATAGAGAGATGGTCTCGTAGATGTCATTTGATTGTAGCAGGGCAAGTTTGGTAGTGGTGTGTTTCTGGATTCTTTTCAGTTTTTCTCTTTTTTCCGTATGTCATGTTCATATGCAAGTAGTACATATGGGAAGAGATATTATTTGTCTACCTCTATTTGTTAAGCTATAATACTTTCCTCTGCTATGTTGTACTCATATTTTACATAGTATCACCTGCTTTATTAGTATTTCTTAGTTTATTCCCTATTACTTATCCTTAGTTTTTTCTATTCAATGTTTTTACAAAATTCTTTTTTTATAAAATGTTTTTACAAAATCCTTTTTTGTAGGTCTCTTGCAATCAGCCTCTCTACGGGCAAGAATACTTGTAGAGGTAAGATTGTCTACAACTGCACCTCCCCAAACCCCGCGAAAGCGAGACCCACACTGGGACGTAGTGGTAGTGGTGTTGTTATACTTTTGTATGTGATGTGATGATTTTTAGGATAATAGTTGTCTTATTAATTTCTACATCATCAATAGGTCCTCTCAAAGTTTTTCTCCGGGGGGAGGAGCATCAATTCTACAACGAAGTTCTGTGTCAAATCCTACATTTTTGAGCTCCTCAATCCCCTTTTGCCAACTCTTGCCAAAATCAAATCAAGTTTGCTTAAAAAGCTCACAGGTCTCTTGCACCACAGAAAATGTGCCTCATTTGGAACGTATTTCAAGCTACACATTTCCACTTGTGATAATTTGCTAAAGCCAGGGATACCGAACAGATATTTCACGTGCAAGAGATATTTGGGACCTGGTAATTACCAACTACTTTGTCTTCAAGTTTTAAAGGTTGTTACTTGGCACTAGATCAATCAAGTATCAAACACCATGTTTGAGATAGGAAAGGCATGTTTGGTACACCAGTTAAACAAACTCCCAACATAAACACTCTATCATAATAATTGCAAAACCCACACATGCCTGACACCAAGGGCAATTGACCGAGGACCTCTATTGTCTACAAAACATTACAGATGAAGCAATCAAGCAATAAGCATAAGCTACTCAAATGAACCATAAAATGCTAATAGTAGATTTTACCCCATTTTTGGTCGACTACATGGGTCTGGATGCAACAACCATAAGCAAAATGAAGCTTCTTTGGGCCATTTCAGCAAAAGTTGAGGTGGAAGAACTCGATGCCGCAAGCTAGACATTGTCCTGCTTTTTTCCTCGGTAGAACTAAATGTGCAGAATAACTGTTTCAACAGGAATATTCAGTATAAGTTCTTCCCTCTCAAGATCTGTACAAGTAATTATTTCTACTCTTTTTCACGCTGGAGGTAAGAAGGGGGAAATGAGAGATGGAGCTTGATATTCTAAAGCGAATGTCGTAACATAGATTCTAAGAAGTGAAATGACAACAACATGTTTACAGACCTCAAATAGAAGAACACCTAAACGATAAATATCTGAAGCACAGGAGCATGGGGCACCTGCAATCTCCTCTGGACTAGTATACCAACTTGTCTCCATAAGTAACAGTTCTCTCACTGGGAAGGATTGCTTCTCTCTAGTCTTCTCTGAGTTTCCACTATTTTTTGTTTCAAAGCCCATTGTGCTCTCCACTACAGCTAAATGCGTTGAATGAACTGAATGTGACTTTGAACAACTAGTGTCCGTGATCGGTTGAGCTTCATTAAAAGCCGACCTGCTGCCCTCAAGCAAATCATGTGACAAGGAAGGGGATGATTGTTTAGTCTCCATATTTTGGCTGTTCAATCCATCCTCCAAGGAATCTGATCCAGAATCTGAACAAGATGCTGACTCAATGAAGGAGACATGGTTGAAAGAAGACATTACAAAGCAGGAAGGTCGTACATTATTAAGGACAACTCCTTGTGAATGTGCAGCACTGACAATTTCAACAATCTGCCTAAATATATGCAAGGATTCAATTGCATCAATTGTGCGCTCCGGGTTGTCCAGCCACTGCCTCAAACTGATATCACCCCATTCTATGGGGCGAATAAGAGGATCCAGTGCTACTGCATCCTCTGAAACGCCAAAAGCACCAAGACAGTTTTTGAAAGGGTCACCAGGAGCCTGCCCAGCCAGATCCCTTAACCCTCTTCCGGCGCCAAACACAGAATTGCGTGATGCATCAGCTGATAAGCTTAATCTGCTTGCATGGTGCAGCCTCAGATTCCTTTCTGATGACACAGAAGCATACAAACCTCTCGAACTAGCAGATTTCGGCCAGCCTGTATCAGATGAACCTTCCATTGTCATCTGCCAATTATGATATTAAGGCCAACACATATGATGTCAGTACGAACAACTGCCTCAGACATATAACTCTTCCCCATGATAACTGCACACCAAGGAAACAAAAATTTAGGTTATTTTTCATTGTTCATGTAGACATTCATAAGTAGTGATATCTTGGATAAGCATCTCACTGTTTGAGCACTACAATAGCATACCAGAACACCAAAACCTCGACCACTATTCGGACCACCTCTAGCCAGACTCAGTCATTCTAGTTGATAACTTTGATATAGCGCAGTCTATACTCTGGACTTCAAGTAACTAGTTCAGTTGAACGGTATTTTCTTCTATCCGTCCACTGAATGATAATCCACAAGTATGAAGTGTACCAATGGGTAATGCTGTATAATATCCTCCTCACAATGGACACTACAAGAAGAAAAGAAAATAAAATACAATCAATAAGGGCAGAAGCACTAAGTAAATCAATTGCTTGTGAAAAATGAATAAACCTCCTAATAAAAAGTTACATAGCATGTAGAAGTTACGAGAATAATTAAAGTAGCTGATCTCAATCATATGAATCTCCAGACAAGGAATGTCGAGACCATCTACTTGAGGGTAAGACACAGAAATGTATCTTGTTCCATGCACACCGTAAATGTATGCATCCTGAGACAATATCAAGACGTGACAAAAGGTGGAAAAGGATGTCTGAGAAGCAAAAATGGCGAAGCAAAAGCCTACTTGGGACAGTGGACATCTCGAATCCTAAGTTTTTATTGAAGGAGTGATCGCATTCAAAATCAATAGTATAAAATAACGTTGCAACCAGAATTAGGGCCATAACACCTACTTATTCCGCTTGTTTATTGTCAGAGAACGTGACAACAAAGATTATCAAAAATTCAACCCTTCATAATAGCATCCCCGCCCCCCTCCCTCTTCAACTTCCCCAGCAACCACTAGAACACTCCAATGATGAGCCTGAAGCAGTCATTTAATGAAATCAACATTGAACCCAATTTGATCAAAAGCAATATTTGACAGTCCAAGCAGTATCATTAATAGCAGAAGACTCACAAGCAAAACTAGCAACAAACAATTACATTTGCCCAAACCTTCAAACTAAAACCTCTGATCTTAAAACACCAACCCAATTCCTTAGGGAGCTAGTAGCTTACAAACATGCAAGTAACATGCAATAAAAAGAATAGAACAATGACCCAGAAAATAACCCTTGAGTCTCCCACCTTGGTAGCCAAAAATGGCACCAATTTCCAAGAAAGGACTCCTTATTTATAGCTCTCATGACCTAAGCCATAGTTCTCGTGGATGTATTCTTTTCTTTTGGGGGGCGGGCCGGGGGGGGGGGGGAGGGGGAGAACAGAGAGAGAGAGAGAGGCGCTAACGAGCAGCAGAGTTGAATGGACTTCAATTTGAGCACTTTTGCTTGAGCTTCTACGCCAGCAAGAATGATCAGCCTGTAACCAGACCCATCCGCACAGATCATAGGACTTTTAGTGGAGCTGAGCTTCAGAAACAGCAAAGCACCGCAGCCTCATAAATTTCTCCTCAAGGATTTTCCACAAAAGGCAACCAACAAAATCCCTCCTCACCCAATAAGGACCACATGTTTTCCACACCACTAAAAAAAACAAAAAATATAATAAAACACATATTATACAAACAAAAAGTGAGAAGAGACTCTCAGCAGTGGTTGCAGTATGCAATAGAAAACTCAAAAGTAAAATATACTTTTTAGGTTGCGCAATTTCAAAGCCCTGAACAGTGAATTCCGCTGGGATCTGGTGGTGGGTCAAACAAATAATTAAATCCAACATTCAGCTTACTATAATATTATTTTTGTTAAATCTGTTTACCTAATTCTGGGATATAGTATGAGTGAGAAAGCTGTTGTCTCACCTTATCTCCATTATCTTTACCCCTTTTTTTAGAGATGATATACGTGGCCTAATTACATCCTCAAATTCAACGTCTGAAATACCTTCCAAGTAGTCAATTTATCAACTCTAAAGGGGCGTCCTGCAATTTGATTCAAATATTTCAATGTCCAATTAATTAAACAAATTAAAAACTAAAAAAGCGGAAAAAAAAACACAGTAGGATGACAGTGAAAATCAAAATCAGGCAGGAGCATGCGTAAAGTGTAATGGGGGAAGATTTGGGAATCTCACCATCATAACAATTTAAAACTCTGGTCTCTAAATAGCATGAGGTCATTAGAACATTAAAATATGTAACTGGCAAATTGATTTGCGATAAGATAAAATAAGTTAACTCGAATGTGAAACCCTAATTATTTTGATAAGAAGATGATGATGATGAGAGAGAGAGCTTAAGCAATTGGATGAACAAGGCAGCAAGCAACAGCATGAGGAAGTAATCAGTGGACCTAGAACTGACACTTATAGTCGCAGAAGACTACAATTAGAATTCGTTTTGAAAACTAGAATTAGAATTCGTTTTGAAAGTTGATGCCTAATTTGAGAGAATTTGGAATAGTTAGACATAGGGTAATTACATGGAGTCATGGAGTCATGGAGTAAAAAACTGCAACATGATCGCCAGATTTTTGAGTATATGTTATGTATTATACTGTTTCCCATTTTATGGCTTTCTCTGGATTTTGATAGGCATAATTTAGGTGTAGGTGTGGCTTTTGCGTGCTTAATACATACTACTTTTGTGGAACGTTGATAAACTTATTAATTGATGGTCATATAATATCCATTTACACGTATATGAAATAAAAAATCATCAGTATAGTAATGTCACGTGGAACACTATCATAACCTACAATTCTACAATTACTTCCATATGTCTAACCAAAAAATAGCTTACTGAACCTCATAAATCTCAAATTTGGGAGCACCCGATGCCATAAATGACAACATACAAATTGGATGGAGTCAGTCGACACCATAAACCCCAACTTCGAGAGTGTTCCACGTAACTAATGTCAACTGAGCTATTGGATCTCATTCCTTCAAAGCTTTCGCCGAACATAGTTTCCTCACACAAGCACCGAGGCCAACAAAATGGTTTGATGCTGCGTCGTGGCTGGAAGAACAAATGGACATGAGTTTTCCAAGAAGTCTTCTTTCTTTTTAATCGCAACTCATTACATATCTTTCGTTCTCTGCGTGCGTGCACACCCACACCTCCAAACACACAAATATATCTATATATATATACACAAATATATATATATATATATATATA
>JACYFF010031959.1:73940065-73956025 GCA_017589665.1 Selenicereus undatus | reverse complement strand
ATTAAAACCTGTTTTGAAGACTTGTTCTCACATGTAGCAAACCAGTTTATACAATAAAGATTACAAATACCAGTTAGGCCTGTTTGGAGATTGTGTTTGGAGCAACATTACTTGGACAAATTTTTACACTTGGATTTGTTATCATCAAAACTTAAATATAATAACTCAACAAATTTCCCCTTTTTGATGATGACAAACCAAGTGACCATGTTGACAAAACAAAAAAATGAATGCTGATAGGGATCCACGTAAGTCAAGGTCAGGTTGGTCAGGTTCATTCGTCATACATTGTCACATTGTCAATAGGTCAATACGTCAATATGTTATACTATTCTTCCCCCTTTTGGCATCATGAAAAAGCAAGAACAACATAGTAATGATAAGGAACAACATAGTATAAAGCGTATAAAGCATAAGGAACAACAAGCAGGAGAGACTGCAAGTAGAGATTTCAGTAATAAACACAGCAGTACAATTGCAAAATAACAAAACAAAACAAAAAAAAACAGCCTAGACAATCAGGGAGTAGGAGGTGGTTTCGTTTGCAGAGGAGGAATGCTAGGGGCAAGGGTGGAGAGAAGAGCAAGCAAGTCTTCATGGCGTTTGGCAGAGAGGGCTTGTTCCTCAGCAAGAGCAGCCTTGACGGCTAAGAGCTCATCCCTGA
This sequence comes from Selenicereus undatus, assembly GCA_017589665.1. Classification (NCBI taxonomy): domain Eukaryota; kingdom Viridiplantae; phylum Streptophyta; class Magnoliopsida; order Caryophyllales; family Cactaceae; genus Selenicereus; species Selenicereus undatus. Next base: position 73,955,361 of record JACYFF010031959.1, on the reverse strand, counting down.
GGTGAGCATTGTCCTCAAGAACAGCCTCAACCTTGAAGGAAGGTTGCCCAGAAACAGGTGGTCAAGGTGGTCGACGACCCTGTTTGGAGACTGACCCTTCCCCAACCTCATAGCCACACCCTAGCAGAGTGTCAGTCCCAATTTCATCAATGACTTGGGCCTCCACTCGCCGTGTGAGCACTATTCCAAGGTGCTCAAACACCCTTGTCAGCAGAAACCCATACCCGAGATCATGAGCCCGAGTGGTGTTCGCAATTCGCCCAATGTGGCGAATCATGATAGCCGAAAGATTTATGGGTTCCTCCCTATCCAAGAAGTCGACCAGACACTGATCAAAAAGGTCTGCTGAGTTTCTCCCTTGACCCCTTGGAATCACGTTCTTAATGACGAACATGAAAAGTAGTTGGTGGAGAGGGATCAGATCACCCTTTTTTACAGAGGAGGTTGTTCTCAGACCCTATTTGAAGGTGGTGTCTTCAGAGTCAGAACTCGAGAACCCTTCCGTAGAAGAGGAAATCTCCTCGATGATAGGAGCAGAGGGTTTAGAGGATCTGGGGGTCGATCTGAAAGTAATTCTCGCAGATTTGCGAGAAGGTTGAGAAGGAGGATAAGAGGGAGTTAGAGAGGGGCGAGACCTTGGTGGTGGTCGTGTTCTTGGCGTTCGGGTGCGCCTAGCCACCATCTTTACCCTTTTCCTCTTCTCTCCAGTTTGAGAGACTAGAGGAACAGAGTCATCCCCTTGGACAGGACTTTCTCTTGTTTTCTCACCAGAGTCCTCCTTCAGATCCATGAACAGATCATCGAAGAACGCATCCCCTGTTCTTTGAGTTGTTTCCGAGAATAGTGCAGAAGAACAGGGTTCAAAATCCCCAACGAGGGTTTCTGGGTTCTCCAAGAATTGGTCTTGGAAACCCGAAGAACCAGCAACTGCTACAGAAGAAATGGAACAAGGGATTGTTCCCACAAACACCACTAATTTCCAACCAAAGGAGTAGGGAATATCATTCAACTCAAGCCCAATACTTTTGAGGTTTAACCGATTGAGATACCCGAAGATTGTGTGGATAATTGGGCGAGGAGGAGCCGAAATCGAGGGTATAATCATGTTGTTACTCTCAAAGATTGATGAAGAATCAGTTTTGCTAGGGTTTGAAAGCAAGAACAGAGGAGAGAGAGAGAGCAAGACGGGGAAGACAGACGCACACAAGGGGGTTTTTTAAACTCCCCACCGTTATGAAGGGCCACCTAGGGAACACCTAGAATTTAAGCAGGCAGCATACATTAATGTCAATCAAGGCATACCTGTTCGAGCCGCCTGTTCTCATTCCAAGGTCTATCATGAATACTCTTTCTCCATCTCCCAAGACAGCAGTATGTAATCATAATAGCACACAAGACTATACATATTTGTTAAGCATAGACCACTGTTTTGATAACAAGAATTGCAAACAAGGGGATAGAACAGGTATTATAAGGTGTTTTTGTCAGTTTGATCTAACTCTGAGAACAGGTGTTCTCAGGGTGTTTTCACCAACCCCAATTCCAGTCTGTTTCTCTTAAATTGATCTCTAGCTAGTGCCTTAGTGAATATATCAGCAATTTGATTTTCCATTGAGCAAAAACTCATAGAAATTAAACCCTTTTCAACATTATCTCTCAAGAAATGATGTCGAATGTCAATATGTTTTGTCCTTTTGTGTTGACATGGGTTTTTGGCAATGTTAATAGCGCTAGTATTATCACAAAAAATAGGAATGCATCCAGTGTCAACACAAAAATCCTTAAGCTGTTGTCTTATCCACAACAGTTGAGCACAACATGAAGTTGCTGCAACATATTCAGCTTCTGCTGTGGACATGGCAACTGAATGTTGCTTCTTGGTAGCCCAAGATACCAAACAAGGTCCAACAAAATGAGCCATACCTGAGGTACTCTTTCTATCAACTAGGAAACCTGCATAGTCAGCGTCAGCATATCCAACAAGATCAAGATTGCAACCTCTAGGATACCATAGAGCTAAATCAGGTGTATGCTTTAAATATCTTAGTATCCGTTTAACAGCCTTAAGATGAGTCTCTTTAGGATTAGACTGAAAACGGGCACAAAAACCAACACTAAAAACAATATCCGGTCTACTAGCGGTTATGTATAGGAGTGACCCAATCATGCCCCTATAGAGTTTCTCCTCAACTGAGGGACTCCCATCATCCATAACCAACTTGGTTGAAGGAGAAATAGGAGTGTCTATGGGTTTGGCCGACTCCATCCCAAAACGCTTAAGTAGCTCCTTGATATATTTTTGTTGATGGATCATGGTGCCGTTTGGAGTTTGCTTGATTTGTAAGCCTAAGAAAAAGTTAAGCTCACCCATCATGCTCATCTCAAACTCACTCCTCATCATATTTGAAAATTCATGGCATAAATCATGATGAGTTGTACCAAATATAATGTCATCTACATATATTTGGACAATCAATAAATGTTCCCCCTTAGATTTTAGAAACAAGGTATTGTCTACCTTGCCTCTTCTAAAATCATTTTCAAGTAAAAAGCTTGACAACCGTTCATACCAAGCTCTTGGAGCTTGTTTTAAACCATAAAGTGCTTTGTCAAGTTTAAAAACATGATTTGGGAAATCACCATTTTCAAAACCAGGGGGTTGTTTGACATACACCTCTTCTTTAAGGTATCCATTGAGGAATGCACTTTTAACATCCATTTGATATAGCTTGATTTCCATATGAGCTGCAAAGGCTATTAAGATTCGAATAGCCTCAATTCTAGCAACTGGTGCAAAGGTTTCTTCATAATCAATCCCTTCTTCTTGATTGTACCCTTGAACCACCAGCCTTGCCTTGTTCCTAGTGACTATTCCTGACTCATCTTGCTTTTTTCGGAACACCCACTTGGTTCCAATGATTGTTCTCTCTGCAGGTTTAGGTACAAGGTGCCACACTTTGTTTCTTTCAAATTGATGAAGCTCTTCTTGCATAGCCGTGATCCAATCTGAATCTGCAAGGGTTTCATTCACACTTTTTGGCTCAATGTTAGAAAGAAAAGCATAGAAAGCACAGAAATTCTTAAGTTTAGATCTAGTTTGCACTCCAGTATTAATATCTGACAAGATTTGATTAAGAGGGTGCGAACTATGGTGCTTCCATGGTCTTGGATTAATTGGATCCACAGACACATGCTCTGTTCTAACTGAAGTGTGTGTAGGATCAGGCTCAAGAACACCTCCTGATCCTGTTTCTACACCTGTTTGCAAGCTGGTTCCTAAAGTATATGGTTTCGAACATGGTTCAACGGTGTTTCCCCCGGTTTGGTTCTCACCTTGTCTGCCATTTCGAGGAACAGCTTCTGTACCTGTTGTCTCCATGGTGTTCTTACCTTGTCTCTCATGGGGCAACACTTCTTTTCGGATAAGACCTAATTCAAACTCTTCTTCCTGTGCATCATTCTTATTCAAAGTGTTAGATTCATCAAAAAGCACATGCACACTTTCCTCAACGCACAAGGTTCTTTTGTTAAAGACTTTGTATGCCTTGCTGTGAGAAGAATAACCGATAAATATTGCCTCATCACTCCTGGGATCAAACTTTCCTAAAGCATCCTTCCCATTATTATGCACAAAACACTTACAACCGAATGTTCTTAAATGCATAATGTTGGGTTTTCTGCATTCGAAGAGTTCGTAGGGAGTTTTGTTCAAAATAGGTCTAATCATACATCTATTCATATTATAACAAGATGTGTTCAAAGCTTCTGCCCAAAAGTTCCTAGGAAGACCACTAGCAATAAGCATTGTCCTAGTCATGTCTTCTAGGGTGCGATTTTTGCGCTCAACCACCCCATTCTGTTGGGGTGTTCTTGGGGCCGAGAAGTTGTGATCAACACCATGCACATTATAAAAATTTGTAAAACTTGCATTTTCAAATTCAGTACCATGATCAGACCTCAAGCTAACCAATGAGTGTCCTACTCTCTTTTCAACCTTTTTTGAGAAGGGCAATAAAATTCTCAAAAGTTTCATCCTTGGAGGCCAAGAACAGGGTCCAAGTAAATCGAGAGTAATCATCCACTATGACAAGCACATACCTCTTCCCACCTCTACTTGATATCCTCATAGGACCACATAGATCAATGTGTAATAATTCAAGAGGTCGGGTAGTGCTAACACACCTTTTTTATTTATAAGAAGATCTGACTTGTTTTCCTTTTGCACAAGCTTCACATACCTTGTCATCATTATACTTGATGGAAGGTAGTCCAACAACCAAATCTTTGGAAACAAGTTTGTTTAACAAGGACAGGATTGCATGACCTAGTCTCTTGTGCCATAGCATTATATCATCATTTAATGCATTTAAACAAGTCAGATTATTTTGGGAAGAGTGGAAATACAAGCTTTATAAACATTTTGACATCGCTTCCCCCTCAACACAACATTTCCTGTGTCGTCATTCACAACCAAGCAACGTGTTTTTGAAAACAGTACTAGGTTGTTCTTGTCACACAGTTGGGACACACTTAGCAAATTGTGCTTTAACCCATCAACTAAGTGCACATTATCAATTGAGTGGGAGAGAGTTTTACCAATATTACCTATACCGACAATTGTCCCAGACTTGCCGTTTCCAAATGCTACACTCCCATCATTCAAAGCTGTAACTGAGAGAAAATTTGATCTTTCACCAGTCATGTGCCGTGAACACCCACTATCAACAAACCACAACTGCCTGTTTTCAAGGGTGTTAGTGGGGTTGTTCGTAAGGTTGTTCTCTCTCACTTCAGCCTTGTTCTTGAGATCTGAGAAGCTGATTGTTGATTCATCATCTGAATCTGAATCACTTTGTGCCATCAGTGCTACGACCCCTTCTTCAGCTTCAGATTCTCCTTCATCCTCAGAGGAATCTCCCCAAGCAGCCAGCATAGCTTTCGAGAATCGCTTGCCTAGATTGTTTACTGGGTGTTTTCGACCCTGTTTTCGAGGGTGTTCGGGCATCTGATCTTCTCGAAGCCGAGGACAATTTTTGACTAAGTGATCTGGTTTGCCGCACTTGAAACACCCTGTGAGCTGTTCTTTGGGGGTGTTTCTGGACTTACTGAAGTCTTTTCTTTTGTTGTTTTCCTTGACCTTTTTGAAGAATTTCTTGAATTTTCTGGACATTAGGGCCATATCTTCATTTTCAAGGTCAGAGTCAGTGTCCTCATGTGCTTTCAAGGCAAGCCTACGATCCTTCTTTTGCTCCTCTCTTTGTCGTCAGTTCTTTCGGAGTTCATAGGTTTGGAGATTACCAATCAACTCGTCGAGGGTGATCTTGTTCATGTCTTTAGCCTCTTGGATGGCTGTTACTTTGGCCTCCCACGTACGAGGTAGAATTCTGAGAATTTTCCTCACCAACTCTTCAGTGGTGAAAGACTTTCCCAGGGATTTTAACTCGTTCGTGATGTGGGTAAACCGTGTATACATATCCATCACAGTCTCACGATCACCCATATCAAACAACTCATATTGTCGCATAAGTAGCTCAATTCTAGATTGTTTAACTTGACTCGTACCTTCATGAGCAACTTGCAGGGCGTTCCAGATAGCTTGGGCTGATTCACACTCAGAGATGCGAGTGTATTCATCGGGTCCTAGGCCAAAATATAGTAGCTTCTTGGCCTTGGCATTTTTCCCCATCTTTTTATAGTCCTCAGCATCAAACTCTATGGATTCCTTGGGAACCTTCTTACCATCTTCAAGCACCTTGGTGGGAACAAGGGGCCCGTTCTTGATGAGCATCCATAACTCATAACCTTCTGCCTGAATATAGTTTTCTATCCTATTCTTCCACCAACTATAATGTTGGCCGTTGAAATAGGGTGGCCGAGTAATGGATTGTCCTTCAAGGATTCCTTGTGGTGTACTCATCTTCAGAATCTCTCAAGGTGTTAGCCCTTTTGTGAGAGAACCAAGCTCTGATACCACTTGTTAAGTTCGTGAGTATTCTACCACAAGAGGGGGGGTGAATTGTGGTGTCTGATTTTCGCGTTGTGAATAACAAACACCCTTGTGACTTGTTTGCAGAGGGTGTTCTCAAATATTGCAAATGCGAAAATCACCAAGATAAATGCGGAAAATAAAGCACACACAATTTTTACGTGGAAAACACCTCTAGCCCAACTGAGGTGTGAAAAACCACGACCTACCTCATGTAGGATTTAACCACTTCACTAAATCGGGCTTAACTCGTTACAAATGTAACACACCTTGTTACAACTTGCAACCACGTAACTTCCTTCTCTAAGACAGGTTACACCACGTCCAAATCTCATCAGATTGGACACGTCCAAATCTCACCAGATTGGACACGTCCAAAGTCCACACGACTAGGACACACTCACTCACTTTCGACTGATCTGGGATCAAAGTCAACAAACACCTTACCAGGGGTGCTTCTTACTAAGCAGATGTAAGGAACAATGAAAATCCTACTATGCCAATATATTGAAAGCTCAGTTCAAACACAACTTGTGTCGGTCTTTCTTTTCTCAAGTGTAGCTCGAAAAATTCTTCTCACTAGAAAAACCACTTTTTAAAATTTTCTTTTTTGCGTATGTTGTGTGTTTCTCGTTTTTTCTCTCTTACTTTCTTCTCTTTTAATGGGAGTGAAAAAACTGAGATTTTATACACAAAAGTCCAACGGTCAAGACCAAAGAATCAGCTAAGTATGGAAAACGATTTTCAAGCAAAGATACTCCCCAACGGCTAGTGATAAACTTTTCCCAAAGTATAAGGGATTTGTTATCTTAAGGGATAACCCTTATCTTCCCATAGTCGTGAAGAAGACTCAAAAGGCAACCAGAAATCTTCAGCTTTTGAAATTTTATCATATCCGAAAATATAGGCAAAGGGAATCTTTTAGTTTTGGCAAATCTCCCAAAACCTATTTTCGCAAATCTCCCACAATATTTTCAAGAAATATCCTTTCCAGAAAAATAGAAATCTTGGAGTTTAAAGAAAGTATTCTGGAGATCTTGGCCAACCGAAATGAATTTTCAAAGATAACCGGGTATGGCCACTTCAGTTCAGAAACACCCTAGGCACCCTGTTTGCAGGGTTGTTTGCAACTGGTGTTCTGAAGCACTTAGCGCAAATACCGATTCAAGAGGTGTTTAAAAAGCGTTTTCAATATTGGCATATTAACAAGAGTCTAAATAAATAAAACCTATATACCCAAGACTTCTTGTTTTGAACCAGTCATCTTGTCCAAGATTTGTAGAGCTGCTGTGAACACCAAGGCCACCTTGTTTGCTGGGATTGTTCTTTGCATTGCTAGAGTTCAGGAACATGCCTTACAATCAACTGTCGAGATGGCGTTCTTGACTTAATATAGAATCACCAATTAAAACCTGTTTTGAAGACTTGTTCTCACATGTAGCAAACCAGTTAATACAATAAAGATTACAAACACCAGGTAGGCCTGTTTGGAGATCGTGTTTGGAGCAACATTACTTGGACAAATTTTTACAGTTGGATTTGTTATCATCAAAACTTAAATATAATAACTCAACAGTATATATATATATACACATATATATATGTATATATGTGTTTATATAAATATATATATATATATCTATATCTATATACATACATATATCTATATATACATAAGTATATCTATATATAGATATATAAATATATATATATATATATATATATATATATATATATGCATACATACATACATGGGCCCCCTTTCTAACGAATCTTTTCTTTTTGCAGGAAAAGTGTTCTCAACAAATTTCACTATTCTTCCACGGTTCCTCCACCTTGACAAACAGTTTAATGATATGTTTCCCATGACAAAAGGCCACAGTGTAAAGATAACATGGACCCCCTTTCGGTGTATCTTTACAACTCATGGCAGATACAAAAAATCCGCCTTTTTCAAAAGATAAAAGCATCAATTATCGAGGCCCCTTTTCACTCTATTTAAGGGATGCTCAATTGAAGAAGGTAGAGCGAATTCAATCATTCTTCTTTTGAGTTCTCATAGACTCTCTCTCTCTGTCTCTCTAAGTTTCCCTTGTACAATTTTATATTTTCGAATTTTCACAATTGTGTAAGTATCCTCTACAATTACTCTTGTAAAGTGTTTCTGTTTTAATAAACAAATCAGTTTGTTTTTCGATCCAGCTCTTTCTGGTATCAGAGCCAGTGACACTTTCGCCTGTGTCTAATTTCTGTGGTTCAGTGCACAATTAGCCTCTGTTTGCATAGAGCTATATTCCACGGTGGTGGTGTGGCGTTGGTAAGCTCGTGTTTCCGTTGGTCAGCCAATGTGGTGGTCCCGGTTGGTGGTCCCGTCAGTAGCACTTGTCTGCATATTGAGTCTAGACATGCATTGACATCATGGCGTCTAGATTAAGACGATTATTGTCATTTAATGCTGATAGCAGTCATAGAAATATTATCAATTCTAGTGAACAAAGAACTAGTCCTATCTTTAGAGCTCCCTCACTTGACAATTTTGCTAGTTGGAATGTACCTAGAGTAGAATTTGACACTATTTATAAAATTGGTACATTTGAGTTTATCAAGGCATAGTCTGTCAAAACTCATGAGGAAGTCATAAGTCTACAAAATGGATTACAAACAATTAACATGATTAAACAACATTCAATTGATAGTCATTTGAAGGCCAAGTATCGATTTATGCATATTGGCCTAGTTTAGGTAGCCATTAAACCTCTGCTTAAGAAATGTATTAATGCTCCCATTTACATGACATTAAGAGACAAAAGATTGAAAAAATACAAATCTTCTTTACTTGCTGTTATTCAAACAAATATTTGCAAAGGTCCTATATTTTTCAATTGTTATCCTGATTTTGTGGTTGATCTAACATGTCCTATGATAATAGAAGCTCTTAAACTTGATGTACATGTTCAACGTAACGAGTTTCTTGATTTAAAAAACTTTGCAGTTATCTGTCGTATTTATTTTCATCTTATGTCTACAAATTTGAATACAAGGTTTCTTAATCCTCTTCCTTCAAATTCTCAGGAAACAATTTTATTACAAATTGAAGACGAAAAACCGACGGTCTTTACCCCAAAGCTTCTCAAATGGGATGAGATCACTCTTCCACATGAGATTGTATTACAAGAACCTCAACAACCAGCTCAAGTCGAACGAAGAGATATGGATCAAATAATAGAAGAACCTGATGGTCAGGTAATTCTTAAATTTAGATCTTTATCTATTCGCGAAGACCCGGTTGCCCCTAGTCCTTCCAATTTTAGAAGATCCTTTTTAGACTATTCCTCTAGATCTGAACCTTTGGATCATTCACAAAGGTATAGATTCAGGGGCCCAATTCTTGAACCTGTTAATGATCCTCCTTCTCCTACTTCATCTGGAATAGGAGTTGCCATTAATGTTTTAACAAAACCTAGTTTCACTATTAACTGGGAAGTAATAAAAAAGGATTACTATTCAGTTCAAAATATTTCTTTACATACTTGGTTTGAACAAATGGACATAAACCTCATGGAAGAAATCAAAAAGGAATGGATTGCATAAATGAACCATCTACAAGTCAATTTTCCTTTTTCCCTCTGGTTTCCAACATTTGCTTCAAAAATGGGTATTCAAAATGTTTTCACCATTCCTAGTTTAAATGTCCAAACCACTCTTATGAAAGTTTGGCATTTCATAAATGGCTCTAGTATCTCTGTCGTCCATCCGCCTGTAGATGACTTAACCCTTCATCTCAAAGGTGATACCTTTCAGGCAACACCTTTTCGCAAAGGCCAGGAGGGGAATGAGTCTGTCAAACTTGATGACCTCAAAAAGGTTCATCAACAAGTCAACTACACAAACACCATCCTCCAGACCATAGTGGAACAACTTAACCAAGTGTCCGTTCAAATTTCAAAAGCAAAAAAGCAGCAAATTGTTAGCCCCAGCACTAGTCATGAGGACAGTGTGTCAAAACCCTTTTTCAAAACTGATAGTATTCCACAAGACAAAATGGAAGCCTATCATCACGCTGCTTCCTCTAACAATCAATATTTAAAGATCATTTCTGATCAACTTAGGGAATTAGATAAGTTTGTCAAAGGCAAATCCCTTGGTTGTATTGATCAAACTTGTCAGAGAACTCATAAGGAATCATCAGCCAGTGAAGACTCTGACAACAGTACAAATGAGAGTGAGGCCGCCCTTCAAATTATAGAAGACACCTTCGAAGAAACCTTACCACTCACTATCAATAAAATTCACCAATGGAATAAAGGTAGTACTAGAAACTATTACCCTAGACCAACACCTCCAGACATCCAGTATGAAGAATGTGGAAGTTTTGCTTCCTCAAGCTTCGATGAAAAGTCCATCTACCAATGGAACATAGATGGTAAAGCCAAATGTGAAATCCTTTCCACCCTACAAGAGATGTTTATGGCTTACCAAGCTTACAAAGTTCAAGGCGTTACTAATGCAGTAGCAGCCGTTGCCCTAGTGGTAGGATTTGCTGGACAATTGAAATCTTGGTGGGATAATATTCTCACTACAGAACAAACAGATGCCATACTAAGCCACAAATACACTCATAGAAACTCCTTGGGTATGGACGTTGAAGAAGAACACGTCGTTGAAAGTCTTATTCATACGATCACCTTGCAGTTCATTGGAAACCCCAAAGAAGAGCAAGCAGCGGAAAAAACAATTCTTATCAACCTAAGATGTCCAACCCTTATGGACTATAGGTGGTACAAAGATGTCTTTCTTACAAATGTCCTTAAAAGGGAAGATGACACTCAAGATTTCTGGAAAGAAAGATTTATTGCAGGATTACCAAAACTCTTTGGAGAACGTATCCTCAATAAACTTTGCTAGAATTTTGGTACCAATGACATCCCTTTTGGTCTCCTTACATTTGGATAACTTTTTAGCATAATCAAAACCGAAGGACTTAATCTCTGCAATGAGATTACGATTCAATTCAAATATGGTAACAAACGAGCGCAATCTCAAAAAGAGATGAGTACGTTCTGTGAAGCATTTGAAATTACAAAAATTAAAGTGCCTTCTACAGCTCGTAAAAAGGCCCAAAAGAAGCACTTCAAGCCCAAACCTAAGCCTCCAGTTAGGTAACCCAAACCTTTCATAAAAAAGGAGCAATCCAAACCTTTTCCCATAAAGAAGAAGGTTAACCAAGGCAAGAAGCCCATTGTCTGCTACAAATGTGGTAAGACAGACCACAAAGCTTTTCAATGCAGAACTGAGCAAAAGATCAATGAGTTATTCTCAGGAGATCCAGAGCTCAAACAAAAGCTGTTAGCCCTTCTTACAAAAGAAGCTTCAGGATCTGAAATAGAGGATGACTACTATACAGAAGAAAGTGAAGATTCTGAGTGTGAATCATCCCCTATTCAAACCCTGAACGTCATAACTTCCAAACCACAAAAAGAATTCCTCTTAGAATTGATAGGACAAATTCCTGACCTTGATACAAAAAAAAGAATACCTTGAAAGACTCAAAGGTATTATCCTTGAGGAAGATAAGACTCCTAAATTTGATTTAGGAGCTGCTTCTTCATCTTCTCTAAAACAAATCTTCGAACGTTACCCAATCACCAATCCTTATCAACAAGTAACTACAAAACAGTTACATGCTGAGATCAATGATCTCAAAAATCAAGTTCGATTCCTCAAAACCGAGGTTACTATTCTCAAAACAAAAGATCTTGAGATTGAAGCCAAGATTTCTATGCTTGAATCTCTCAAGACGAATCCCTCGTCAGTCATGCAGACTCCTGACATTTCTGGAATTCAGGAAACTGAAATTCCTCAAACACAGTTTTTATAAACTATTTACAAAGTAACATTTCAAAAATGGTATTCAGTTATTAGGCTAGTTATTAATGATTTCTCAATTAATGCAGTCGCTCTAATTGATAGTGGAGCTGATCAAAACTGCATTAAGGGAGGAATTGTTCGTACACAATACTACGAATGCACAAAGGAGCAATTAGTCGGTGCTAGTGGCGATCCTTTGAGCATCCGCTACAAGCTTAACAAAGGATACATTCAAAACAATGACTATTGTTTTAAGAACGTTTTTCTGATTGTTGACAATATTACAAATGATTTAATTCTTGGCACACCATTTCTAATGCAGATTTTCCCCTTTACGGTCAATGAATCTAGTGTTCTTACAAACATTATGGGAAATCCCAAAACATTCAAATTTCTGTCGTCTGCACATCAAAAGGAAATTCTTGAATTACAAGCCTCTTCAATTTTTAAACAAATTAACAATCTTCAAACAAAGCAAAAACAAATATGTCATTTGCAAGAAGAAATTTATTATCTTCGGATAGAAGAACAATTAAAAGTTCCTTCTATCCAACTCAAAATAACAGATTTAGAAAAACTCTTAAAGAAAAGGATATGTTCTGATCACCCAAATGCTTTCTGGGAAAGAAAGAAACATATCATTTCTTTACCTTACGAGCCAACTTTCAATGAAAAGGGTATTCCGACAAAGGCTCGTCCAACACAAATAAATTTTGAGGTTTTAGAACATTGCAAAAAGGAAGTTCAAAATCTTCTTGACAAAAGACTTACTCGTCCTTCAAAATCGCCTTGGAGTTGTGCAACATTTTATGTTAATAATGCAGCTGAAAAGGAACGAGGAGTTCCCAGGCTCGCTATTAACTACAAACCTTTGAATAAGGTTTTACAATGGACTAGATGTCCTATCCCCAACAAAAGAGATTTACTTAATCAGTTGAGCAATGCTAAAGTCTTGTCAAAATTTGACATGAAGTCTGGATTTTGGCAAATCCAAATTTCAAAAAAAGATCGCTACAAAACAGCGTTTGCAGTTCCCTTCGGACATTACGAATGGAATGTAATGCCTTTTGGGCTTAAAAACGCCCCCTCTGAATTTCAAAATATTATGAAAGACATCTTTACTCCTTACACCTCTTTCATCATAGTTTATATAGATGATGTCCTAATATTTTCAAATTCGATTGATCAACATTTTAAACATTTGCAACATTTTTACAAATTATTGAGAAAAATGGTTTGGCAATTTCTGCCGCGAAAATGATTTTATTTCAGACAAAAATTAGGTTTCTTGGCCATGACATTCATCAAGGCACTATTAAACCAATCATAAGATCTTTAGCATTTGCTGACAAATTCCCTGATGAAATTAAAGATAAAAAACAATTGCAGAGATTTCTTGGATGTCTGAATTATGTGTCGGATTTCTTCCCCAATTTGCGTCATTTTATGTGCTCCCTTGTATAGACGACTAAGGAAGAACCCAGCTCCCTGGTCTGAAGAGCATACTGCTATTATTAAACAAGTTAAAGAACGCATTAACTCTTTACCTTGTCTGCATATCCCTAATCCCACTGCATTTATGACAGTTGAAACAGATGCATCTGATATAGGATATGGAGGCATTTTAAAACAAAAGTCCAAGTCGCATCCTAATGAGCAATTGGTTAGATTTCACTCGGGACTATGGCTCGGTCCTCAACAAAATTACTCTACAATGAAAAAGGAAATTTTATCTGTAGTTTTGTGTGTTTCAAAATTTCAGGATGATCTCTTCTACAAAAAATTCCTTCTTCGTATTGATTGTAAATCAGCAAAAGAGATTTTGCAAAAAGATGTTAAAAACTTAGTTTCAAAACATATTTTTGCCAGATAGCAAGCTATTTTATCTGCCTTTGATTTTGAAATTGAATTTATCAAAGGAGATAGCAATTCTTTCCCTGACTTCCTTACTCGAGAATTCTTGCAAGGAAAGAGTGACAAAATTTTATATTTGCAGGATGGAAGATGAGTACCAACAAAAATCCACACAAGGACAAAGGAAAAGGGATCCAAAGAGCTGAAGATTATCAGCTTCAAATCCCTATGCAAAATCAATTCCTTCCTCTCACAAATTTTCCTCCACTCCCTTACAAAACCATTGTTGCAAAACCAGCAACCCGACCTACCCAAGACAATGCTTATTTTGTTAGACACATAGAACATTTGTTTCTGACAAGCTACAAAACAATTCCTGCCTCAGACATTAACAAATCCTTGATACAAAGAACCTTTGGCAGAAAGAATTTTGCCACTAACAATCCACAAAAATCCCAGCAATTTTACAAGCTCATCCTGGTGGATACTCGTTATATTGACATCACCCATACCTATGACAAAATCAACCCTGGGCATATCCTTTTCTCAAAATGCATTATCAAAAACATTTTAAGTACTCAACAATGGAAAAATCCATTTGAGGAAATAAGCTTTTCCATTTCATTTGCCCCACAAACATTTGACTATAATGACTACCGGATGGCCTGGTATCGTGCCTTCCTCTACCATCCAGAAGTTCCTTCCTGATTTTTTAACTTTCATGACAATCGCCTAAACACGTTCCATATCTGGTTTTATTTTTGGTGGACATGGTTTGGATGTTCTACTACTATTCTCCCCATAGAAGCCAAAGAAGGTTGGGAATTTTGGGAAAAGAATATTTCTTCTCTTGAACCCTACACAAAAGAAGTCCAATTCTTTCGCACATTTAACATTGCATGGATCTTCAGTTGGGAGTACAGATTACAAAACCATTTACTCAATTCATTTCCACTATCCATGGTTCGTGTTTACAAAGTTAAATGGTGGAATGAGTTCAAGACAAAATTTTGTGGAAAGGATACTTCTGCAAAACAAAAACCAAGAAGTTTACTCTTCACAATCTCCACACATTTGACAAGAAAAAAGAAGTTGTTACCGGACCTTCTACCCCTATGAAGAAAGAAAGTCCTACAACGTCTACCATGGCGAAAGCAAAAGGATTGTCTCAAAAGGAGCGTGAGATCTTTGAGCTTCTCAAGGATGATCCCAATATGAGGCAGATTTCCCTACAAAAAATCTTTGACAAAACAGAAGACTCAGATGACGAAATGGTCAGTTCCGCAGCATCTTCCACAAAACCAAGACAACAAAAGGATTATCAAGATTCGCAGGACCCCTATGATCTGTAATCCTTCACAATTGAAAACAAAAAGGCCTGCAAGTGGCGCGCCCTTTCGGTAATACCAAAGGTCGTGACCCTTTGCAAAATTTAAGGCCAAAGCAAAAGAAACTGCAAGAGTCATTTGACTCTTATATATATCTATCTATATGTATGTATAAACATATACATACATATATATATACATATATATATATATATATATATGTACATACATTTATATAAATATATATATATATATATATA
>JACYFF010031959.1:73922799-73939965 GCA_017589665.1 Selenicereus undatus | reverse complement strand
TTTACGTTAAGCTGATTGCCCTTTTTTTACGTTATAAAATCGTATTTTTATTAACTATGTCAATTGAATTATTATTGATGTGGTTATGTGAACGATAAGTTTGTTATAAAGAATTATTATTGTTATTATTGATTTCAAAGTTAATCCGTGCTATCTGTACTTGTAAATTTGATCGATAGTTTAATTTAGTCGTTATTCGATTCATTCAGTCGTTTCCCGAGTACGATTAGGTTTTCAGCCTTGGAATTAGTTTGTGGTCTATTATATTAAAACTTGACGTATTTGGGATCGAATAATCAATGTAGGGTCGTATTATCGAATTGGGATAGGTTATGAGGTACGAGATTAGAAATTAGACAGAAGATGTCAGTTGATTGAGTTATTAATCCCCCCAAAAAAAGGTGAGCGAAAGGGGGCCAAGTCCCTTCTCTTTTACGGGAAAACCACGACAGGGGGGGTTCTTTTAGAACCCAGCCCCGTGAACCACCGAAAAGGGAGAGAGAAAGAGGAGGAGAGGGGCGGAGGAGGGGTAGCCACGGCGGCAGTGGCGCCGCCTTGGTGCGCACGCCAGCCTGGCGCTTCCTCCACTGGTCGCTCGTCCCTGGCGAAGACGGAGAGAGAGAAAGGGAGATCGAGGGGTCGAGGGGGAAAGGGAGTCGCGACCACGGTGGCGGTGGCTACGAAGCGCCGAGGTTAGGGCCAGAGATGGGCAGCGTCCATCCGTTCCCCGCCAACGAAGAGAAAGAGGGAGAAGGGTTGGGAGAGGGTAGCGGTTCAAAGGGTTAGGGTTTGAACCCAAAGCTTCACCAGTACCTCGACCACCATGGTGGTGGTCTTGATTTGCTGGGCCAAGGGCTAGAGCGAGGGAGAAAGAGGTAGTAGCAGCATCATCACGAGGAGTAGGGAGTCGTGGACTAGCTTCGAATCAACCGATATAACCCATAATCGGGTCCTTCAGCTTCGAACGAGGTGGGTGTTTCTCGCCTCCTAAATTAGTATTAATTTTAAAACGTTTTAACCTAACCGATGATTTATGTTTAGTTAATTTCATGGATTATGAGATGAGAAACTATGCATGTTTAGAATCGATTCGAATATGTTAAGTTTATACATGCCTGAAGCTGTTATTCGAAGTAAAGTATGCATGTTTAGCTTTGATTCGAACCTAATCAGTTAATTGATGCCTGAAGATTTAATTCGAAATGAATTATATATGTTTAGCTTCTATTCGAATCAATTTGGTTAATTTATGCTTGAGATGTTAATTCGAAGTGAATTATATGTGTTTAGCTTCAATTCGAATCAACTTAGTTAATTCAAGCTGGAAGCTTTAATTCGAAGTAAAGTATGCATCTTTAGCTTACATCTGAACTCAATTAGTTATCTCAAGCTCGAAGATTTAATTCAAAGTAAAGTACGCATGTTTAGCTGAGATTCGAACTTAATTAGATTATCCAAGCTTAAAGTTTTAGGTCGAATCATACCTGGAAACTAACTTCGAACTGAATGGTATGTGTCTAAAATCAATGTATATGAATGTTTAGTCGTTCCATGACCATTTATGAACTTTGAAATGAATCGTATGTATTTAAAATCAATGCATATGAATGTTTAGTTGTTCCATGACCATTTATGAACTTCGAAATAAATCGTATGTGTTTAAAATCAATGCATATAAATCTTTAGTCGTTCCATGACCGTTTATAAACTTCGAATTGCATCGTACGAGTTTAAAATTGACATATATAAATGTTATGGTCATTTATACGCTTAACTATCCTATAATGGCTTACTAACTTTGAAGTAAATTATAAATGCTTAGAGCCCAATCATGTTTGAATTACTAAGTAAAGTGCTATAGTTTTATATGTGGATGTGATGGTATCTATGCGTACGTATGCTTGGTGTAACGCACCACTGAATGGTGTTGCTTGCCCAGGTAAGTACCTAAACCTTACCTTTTTATAAACTAGCATGATAATATGTTATGCTTAATGAAATTGAAAAACCGAGATGGCAGTTGGATGGTTCGAGGAAGAACTATGAGTGGTTCGAGGTTTTTACGGTACGGTGCTTGTGAGGAGGGAGTTCGGGTTGTGAATTGACCGCAATCGTGTGGATTGCGAGGCCATGTGTGGTTCATTGTGTTGAATTGATTATGAAGTGCTTGAATGTGATATATGTGAACCCCCCTTCCATTCGATGTCCTCAAATTGCATTATGTGCATAAGGGTGAGTTTTTCAAAGAAGGATTTCATGTTTTGAAATGATAGTAGCCATAACTATTAGTGCATGATGGTCTATTTTAATTAGATGAAAACAGTTTTGGGAGTGAACTCGCTTGAACGGGGGAATCCCTAAAGAGTTTTGTAAAGGCGTAAGGTGTATGGAAAAGGATTTCGTTGTGAGAGGCAGCAAAATTATTAGCTGTTATGGCCTATACGCTTTAAAGTGGCTAAGATAATGTGCTTCGGACAATATGAAAAGAACCTTGTTAACCTAGGGGAAGGTCCGAAAACCCTAGAAGCCCTGACGAAGGTTGATGTAATGGTTTGATATGTTATATGTAGCCATCCCGGGAGTAAGAGCTTAAGTGTGAGCGTTAGGTCTCACTATGGGGTTGAGAATAGATCTCACCCAATCAGCACCTATAATGATCTTATGCTAGATGTATTTTTCTAATAAGCAAAGAAAAGCAATTGGCAGTACGCCATTTCAAGTATTTCAAAAAGAATGTTTTTTATAGGCCGATAAGAGGCTAGATGAATGAAATGTGAAAAGTTTATAAGGGTTAGTATGTGACCGATATGAAAGAATATGAGCCTCAAGAGGCTAAGAGAAGAGTTTTTATGAGCCTCTTGATGAAAAGTTTTCAAAGAAAAGAAAGAAAGCCTCATGAGCATGTTTCATGCATATCCTATAAATGAGATTCGAATGAGAGTTGAAATGTGTATCCCTTATGCATATTATATGAATGAAACGCCAAGAAAAGTATGATTATGAAAAGAGACAACCTTATGTGCACATCATATGAATGAGGTTTCATGCATAGTTTAAATGGAATGCTAAGAAGTTATGTTTATGAAAAAGAAAGATTCCTATGCTTAGCCCTCGATGCTTGCTTATGTGCTTAACTGCTTGTTAACAAAGGAAATTTAGTCATTTGGGGACCTAGAGATATGTTTGAGTGGTTAAAATGAAGTTTATGGTTAGTAATCCTTCCATAGGGATTTTATGAATGCCTAATACGATAGTAAAGTATGTATACGTGATATGTGACTAATATGAATATTATTGCCTGTAATGGTTTTGGTTTTAAGTGGGTCAGGGGACACTCACTGAGCGTGTGGTTGCTCATCCCACTACTCTTTCCCCTTTTCCCTAGGTTTTCCTTATGACAGGAAGAAGTTGAGTCAGTTATGTCAACATGGAGTCTATTCTCGCCTGCAAGGTGTCATGTGTGCCTACGGATGTCTTTAATGAAGTCATGTAAAATATTCTTAGTTTGTAAGCGCTTGTAAATAAGTATTCTAGTTCATGTAATGCATATGTTTTTGAGTCGCTCTGTATGGCCATATGAGCCAACCATCTAATTAGTTACATGTCTTCTTGGTCAAAGTTAGTTATGTTTTGGGATGTAAACCCCAATTCTCTGGTTGTGTGAACCGTTGAATTGTATCTTTTACTTTTTCCGTATTAATGAACTATTCTGGTTGGTGTACTCCAAGCGAGTGGCTCGTTTAGTTATGAACTCCGGCGTGTAGCCGTTGAGCTTCTTTAACTGTTTTACGCTTCCGTTGATTTGCAGGGATTTATTGTAAGGCTTTTACCCTAGAAACGGATAGTTTTTAGGGGAAACTTTGTCCATTTCGTCCCAGAATTTAAGTAAAAAGTTAAGAAAATATAACGCTTTCGGCCCTAGGGGCTGAGGGTGTTACATTGATGGTATCAGAGCATGGTCCTACGACCATAGGTTGCGACCTAAGTCTTGCATCTCATATAGTTGCCTAGGAATGCATTCACGATGATGTGATACTTGCCTACCTTGTATGCAAATGTGAGTTTTATGTGAATGTTAGCGCATCTCCCTAGTTAGATACGGCTTGAGTGAGCTTAATGGTTGGATGAGGGAACCATTTGCTAAGGTATAGGCCGAGTGGCTTATATTGTCGTGGTCAAGATAAGTGTTAGCTCAATCGAAGGTTGTTTCGTTTATATGCCTTGGTGATTTTAGTCGAAGGTTTAAAGAACATCTGATTTGAAATTGAATGATTTGAAAGTCTTAAGTCTAAGCTCATCTTTGCCCCTATAATACGATTTGCTCCTCGAGCCCCATAATGGAGTGAGCAGACATACTCGAAGGTTGGTAGAGATAGAGCTAGAAGTAGTTAACCATCCTTTTATTAAAAACAAAGAGATTCGAAATAAAAAAGCTATTTTTCTTCCTTTAAAACTCAAGATTTTAAGACGTTAATGCCGTTTTGACTGTCGAGCCAAGTTTATCTTACTCTGAAGGATTTACTTTCCATTACTGATAATAAGGTAGTTTAGATTCACTAATACGCACCCTTATGTTTATCAAATGTTGCTTGTAAATGTGTATGTGCTAAGATGTGTACGTCGATATAATCTTTCATAATGAGCTAGGAAAGGAATGATTGGAAATTAGTTACTATGACTGATAATCCTACTAGATGATACCTTTCGTTTTCGAATTCTGAAATTCCTGAGTATATTAAGAGTTGCTCTTGTATACATGCTGGAAAGACTAAATGCTAGTGGTAGGACCCCGCTAAACATCACGTAAGTGTACCTACTGTTCTCCTTCTTTGCCATTGTTGCCTAATCCATGTATTACTTGCTTTCTATTATATGGATTATTATTCGTGAATGGGGTGACAATGTTTTGGCTCGAATGAACCCTAATACACCTAGAAAGCGAAAGGGAGGAAGAACCTAGTGGACTTTGGAATTGTACATAGTAATGATCTCTACTAAGGTAAGCGAACTACAGTGAGACCCATATGATCACCTATGGGACAGGTGTACCTCGTAAACCCTCAACACATACCTATAAGACCATTAACACTGTAGTTTTTACCCATGCTAGTTGATTGATGACCAGCCGTACGTTTTTTGAGTGAATGGTACAGTAAATACACGTCATTGGAGTTGCTTATCATGAACTTTAGTTGCGTAGTGGCTGGATTGGTTAAGTGGTTTAACCTATGCGAACCATTGCTTGTACGATCTCTGAGTCATTACTTGCACTCCACAAGTTCTATTATCCCATAATATGGTTTGAACAACTATATACATATGCACTTAATGCATGATGTGGTGACCTTAGGTGTCTATCTTCACCTTTGCTTGCCTTTGTGCAATCCATGCTTGACTTGAATTTGGTTTGGTAGGTGACTTGATTATCCAGATGAATGAAGTTTCATAATACATGGCATGATATGACCTCTTACACGTTATTTGCATTCTGTGAATTCTATGATTGCATGTTATAGTTGAATCACTGCATACACATATGTCTAGAGCATGATGAGACGACCCTAGAAGCCTGCACTCACATATTCTCGCAATGAATCAAGCATGAAAGCTATTGGATGAGCATAGCTCTTCATTTATATGAATCTATGACTTAAGAGACGATCAGCCCCAAGTAAGAACCTTAGGGGAAGCCTTCCCACCATCAAAGTCATCAACTAGCATTTCTACATTAATACCTTTTCTCCAAGTTGTTCTTATCGGCATGATTATGCTAGTTCGTGTTATCCGTGATTCTTGATCTTCAATGCTTTGATGTTAACCCTACGTGATGTCAATATGATCTTGAATGGTAATTAAAGTTCTTCCATTGCCAATATGGCGTAAATGGTATCTCTCCTATCTTAGTGTGATATGGTAACTTTCTAGTAAATGATTTAACCTTAGATTGACATAAAAGCATAGGAATATCAATCATACATGCTCTCATTTTGTAAATTGCTTGCCATATGTACCTTAACCGGCTTCATGTTTCATCCAACTCCTAGGCTTAAGAACTCTGGATTGCTGATACTATGTAACACTATGTGATGCTATTATACTTAAATGATGTTATGTGACGCTATATACTTAAATGATACTATGTGGTGCTATGTGATGTTTTTGTTATTCTAAATGTGTTGTTGGAGGAGTCTCCATGTTAATCATTGTGGTCCCAAAAGTGACTTGAATTCATGTTTTAGAATGAAACTGCTAGTGTATGACCTTAAGATGCCATTGCCTCAATTGTCATGCCTTTAGATGCCAACTTATAGATGCATATGCATGGAATTACTGCTTGTCATGCTAACTGAGTCTAGATTATCGAAAATATTTGTTCATTCTTCAAAACAAACCCGATATGGTTTTCCACGCCAACTCAATTGCCCCTCTTTGATGCGATTTGCTCTCGGCGCCTAAATAGAGTGAGTAGAGGCTTGAAGAGGACTGGCCAAGACGAGACTGGAAACCATAAGGCATTTTCTTTCGATTTAAAAAAAGTAGTGTTTCCAAAATGAAACCTTTTAAAAACCTATCGCGTAGATCTTAGTTGTGTGCATGCATTCTAGGAAAGACTGAACTTAGGTTTAGAATTTCAAGGACGAAATTCTCTTAAGGGGGAAAGAGTGTAAGACCCACGTTCTTTACTTTACGTTAAGCTGATTGTCCTGCTTTTTACGTTATGAAATCGTATTTTTATTAACTATATGAGTTCAATTATTATCGATGTGCTTATGTGAACGGTAACTTTATTATAAAGAATTATTATTGCTATTATTGATTTCAAAGTTAATCCGTGCTATATGTGCTTTTAAATTTGATCGATAGTTTAATTTAGTCGTTATTCGATTCATTTATTCGTTTCCCGAGTACGATTAGGTTTTCAACCTTAGAATTAGTTTGTGGTCTATTATATCGAAACTTGACGTATTTAGGATCGAATAATCCAGAAAGGGTCGTATTATCAATTCAGGATAGGTTATGAGGTACGAGATTAGAAATTAGACAGGCGATGTTAGTTGATTGAGTTATTAACCCCAAAAAAAAAGTTGAACAAAAGGGGACCAAGCCCCTTCTCTTTCACGAGAAAACCACGACCGGGGGGTCCTTTAGAACCCAGCCCCTGAACCACTGGAAAGGGAGAGAGAAAGAGGAGGAGAGGGGCAGAGGAGGGGCAGCCATGGCAGCGGCAGCGCCAACCCGGTGCGCACACTAGCCTGGCGCTTCCTCCACTGGTTGTTCGTCGCCGGCGCAGACAGAGAGAGAGAAAGAGAGATCGAGAGGTTGAGGGGGAAAGGGAGCCGCGACCACAGTGGCGGTGGCTACGAAGCGCCAAGGTTAGGGCCAGAGATGGGCAGCGTCCGTCCGTTCTTTGCCGGCGAAGAGAAAGAGCGAGAAGGGTTGAGTGAGGGCAGCGGTTCAAAGGGTCCGGGTTTGAACCCAAAGCTTAACCAGTACCTCGACCACCACGGTGGTGGTCCTGAATTGCTCGGCCAAGGGCTAGAGCGAGGGAGAAAGAGGTAGTACCAGCAGCATCACGAGGAGTAGGGAGTCGTGGACTAGCTTCGAATCAACCGATACAACCCATAATCGGGTCCTTCAGCTTGGAGCGAGGTGGGTGTTCCTTGCCTCCTAAATTAGTACTAATTTCGAAACGTTTTAACCTAACTGATGATTTATGTTTAGTTAATTTCATGGATTATGTGATGAGAAACTATGCATGTTTAGAATCGATTCGAATATGTTAAGTTTATACATGCCTGAAGCTTTAATTCGAAGTAAAGTATGCATGTTTAGCTTTGATTCGAGCCTAATCAGTTACTTGATGCCTGAAGATTTAATTCGCAGTGAATTATATATGTTTAGCTTCGATTCAAATCAATTTGGTTAATTTATGCTTGAGATGTTAATTCGAAGTGAATTATATATGTTTAGCTTCAAGTCAAATCAACTTAGTTAATTCAAGCTGGAAGCTTTAATTTGAAGTAAAGTATGCATGTTTAGCTTAGATCCAAACTTAATTAGTTATCTCAAGCTCGAAGATTTAATTAGAAGTAAAATACGCATGTTTAGCTGAGATTCGAACTTAATTAAATTATCTAAGCTTAAAGTTTTAAGTTGAATCATGCCTGGAAACTAACATCGAACTGAATCGTATGTGTCTAAAATCAATGTATATGAATGTTTAGTCGTTCCATGGCCATTTATGAACTTCGAAATGAATCGCATGTGTTTAAAATCAATGCATATGAATGTTTAGTCGTTCCATGACCATTTATGAACTTCAAATTGCATCGTACGAGTTTAAAATCTACATATATAAATATTGAGTCATTCTATGGTCATTTATACGCTCAACTATCCTATAATGGCTTACTAACTTCGAAGTAAATTATAAATGCTTAGAGCCCAATCATGTTTGAATTACTAAGTAAAGTGCTATAGTTTTATATGTAGAAGTGATGGTATCTATGCGTACGTATGCTTGCTGTAATGCACCACTAAATGGTGCTGCTTGCCCAGGTAAGTACCTAAACCTTACCTTTTTATAAACTAGCATGATAATGTGTTATGCTTAATGAAATTGAAAAATCCAGATGGTAGTTGGATGGTTCGAGGAAGAACTATGAGTGGTTCGAGATTTTTGTGGTACGGTGCTTGTGAGGAGAGAGTTCGGGTTGTGAATTGACCGCAATCATGTGAATTGCGAGGCCATGTGTGGCTCATTGTGTTGAATTGATTATGAAATGCTTGAATGTGATATATGTGGACCCCCCCTTCCCTTCGATGTCCTCAAATTGCATTATGTGCATAATGGTGAGTTTTTCAAAGAAGGATTTCATGTTTTGAAATGATAGTAACCATAACTATTAGTGCATGATGGCATATTTTAATTAGATGAAAACAGCTTTGGGAGTGAACTCGCTTGAACAGAAGAATCCCTAAAGAGTTTTATAAAGGCATGAGTTGTATGAAAAAGGATTTCGCTGTGAGAGGCTGCAAAATTATTAGCCGTTATGGCCCATACGCTTTAAAGTGGCTAAGATAATGTGCTCCGGACAATATGAAAAGAACGATGTTAACCTTAGAGGCCCTGAAGAGGGTTGATGTAATGGTCTAATATGTTATATGTAGCCATCCCGGGAGTAAGAGCTTAAGTGTGAGCGTTAGGTCTCACTACGGGGTTGAGATCTCACCCAATCATCACCTGTAATGATCTTATGCCAGATGTGTTTTTCTAATGAGCAAAGAAAAGCAGTTGGCAGTACGCCATTTCAAGTATTTCAAAAAGAATGTTTTTTATGGGCCGATAAGAGGTCAGATGAATGAAATGTGAAAAGTTTATAAGGATCAGTATGTGACCGATATGAAAGAATATGAGCCTCAAGAGGCTAAGAGAAGAGTTTTTATGAGCCTCAAGAGGATAAATGAAACGTTTTCAAAGAAAAGAAAGAAAGCCTTATGAGTATGTTTCATGCATATCCTATGAATGAGATTCGAATGAGACTTGAAATGTGTGTGCCTCATGCATATTTTATGAATGAAACGCCAAGAAAAGTATGATTATGAAAAGAGATAACCTTATGCACGCATCATATGAATGAGGTTTCATGCATAGTTTAAATGGAATGCTAAGAAGTTATGTTTATGAAAAAGAAAGATTCCTAAGCTTAGCCCTCGATGCTTGCTTATGTGCTTAACTACTTGTTAATAAAGGAAATTTAGTCATTTGGGGACCTAGAGATATGTTTGAGTGGTTAAAATGAAGTTTATGGTTAGTAATCCTTCCATAGGGATTTTATGAATGCCTAATACGATAGTAAAGTATGAATACGTGATATGTGACTAATATGAATATTATTGCCTGTAATGGTTTTAGCTTTAAGGGGGTCGGGGGACACTCACTGAGCATGTGGTTGCTTATCCCACTACTCTTTCCCCCTTTCTTCCAGGTTTTCCTTATGACAAGAAGAAGTTGAGTCAGCTATCTCAACATGGAGTTTATTGTCGCTTGCAAGGTGTCATGTGTGCCTACGGATGTCTTTAATGAAGTCATGTAAACTATTCTTAGTTTGTAAACGCTTGTAAATAAGTATTCTAGTTCATGTATTGCATATGTTTATGAGTCGCTTTGTATGGCCATATGAGCCAACCATCTAATTAGTTACATGTCTTCTTGGTCAAAGTTAGTTATGTTTTGGGATGTAAAACCCAATACTCCGGTTGTGTGAACCGTTGGGTTGTATCTTTTACCTTTCCCGTATTAATGAACTGTTCTGGTTGATGTACTCCGAGCGAGTGGCTCGTTGAGTTATGAACTCCGGTGTGTAGCCGTTGAGCTTATTTAACTATTTTATGCTTCCGTTGATTTGCAGGGATATATTGTAAGGCTTTTACCTTGGAAACGTATAGTTTTTAGGGGAAAATATGTCCGTTTCGTCCCAGAATTTAAGTAAAGAGTTAAGAAAACGTAACGCTTTCGGCCCTAGGGGCTGAGGTGTTACAATATATACATACATACATACATACATACATACATATATATATATGTGTGTGTGTGCACACACACACACATGTGTGTGTGTGTGTGTGTGTGTGTGTAACACCCCTTTTTCCTACGGTCAGGAGCGTTACATTTTTTACTTCCTACTTAATTTATTGGGTGAAACGGATGGAGTTTCTCCTAAAACCTGACCGTTTCCAGGCTAAAAACCTTACAATAAACCCCCCGCGATCAACAAGAGCATAAAACATTCTAAAATAAGGTCAACGGTTGCACGCTGGAGTTCATAACTCAACGAGCAACTGACTCGAAGTACTTCATACAATATAGTTCATTAATACAGGAGAAATGAAAGATACAATTCAACGGTTCACACAACCGAAGTATTGGGGTTTACACCCCAAAGCGTAACTGATTTCAGCTAAAGGAACAACTGACAAATTAGATGATTTGCTCACATGGCCATACAGAGCGATTCCTAAACCGAATGTAGTATATGAAGTAGAATACTTGTTTACAAATGTTTGCAATTCTAGGAATACATTACATGACTTCGTTAAACATGTAAGACTCCTTCAAATGGGCACACATGGCACCTTGCAAGCAAGGATAAACTCCATCTTGGCATAAGTGACTTGGTTTCTACTTGTCATAATGCAAACCTGGGGAAAAAGGGGAAAGAGTAGTGGGATGAGCAACCACACGCTTAGTGAGTATTCCCCGCCCCCTTAAAACCAAAACTGTCGCAGGCAATAGTACCTTTAATAGCCACATATCACGTATTAATGTATTATTATCATATTGGGTAATCATAGTCTCCAAGGACGGTTCATTACCCATGAACCTCATTCTAGCCACGCAAACTCATTTCTAGGTCCCTGAATGGCCAAACTTCTTTACTAACAAGCACTTAAACACATTTAGACTTATACGCTTGATGCATCACAGGATATGGCCATGCTATGTTCGATATTCCAATCAGACTATACTTGCTCATTCATAGGATGTGCATGGGGTGTACATCGGAATATTTCTTTTTTGTGAGAACACTGTACTTAGCCTTACTTGAAATCTCATTCATGGGGTATACACATTTCAAATCTCATTCACATTTCGTTCATAAGAAATGCACAGTACATGCACAGCAAGTTTTCTCACTTTTCTTGAAAACACTTTGCTTAGCCTCTTGAGGCCCACAAAAACTCTTTTCTTTACCTCTTTGAGGCTCATTTTCTTTAAAAGAAATCTCTTTTGTATTGGTCGCATAATGACCCTTATAAGCTTTTCACATTTCATTCATCTGGCCTCTCAGTGGCCCTTGAAACTTTCTTTCTTTTGAAATACTTAAAATGGCAAAATGCCAATTACTTTTCATTGCTTATTAGGAAATACCCTTGGCGTAAGCTCATCGTTTATTTAAAAGAAACATACATAACAATTTGATCACATAAGTGAGGATACTAGACTCTTAGAGGTACTTTATTACTGCCATCCCGAGCCGGCTAAACTCGAGCGGCAACATACGCCTATCTGGACAGACATCATACTATGCTGAGACATAACTTACATACTTAGATTTCAGGCAGGATTCAAACCACCATCCCTGAGTCATCTTAACATAGCTTATGTTATGTCAGGCGGGATACTAAGCCACCATCCCTGGCTCTCAAACCTAAGCTTAAAGTTTCTAGAGTAGCTCCTCAACGCACACATAAACATAAACATAATACTTACACATATGCGTACTTATGCTTATTCATATATATGCTTATCTAGCAAAATAGCCCATAACCCTACTATTGGTTATGGTTCTGTCATTTTCAACTTGAAAACCACTTTTAAAATCGTAATGAATTTGCTAACTCACAATTTAAAACTCATTCGAAACTTAAAGTACTTAGCTAGCATATAACTCAAACTAAGTTTCATAATAAAACTCCTTCACTTGCCCTTTTTCGCTTCATTTCAATCCTTTTTGAACTCAAAGAAGGAGACATAAACAAACCAAAGCCTTAAAACATTTTCGAACTCACTTTTAGTTCGCTTTTAAACTTCCTAAACCTATCGACTATTCGGTTGGGTCAGTTACTGATTAGTTTGATGATGTAGGATCATTTTAGGCTACAAACATCTTACAAATCAACAGGCTATTGGTGAACCTTTAGAAACATTCAAAATGGTAAAAACACGCTTTCAACGACCCTTTTAAATATTACTAAGTTTGTAAATTATTCACATTGCATCATTTAACAATTTCAAGAGGGAAGGGTTTCACACATGGCACATTCATAACACTTCATAATTCAACTTAGCAGAATAAGCCACACATAGCGTCACAATCCACACGATTACGGCCAATCACAACCCAGGCCCCCTCCTCACAAAACACCTACCATAAAGAACCTCAAAACTCTCATAAGTTCAACCTCAAGCCATCCAACTACCATCTCAATTTTGATTTCTAAAACTATAGCATATTATCATGAAAGCTTATAAGAAACGTGTAATAAGGCTTATGTACTTACCTGAGCAAGCAACACCATCCAGCGGTGCGTTATCACAAGCATATATATATAACCACATGTACACATACAACTATATTGCCTTAACTTGAAATAACGCTTAACAAACCAACTTAAACTAATCAATGCATGAGCCTTATCACATTCGTATTTCACAACAGAGGGTAACAAGTCATTTTCAAGCGTAGCTTTTATGAACATAACAAGCATCAATTACATGCACGCATAGGTTGTTTCGAAGCTACTTGTAAGCATGAGTTCACTAAACTAGCCTATTTCAATTCGAAGCCCTATTAGGTTAATTTTAAGCTACTAATCAAGCATAAATTATCTAATCATTCAAGCATCGATTCTAAGTGCTCACATATCATTTCGAAGCTACTGCTCAGGCATAAGTTAACTTAATTAAACAAACATCGATTCGAATGCTAACATGTTAATTCGAAACTACTTTTTAGGCATGAACTAACTTAATTAAACAAATATCAATTGAATGCTAACATATTAATTCGAAGATACTTTTTAGGCATGAATTAACTTAATTAAACAAACATCGATTCGAATGCTAACAAGTTAATTCGAAACTACTTTTTAGGCATGTATTAACTAAACTAACATACATCGAATTAAACTGAATTCAGCTGAAACAGAGAATGCTTTACCAGTCATCTAGTTGTCATTTAATCTAACTAATCTTACTAGCATGCAAGATCATTTAAGGGTTAAAATCTTTTCGAATTTACTAATAATTAGGAGGCGAGAAATACCCACTTGGACTCCAAGCTTAGGACTCGTTAAAAGGGCTTTGGACTCAACTTAGAGTGCTGAAAAACCCCCAATTCTCGAGCCTTGCTTGCTGACCACTCGACCAGACCCCAATCCACGCCCATAACACACGAACAAACTCCAAAAACGTCTAACCCTTGCTCATTGATTCGAATGCATGGTGGACAATCGATGTAGCAAATTCACTCCCAAATTATTGAGGAATTGGAGTAACTAAAAGCTAGATTGCATGGCCAAGCATGGGTATGCATTTGACGCCCCAAATCATTGCCCAAATCCACCAAAATAGCGATGAAATCCTTCGAATTTTGCCCAGATTTCACGACTAAGGGTTCATTTGATGGTGGGGAAGGTTGAATGTGAGGAATTCCAAGCTGGGTTGAGGAAAAATGGGGGCTTTTCGAGCTTCCATGGCCGCGCGTATGGTGGGTAGCAGAGGAAGAAGAGGAGCAGAGAGAAAGATGGGGTCCGGGGGGTCGCGTGAAGAGGAGAGAGAAATCCAGCCTTAAGTTCTGGCGTCGCTTGACAAAAATGCCCCTCGTCCCATTTTTCTTTTTTTTCTCTTTTTGGTTGTTCAATACTAAGCACCGCTAGTTTGATTTCGTACTTTATACTCTAAACCCAAATCGACAGTACGATCCCTCATCGATTATTCGTTCCCAAATACGTCAGTGTTCGATTTAATAACTAACGAAACAAATTCTGAGGTTAACAATCTAATTGTATTCGAGTTCCTAATTGGTTTAGTACTCGTTCATAACCATTAATAACGCTTCCTAAAAATCATCGAAAGAGTTTCAAAACTAGTAATAATAATATTAATAGCGACAAAAAATATTCTTTTTAATAAAATTATCGCTCACAGAAGCACATCAATAATAATTTAACTTATATCGTTAATAGAATACGATTCTATAACTTAAAAAGACAATACAATTAGCTTTAACGGAAAAAGAAAAATGCTGGTGTTACATTCTTCCTCCCTTAAAAGAATTTCATCCTCGAAATTCCCAAGCTATGTTCGGTCATACCTAAAATGTGCACATACATGACACAACCTACACAACTCACACTAAAATCCAAAATCTTGTTTTACAATTAATTCAAATCGAAAAAGAGGCTTATGGTATCCACTCTTCTCCTCGCCAATCCTCTTCAAGCATCTACTTGCTCTATTTAGGCGCCGAGGGCAAACACATAGAAGATGGACAAATGAGTTGGCATGGAAAATCATATCGAGCTTGTTTTAAAAATGAAAATAGACTTCAATTATCTAGACTCAATCCACATAGTAATAACAACTCTATGCATATGCATCGTCATGAATCGAAATCTAAAAGTAGGGCAATTGGGCAATGATATCTCACGGTCACATAGAAGTAGCCTCATTCTGAATCATGAATTCAAGACACTTTTAGGATCGAAACAGTTAGCATGGGGACTCCTGTAACACATTAGGGTAACAAGGACATCACATAGCACCACGTAGCTTCACTTAAGCACAACAGTATCGCATAGAATCAGCAATTCAGCATTTTGAAGCCTAGGAATCATAAGCAATTCACCATCTAATATGTATATAGTAAGCAAATTACAAAGCAAAAGCATATGCCACTGACATTCCTAAGGTCTGTGAGTTATGGGCCTACACGCTTCCGCTGCGCCACTCTGATCAATGTAGAGTACAAGGGCAAGAATAAGCGCATGCAAGTTTCTATGGCCGCCTCATCATGCATTTGGATACGTGTGTATGCAATTATTCAGCTATAACATGGAATCATAGAATTCAAGGGATGCAAATAACGAGTCAGAGGTCTCACCATGCTATGAATTACGAAGGTTAAATCATCTAGCTAGTCCAATCACATGTTTAACCCGTTCAAGTCAAGCAAACATCAAGAAGTGCAACAACTTATTCACAAAACACATAACTGGTCATGAACACATCAAGCAACGAATGCATCTTGACAAGTAAGTATTCAACACATCTGGTTACACATAGACGCTTATGCTCATAGAACAAGGCACGAAAATCATTGTAAAGCAAATGCAAGTCTTTAGTTGCATCAATAAGACCCAACCAAACAATTAGAAAGGTTTCTGATGCGAAAGCACAACCCTAACTCACTAATCGGAAGACTTTGACTTTCAAGGTCTTTAGGTTTTCAAAAGGAAAGAGTTTAACTGATTCTAGCTCTCTCTCTACCAACCTTTGAGTACGTCAGCTCACTCCATTATGGGGCTCGAGGAGCAAATCGTACTTTAAGGACAAAGATGAGCTTAGAGTTAAGACTTTTCCAATCATTTGAATTCAAATCATATGTTCCTTAAGCTTTCGATTAAAATCACCAAGGCATATAAGTGAAACAATTTTGATTGAGCTAACACTTAACTCATTTATGAGAATACAAGTTATTTGGCTTATACTCTTAGCAATTCGTTCATTTATTCGATTAATGAGCTCACTCAAGCCGCATCTACCTAGGTAAACGCGCTAGCATTCACATAAACTCACATTTGCACACCAAAGCAAGCATATATCACATCATCATGAACGCATTCCTAGGCAGCTATATGAGATGCAAGATTCATGTCGCGGCTTGTGGTCACAGGACCTTGCTCTGATACCATAAATGTAACACCCCCAGCCCCTACGGCCAGGAGCATTACGTTTTCTTACTTCCTACTTAATTTATGATGCGAAACGGACAGAGTTTCCCCTAAAAACTAACCGTTTTCAGGCTAAAAGCCTTACAATAAACCCCTGCAACCAACAGAAGCATAAAACATTCCAGAATAAGCTCAACGGCTACACGCTGGAGTTCATAACTCAATGAGCAACTCGCTTGGAGTACATCATACAATATAGTTCATTAATACACGAGAAATGAAAGATACAACTCAACGGTTCACACAAGCGGAGTACTAGAGTTTACATCCCAAAACGTAACTGATTTCAGCCAAAAGAACAACTGACAAAATAGGCGGTTGGTTCACACGACCATATAGAGTGATTCCTAAACCGAATGCAGTACATGAACTAGAATACTAGTTTACAAACGTTTTCAATTCTACGAATACATTACATGAGCTCGTTAAACATGTAACACTCCTTCAAATGGGCACACATGACACCTTGCAACCAAGGATAAACTCCACCTTGGAATAAGTGACTTGGTCTCTACTTGTCATAATGCAAACCTAGGGAAAAACGGCAAAGAGAAACAGGATGAGCAACCACACGCTACGTGAGTATTCTCCGCCCCCTTAAAACCAAAACCGTTGCGGGCAATAGTACATATATATATATATATATAT
>JACYFF010031959.1:73874362-73894170 GCA_017589665.1 Selenicereus undatus | reverse complement strand
TGTGTGTGTGTGTGTGTGTGTGTGTGTGTGTGTGTGTGTGTGTGTGTGTGTTTATAGACATGGGCGCGCACACACACACATACACACACATATATATCTTTGTCTTTTTCTTATCTTTTGTCATTGACGTGCCTAGTGTTACATCCATTTTATTTCTTTACTGATTTATTCAAAGTGCCCATCCACCATCACTGTGCTTTAGCAACGTTATAATTATTTGTACAGAGCTAATCAAAGCTCAACGTTATATTAGTAATATAAACTTATTTTTAAACGTAAGAAATGATTAGGCCGTAGAATCTCGTGTACTCCCCTCTGGTTTACAATATGATCCCTTTTTTGTTTTCTTTTTTTTTTAATGAACCCAAAGTTTCATTTATCATTTTCAGAATATATGTAAAAGGGGGCAACATTTATCATGACCTCCTTCAATAAAATGGATGACCTCTGTTTTGTCTTTTTTGGCTAACACTTCGTTTTACACTGCCCTATCGTCCTTAGAAAACATGAACAAGTCTAAAACATTGATTTTTTTGGTTTGTCTTTATCGATCCACTTCTGGGAAATTCTTTTTATAGTTGCAAGGTGCTGAGAGTTGTGCAACGACAGGTAATTTGACATCATTCGAATCAACATTTTTCTTTGAATTTACCAATGAAAAGTTAGTATTTGCTTTTGGCACAAAAATTTTGAGACATATTAAATGCCCTTTTTTCATATGAAAACCAATATTTCTCGGAATTGATAGGTTTTTTGATAGATCCTTAAAGGCTTTGTTGGGATTGATAAAAAATCACAAGCAAAAATAAATTAATAGTAAAAAAAGGAGTAAAATTGTGAAAAGGAGGGGAATGCTACATGCTGTCACCTAAGCTTAGTGGAGGGAAAAGTACCAGAGGCACTTACTCTACCATTATTTGTCAATGATGACAAATAGTGGCGCTGCAAGGGAGTATGCATATTGGATTTTTAGACAACAAGTGGCACAGTGATATGCATTGAGGCATTGATAACAAGCTCATTAGTTTTCTCTATAAATGGCATACAGAAAGTGATGGAAAATATAATGAAGTGAGACTACACAATACACTATAGGGAAAAATACTAAGCGGGAGCTTGGTCAGAGTGGATGAGTGTAGTGATTAACTGATAATGAGTTATCGGGAAACATATCTAGATAAAGGTGTAAGAAGGGTTTGTTTATAAGTGTCTAGTAACTAGCACTTGTAACCAGGGAGGATTGTTTGTATATTGTCCTGAAATAGTGAAAACATATATTCTTTATGTCAAATTCCTTTGTGTCAGTTTCTACTTATTTTAATTACATTCTTAATATTTTCAGATATTACACACTTAATACCCAATTGTGGTGCCAGAGCAAGATTGTGCTAGGAAAGAGAGTTTGTAGGAGGTAAAAAGAGAAAATTGATGTCAAGATCATGTGAGATGGCATGGTAAAAGGCTCGAACATTTTGATCGAGCCTTTTGATGGCCTTGGTCATTTCACCCTGCGACAATAACGGGTGAACAATTTACTGACCAGAGAAAGGACAAATCAAAGCCTTGAAGGTGATGATGAGTTGGTGGCACTTAGGGAAAAAGACAGGGCAAAGAAGATATCAAAGGAGGAGTGGGAAGATTTAAAAGACATAGCAACAAGTACAATCTTATCATGCCTTGCAGGTAATATCTCCAGCAGGTTTTTGCCTTGACAGAGTATGTTGATATTTGGAACAAGATGGAGAGCTAGTATAAGTACAAATCTTGTTTTCCCTCCAAATGGTAGAAGAAGTAGACTTCAATCAACATCTAGACGAGTCTAACAACATAACTACGAAGTTAACATCTCTAGTGGTAAAGATTGAAGAGGAAGATAAAGCTTTGCTTGTGTTGGCTTCAATGCCTTCATCTTTTGATAATATCGTCACCAATCTTTTGCTTGGGAAAAAGACCATATGGTTTGATGAGGTGGTTGGTGCCTTGTTGATAAATGAGACTCGCCGAGGCAACAATGGATTCTCAAATAGTGGTCAAGTAGCTATGGTTATAAAAAACGTCTAGTTAGGGACGAGAATGGTCAAGAGAGAAGGAGGAAGGGTCCTGACATTCAAGATCGAATGCATGGAAGTTTAAATGCTACTATTGTAATGAAGAACATCATATGAGGAGGGATTGTCCCAAGAGGAAGGACTTGAGGGATGAGAAGCCATCAATAGTGGGAGTTACAAAGTATTCGAACCTATTTGATGGAGGTGACATATTTCTAGTGAGTGCTGGAAGTTTAGGAAATTCAGATTGGATCTTAGATTCTGATTGATCATTTCATATGTGTTCAGTTAGAAAGCACTTTAACATATATCAACCATGTGAAAATCGCATAGTCACCATGGCAAATGGTACACAAAATCGGGTTGCTAAGGTGGGAATACTACGGATTGGCATGTTTGATGAGGTTGTGTGGATAGTAACTGGGGTAAGACATGTGCTAGTTCTAAAAAAAATTCTAATGTGTTTGGGGACTTTAAATGTGAGAGGCTACCGGTATTCATTTCAAGGGGGAGCTTTGAAGGTCTCTAAAGGAGCTATGGTAGTCTTAAAAGGTGAAATGTCTTGTGGCTTGTATAGACTTTTACGAAATGTGCAGACGAGTGCAGCTACAAGGAGAGCTTCTACAAGTGATTTAAGCGGAAGACAGGTAGAAATGAGGAGGTAAGTGATGTTTGCTTCTTCAGTTGATGGTGGCAGTGACATTGATGGATCATGGTAAGTGAAGCCATCGGTATTGATTTTTTATCAAAGTAGAGACTGTTGGGATTAATAAAAATAAAAAAATAAATAAAAGTAAAAAAGGGAGTGAAAGTGTGAAAAGCAGGGGAATGCTACATGTTGCATAGTTAGGCTTAGGGAAGGAAAAAGAAAAAGCACCAAGGTATATACTATAACACTATTTGCCAATGATGACAAATAATAGTGCTAGGAAAGGAGTATAGATATTAGACTTTTGGACAACAAGTTGCATAGATCAATGCATTGAGGCATTGACAACAAGCTGATAAGTTTTCTCTATAAATGGGATGGAGAAGGTGATGAAGAATATATTGAAGTGACACTACACAATCTACAACAAGGAAAAATACCAAGAGGGAACTTGGTGAAAGTGGGTGAATGTAGTGAGCAATTGGTAATTAGTTACTAGGAAGCACATGTGGCTAAAGTTGTGGGAAGGGTTTTTTTTTCTTTTCCTAAGTTTCTGGTAATTAGGACTTGCAAACAAGGAGAATTGTTTGCATATTGTCCTGAAATAGAGGAAATATATTTTGTTTCTCTCCAATTCGTTTGTGTTAGTTTTTATTTATTTTTATCACATTCTTAATATTTTCAAAATGGAATTATTATCATATACCTAATTTATGTGTAAAATTTCTTAACCCCTAACCTTTTTTTATGTGATTATTTGACCTCTTTGATTGGCTAATTCCCATACGCTTAACTCTAAAATCTGATAAATGCATTAAAAGTGAGTATAAGGACCATAATGTCCTTAATGTTTGAATTTTTATTTTGACCAATATTATAATAATTTTTATTTTTACCAATATAACTCTCCTCTAAGCTTCAATTTCTTTTCATCTTTATAATTATCCTCCCCTCTTCTTCAATAATCTCTGACCATAGAAGAAAACAGAAGTTGGCTCGAAGGTAGGACAAGCAGAGCATTAAAGGGCCAAGCGAAGAGCAAAATGTAAGTCATGATCATCCCTTTCAAATTAAAACCCTAATTTTTAAATTTTGTTTTTGTTCTCTTCATCCTCTTCAAATGAAAACCCTAATTTTGTGTGACTGTGTTGACTGTAATTCTCATTTTCTAATTTTGTATTTATTGTCTTCATCCTTCAATTGAAAACCTTAATTTCATGTTGTCGTGTTGCTTTATGTTTGTCCTTTTTGGTGAAGTCATGGATGGTTCAAAACGAAAGGTTCATTGCCCCAAATGCAGAGGACCAACTGAAATAGACAACTTTGTGGCAAGGTCTGAGAAAAATTTCATGAGGCCGTGTAATGGTTGTGTCAAATGTGGATGCTTCTTTTTTTGGGTAGATGAGGAAGAAGGTCATGTTTTTGGGAATCCTGTCAGAGCAATACAAAGAATCAATGATGCTAGAAAGAAAGATGATCAAGTGTTCAGCATCAATGACATGAAAGAGATAAAGGTTCAACTAGGTAGCATGTATCTTGAGATGACCGAAGGGAGGAACGAACGGAAAGTAACTTTAGGGAGGATTTATGATGCAGATAGGGTTGTTTTGTTACTAGGGGTGGGAGCCTTCTTTGTTTTGGTTATTCTTCTAGCTACTGAAGCTTGATATTATTTTTGTAATGAATGTTAAGGGAGTTTGACCCCTATAAACCAGTTTGTATGACAACTTTGGAATGATTGAGTGGAAAATGTTGTGTTTGTCTGAAATTGCTAATGTTTGCAAAGAAGAACAAAGAGATTTGAAGCTTCAAATCTCTTCATTAGTCAAAACCAAAATAGAGCATCACATAGACTGCTTGGAAATAAACAAGCTTGTTATTGCACTTCATCAAATAGACATATCTGACCATGGTACTTTGTTTTAAATACATTGGTGTACGCCCCCTAAAAAAGCATATCATTCACAATAGCAAAAAATAATGACACATCCAAAATAACAAACCACTAAAATTATGAGCATGCAGTCCTACACCTCTAAACAGAAAACAACAAAACAATAAGAAGTTTGGTCTTTCATGACAAAGATCTAAGTCTCTCTATTATCAATGCAGTCCTGTTCCTTGGATTTAGCTATGGACATGGAGTTGAAAACTGCCTTTGGCTCTTGGAGTGACTATTGGGGTTGGAGAAATAGACATCAATGGCTGTGATAGAGAAGGGTTTACTGTGACTTGAGTTGAATCCCTAATGATCAGAGGTTGTGGGAAACTCTGTGCTCTTCTTTGTTTCTTATTTGGCCTATCAGTGAACTGCATGTCTGAAGCTGAGGAGGATATAGCCTGATTTGCCATGATTTGCAACTACTACCTGACGACCCTCTGTGGAGGACCATTTGTTACTTGGCTGCTTGAAGGTAATGAAGTTGAAGGCCCAGCTTGTTTCTTTGGCTTGCCTCTCTTGTTAGTACCCTTGCCCTGCCTGTGCTTTGTCTTCTTCTGCTTGTTGCCCTTTAGTGGACACCCATTAATGTTGTGGCCCAACTGCTTGCAATTGTTGTACCTCACTGTGCTTGACCTTTTTCTCTTTCTCCGCTCATCCTATCCTCTCCTCCTATCCTTTGGTGGCCTACACCTTTTCTTGGGGATGGGAGGAGTACAAGTGAAGGAAGGTGAGGCATAGGAGGCTAGGAATTGGGGTCTTTGACAGGCAATATTTCCCCCCCCCCCATAAGCAGCTTTGAACTTGTCAATGGTGAAAGCTTCATACATCCAATCCTCTAAGTTTTCATTCATAAACATGAAATATTTAACCCCATGTTTGCCTAGTATCCCTGTGATTTGTTAGAGGTTGCAATCATAGGTTTTGTCTTGCAAGTTCACGACAAACCTAGTCCTATCCTGTCTAACATAAAATATCCCATCTCCACCTGTTTGGAGAGAAAACCCCCAATAATCCTTTTCAAAAGTTGCTAACTGTTCCTTTACATATGGAGAAACTTTGCCTTTCCTCTTATCTGCTTCATTCTTCCTATTGACAAACCATTCAGTGAGCTTATCCCTTATTTCTTCAAGAAAATTATAAATGGGGTTGTCTCTTGCCATATTGAGGGAATTGTTCAACGTCTCCACAAAGTTGGTTGCATTATCATCTAACTTTGTGGAGATTTGGAATAAATGCCTACAAAAATACTAACATAAGTTAGTTAACTAATGTTGTGACAAATGATGAGAAGCTGAAAATAGCTATGAGAATCAATACCTGTACTAGTGCTTCTTTGGTTCATTAAGCAACCAGTAGTAAGCTCCAGGATTTTTTTATTTTGAGAGCATGTATAAGCTTGTTATGGATCCAATCACTATAAGAATTAGCTACCTTTGGCATCAAGGCTTTTAACTTTGTCCTTGGGTATGTAGTCCTAAAGTTCCTTTCATAACGAACAACACAAATTCTTCTTAAGGCAATTGGAAAAATGGTCTTAATTGCATCTATGGTCCCCTGCAAAGAAAAAATTATACTCGCTATTAATCAAGTCAAGTTTACTGCAAACAGTGAAGTGTCTTTAGTATTGAATGGTATTTCATGTACATTGCATTTATCCGCAATACAAATGTGCTCATTGACATCATCAACTCTAATTGCTCCTCTCACTCCATTGAAAAAGTAACACCAATTATCCTTGCCTTCTTCATCAACTATAGGAAACGCAAGGGGGAGGCAATGATTATCACCATCGAGCCTACATGTAATTAGAAGAGTGCCTTGGTAGAACCATCGAGTCCAATAATCTTCTTGCAACCTTCTAGAAAAACCACCTTGCATGCATTACAACAAATAAACAAACTCTTGAATACAGGATTCCCACCTGACACAACTGGATCAGTTCATTAATGTAAGTTATTGGATTTAGGTTTGCCACCTTCAACGTTTCACAATATTTTTCCAGGTTCTCATACCCTTTTTCGTGTTTGCCCTCTATGATGTTCAATATCATCCTCCTTGTCCTCTTGACAACCTGCACATCCCTAACTACACCATGTCTTCTCATTAAAACACTTGTCATTGCCTTCACTGACATCGTAGGATGAGCCCTCAAATCTTCATACAACTTTATTGGAATCCAAGCAGTTGAGGCAGCAAGGCCATATTGTGTTGTAGCACAAGTATGTTTGTTGCTAATCACCTTAATCATGGATGTGGCACCATCCTATAAAGGAGAAGCATGAATTCTCCATGCACAATTCTATTCTTCCTTGAGAACAGTTGTAACTCTAGCATTTTTATTCTTAATATATTTCACATATACCCCTTCTTACATCAGATAGTCCTTAAAAATATCCAGAAAGTGTTTCTTATCTTCAAACATGTCCCATTGACTAAGAACAATATGACCATTAACCTCTGGTTTCAACAGTTTCCCACCATCATGCACTTTCTCATAGTAGTCAATTTTATATTCACTAATGTGGTTAAATATCTCATCCTTATCCACCAAACTATAGTCAGATCCATTTCCCTCCTCATCCTCACTCATAGCACTCACATCACTGTCAACTGCATTTCACCATCATAAGTCATGTCACCATTAAGACTACTATCATCACCGTCATCATCCTCAAAGCCAATTTTTACATCACTGTGAATAACTACTCCTTTACCCTTATCAGTCCTTGTCAAAGACTTTTTAGATAGGGTTGGGTGTATAACTTTTAGTCATTTTCTTCTTCCCTTTGTCTGCTCTTGTTAAAGTTTTTCTAGCTGTTGCCTTGGGCATACAAGTTGGGGTTGGGTTGTTGTCAATTTTAGTCACTATGTCATTCTTTTTATGCGCCCCTGAAGGTGTAGCTTTGAGCAGAGGAAGTGAAGGTTGTTGGGAACATTGGCCTATAGATGGTCCCTCATCAATTGAAGCAATTATATCATCCCACAGTTCATTATCATCTGCTGATGGATGTCCTTGGGTCAACTAATCCTCCTCTTTACAATTATCTATATTGCCCTCAACATGGCTATTGCCATTAAGCCTTTCAACAATATCCCCTAAGACAATGCGTTTCTCTTTCTCCACAATAAAAAAGGGAGTTTGTTTATTCCCATAAATCTTCCACTTATCACAGAAGTCAACAAATGTTTTATCTTAATTCAGTGATGCCCTCTGTTTTGCCTTATTGGGAGGTTGTGAGTATATTGTGAAATACTTAGGACAACTCTCACCTATCTGTACTTTCTCAAAGACTCTTTAGCTTCTCTCACAAGCTCAATCAACCCATACTCATCTCTATCCCTATAATTACCAACATACCTCCACTGTTTATATCTAAACACAACTTGAAACTGATTGTCCATCTACCAAATTAGGGCATACACTTTAAACAAGAAGAACACAACCTATGGTTAGATTCTAATATAATTGCAATTAAAAAATTTAAGACAACAATTGCATTTTCCTTTATAATTCAAACCCACATAAGTCAAGACAATATAATCGACATGCAAATATCCCTAATTTCAATGCAAACATTAAAAACATAGGCAACCCTTTTTCAATTCCTCAAACAACATAACACTCAAATTTAACTAAATTTGAAGCATATTATAAATTTTTGTCCAAAAATTTGCTTCAAGACAAGCCATTGGAGTATAAAGATAAGATTCTTACCAGTTTACTTTGCTAATCAACGATTTAGCTAATCTTGAGTTCCCTAATGCACCAAAGCTTCGATTTTCAACGGATTCTTCTTCCCCACTCTTCGCAAAGCACAACACTCATTCCTCTCTTCAATTCTAGGGTTTTTCGCTCAAAATCTCTTAACGAGAAGATGACAATGGGTTTTGAAGAGCCCTTGCAATTATGAATGTCAAAAGAAGGAGAGAAGGTTTCATGAAACACCCATGCCTTTTACACAAAACTAAGGGAAACATTGTTAATCCATTATTCCATTGAGGGTTCTCACCTAAGTTTCCCTTTTTAAAAAAAAATCAATATTAAGGTGGTCAAATAATAACAAAAAAGTGAGGGGTTAAAAAAACATTTCCACGTAAGTTAGGGGGTATATGATAATAATTCTTTTCAAATTTTAAGCATTTCATAACCAACAGACTTGTGACCACTAAACATTCAATTTTTTTAGGGGTTCCTAAGAACAAAAAAAATAAAAATATCCCGAAAGGTCTAAATTTGGAATCCCAATGAATTCAATTTATTTAGAATCTCGAAAGACCCGAGATTCTGAAGAATCCATTTTATCCTTAATCCCAAAGGTTTCAATTGTATTTTCGTTGAATGTGCAACATAACTTGAACTTGATAACTACTTTGACAAGTTGTCGGGGTCATAGTTCTTGGACGTATCGGTATTGTAGTAGACACCCATAAAGAGATAGACATGAACTAAAGATGACAGATGATGGAGAATGATAATTCTTTAATGGACTATAAGCAAGACGTGACCAATGGGAATTCCAATACAGGAATTTGATACCTTCAAGTGTCTGTTTTCTTTCCTTCTACTAGTCTTCTATGCAGTTCTTTGCGCATTCCATCTTCTTCTTCTTCCTCTTCATTGTTCTCTTGTCTCTATCTACTCTCTGTTTCTTAACCTAGTTATTTTAGTGCCTATGTTGCAAGCTAGTGGGAGGGTAGGGAGGAGGTTAAATAACTTCTCAATCTTTGACATGTCGCCTCTGGCTTTACCTTTATTCAAAGAATTTTTAACTCCAAAATCATAAAAGTGGGTTTATCCACCAACGTGAATGGGTATGTTAGGCCCACTTACCTTAGAGCATTCCCAATGTAAGTTCTAAATTTTTGAACTCCACTCTATAATACCAGCCAAATTCCATCCTTTTGAACTTGCATTCTTTCATTTTTTTTTCACCTATGGAACTTACCCCATAATATAAAACTTTTTTTAGAACGACCTATAAAACTTTTAAAGGAAAAAAATAAAAAACAAAAAAATAAGAAAAAGATAAAGCGAAAGGAATTTGGGATGGAATTACCAGGCATTACATCGCGCATGATGAGCCTCGCGAAACGCACACTGGGAAGGAGTTGTTGGACCATGTGTCACTTGGCTTGGCATGCGATTCATGCTGTAGGAGTGCTCTTTTAACATTGTTTTTATTGTACTCATCAACCCATCATGTGGATTTCTCACATTTTATTTCTT
This sequence comes from Selenicereus undatus, assembly GCA_017589665.1. NCBI lineage: Eukaryota > Viridiplantae > Streptophyta > Magnoliopsida > Caryophyllales > Cactaceae > Selenicereus > Selenicereus undatus. The sequence continues at coordinate 73,884,304 of JACYFF010031959.1, read as the reverse complement.
AGTTGGTTGGCCCTTTTTTTATATTTTATTTTTGGAGTAACACAAGACAATCATGAATTTTTTTTCTTTATTTTGTACTTCCTTCAATTATATTTGTAAAGGGCTTAATTCCTAAAGTCTCTATGTTAATTTACACCCATGAAGTTTTGACCCTTTTTCTCATATTTTGATTTATGAATGTTGACTTCGACAAACATGAAATTAAAAAAATTTAAGTTCGATAATATTCTTGTTACTTTGATATCTATTTATGTTCCAAATGAGTTGAATTGTTCTCAAAATTTACATAGAACCGAAGCCGAGTTTACTTAATTTGAAATTATGTCTGAGTGTTTCACCTTTAAAAGGAATGAAGCTTTGACACACTACATAATGTCATCCCTCAACCTTTGAAGAAAAAGATTGTTGGATCTACATTCGAAGGATCCACAAGTGCTGGTATTACTTTTGAGAGTCAAAGCACTAGAGTGATGACTAGGAGCATGACCAAAGTTGCTGCCTCCATCATCCTAAAGCAACAAGTCGTGGATCCAAATATGAGTGATGGAAAACTCAAAGTTTTGGCTCTAATTCATATGCTGATGGAGTCAATCGAACTACTTCTCGTCCTAGTTTGAAGTGGAAATCTCTTGTTGTTTTCAATATGAAGCAAACAATCCCTTGAGTCATGGTTGAACTTCCTGCCCATACCAATCCTTCTTATCATCCTTTCAATTTAGAAGATGATGGCTACGCTCATAGTGACTCCTCCCTTATAGTGACAACGACAACATTCTTCTCGCAAATTGAAACTAAATCCTCTAACACTATCATCATGCAAGTTATGATGACTGGAGTTGCCAACATGGAGGAATGACTAGCTAGCATAAAATTAATGCTATTGAGAATGACTAAGGAGATTGAAGAAATGCATACACAAATTAAACCCCAAAGTGAAAGGATTGCTAATTTAACAAAGAAGTTAGAGAAGCAACCATCTTAAGCCTCTAATAAAGGCTAAGACATTAAAGAGGGTAATAAAGACTCTAGCCATAATGAAGACTCTGATGAGGAATAAAAACCAAATAAAGATTCACTCTTGGACTCGATGTTAGTTAAGCAAATTCTAAGCTTGATAACTGATAAAGTAAAGGTCCAATCAGGAGGATACTCTTATGAAGCCCATTTACATATGAAATCTTATAACAAGAGGATTGACACGCTTTATATGCCTCATGGCTATTAGCACCTGATTTCCAACAATCCGAGGGTAAGGTTAACCCCAAGCAACACATCCTCCTAGTTGAGGTGTCTAGCCAAGGGATGGATCGAGATATACTATATGCTTTGCAAATGAACAAACCCAAGACGTTCCAAGCATTGGCAATATGAGCTCTTGACATGGAGCTCAGAATTATCTAGTATGGTAAAGGGCTTAACGATAATGGCTCAAGAACTTCATTAAGAATTAGAAGTTCTATGTTCAGATGCTCTAAAGAGAAGGGAATGTCCTTATTATGAGTGCGATGTGCTAGAAATGCTTGATAAAGTTTTTGAGAAGGGGCTTATAGAACTTCCAAAGTGTCATAAACAAATTGAAAGTACTAATGATCATAAATACTACAAGTATTACATAATTATCATTCATCTTATATAGAAGTGGAAGGCATTCAAGGAACAAATCATGGACGACCTATAAAGGAAGGAGATCACATGAGACAAAGAAGGTGTCAAAGAATCTAATTAGTTGTCTATGAAGATTATATTGAAAATGCTTTAGCAAAAGAACCTCCCAGAATTGGAATTTAGAGGGCGGACTTCCATGTTATAAAAGTGATAGAATTTGAAGTTGTCAAAATGTCGAACTCTTAAGTTATTATCGTAAACAGTCAAGTTGCCAAAAATTGAGACTTTCAAGTCACATTCAATGACTCTCAAGATGATTAACCAAAAATCACAAGTCATAAAAAAATCCCTTAGGCTTCTAAGTTAATCAATGCATACTTTCAGGTTATCAAACTCTCAAACTTCCAAGTCACTTTACAGACTTCCAAGTTGGTAAACTTTGAGGCTTCCAAATAAGTGATCGCAGGCTCCTATGCCATCAAGCTCTCAAACTTCCAAACGACTTCTTACAAACTCTTAAGTCAAGCTCTTTAACTTGCAAGTTGTTAAACTCTCATACTTCCAAGTCTGCCTCTGCAAACTCCCAAGTCATCAAAGTCTAAGACTTCCAAGTTAGCCCCTGTAGACTTCTAAGTCATTAAACTCTCAAACTTCCAAGTTGACCTCTAGACTCCTAACTCATCAAACTATCAAATTTTCAAGTCGTCAAAGTTACAAACTTTCAACTTGTTAAGTTAGCATATTGCCAAGTCATTTCTTCTAGACTACCAAATGAACAACCACATTGTTCAAAGTCATCTAGTTCACATACTGCCAAGTGACTTCTTCAAGATTTTCTAGTCATCAACCACATAAAATTTCAAGTTGCTCCTTCTAGACTTTCGAGTCAATCACTACATACTTCCAAGCCGCCAAACTCGTAGACTGCTAATTTGCTCCTTGTGGACTTCCGAGTTAGCATCGTGGACCCCTAAGTCATTAAACTCAGTGACTTCTAAGTCACCTCTTTGGATCTTCCAAAAATTCAAACACGTAGACTTCCAAGTCGCCCTCTGCATACTCCTAGGCCATTGAGGGAGAAATGATTACTTATCTTAAAAATCGCCTCAATTGGATTAATTGAGGGAGTGTCCTGCAAAGAATCAAATCTATGAGAAAAATGATTTCTTGTCTTAAAATTTGAGCTCATTTGCTATCTAAGTGAAGGAGTAACTCTCCATTTAGTTTTCAAAAAAAGAAAACAAGGAAAAGCGCATTAGGGTGCATTTATTTTTTGTAAAAAAGAACTAAGGAATCTTGAAAAATCTAACACATTGATTTCCTTTGATTGATAAGAAATGATGAAGGGCACAAAATTAAGACTTTAAGTCCTTGGCATACCTTTCGAGTACCCTTTTGCCCATAACTCCTCGAAATTCTTCAACCCAATAATAGTGTTGGTCCTAGCCATATCATGAAATTGCCAACCTTACACACCAAAACATGCTATTATAACTTGCCAAGATAAATTAAGATGAACTAGAAGTCGCACAAAATGAAAGGAGACAACTTCCTATGGACCTTTTAATTAACACTAGCAAAATTAGGAGTCGACGATCTTTCAAAACTAGTTGAGCTTTTAACAAGTGTTATCATCTCCTAATGGAAAAATGTTATATTAAGGAGTTAGACCTACAATAACCCATGGCACCCCAGATGGAGGACACAGAGACCCCCCCAAGTCAAAGGAGTTGTCGCCGAGTAAGCCAGCGTGCCACACAGTCGAACCCAGAATGGGTTGGTTATGCAACGACCCTCACCAGGTTGGTTTGTTATCACTTCCTACCATACTACAATTCAAACCACATTTTTCCATCTAAGGGGCGTAATTTGAAGCACCCCAAGAATCCCTGCTCGAATGACTAGTCGAGGAAATTACAACAAATATTAAAAACCATCCATTATGCTACTGTAGACGCCAAAAAATAGCATCTTATTTTTTAATTGTCTAATAATGAAAATCATGTCCCAACTTGCATACTTGGTGGCCCAGTAGAGTAATTCTTCATTCAAGTTCGAAAGAAATGCCAAAAAAGCACAAATAGGCGAAATTGATAGTGTTTGCATCCAGTTGAGATCCATTCTGGGGAGCACAAAATTATTGAGTTTAGGTGTAGATATTCTTCATTGAATGATCTTTCTAATGACATATTATGCGCCAAATTCCAATAAGCAAGGAAAAGATATAAGTCAAATATCTGAACTTGTACTGAACACAATAGTTGTTCACCATTTTGTGTATATCTTGTTCCACACTCATTGAAAAATTATGAAATTAGTTTTATTAGAACTTAGACTCAATAACCTTTTATAGTAAAAAAAGAATTACTCAAAGAGGAGGTTAGACACGAAAGTTACACCCAAAATAAATTGGGATGTCTACGGCACAGCCCAGGAACCCGGTTCGGTTCCTTCTGGCAAGAACCGGGCAGGATCCTCTAGTTGGGAACCCAACCATGCTCTCTCTCTTTGAGTCCTTTTCTGGCTAAATAGGATTAATTAACTAGAATTCTATGCTAATATTACGGAGACTAATTAATCAGAATCCTAGCTGAATTAGTGTATCTATTTGGATTAATCTTATTGCGGTTAGGATTAGGTCTCCTTTCTCTAAATCAATTCAGACTATCCCCTCAACCACTACAAATAAGGGGCTACCCCTAGGTGTTAGAGGTATCGAATTGGTGTCAGTTGATTGACATAAAAAAATTAGCATGAGTCAGTTGACATCAAAACACTGGCATGACACAATTGGCATCAAAAAAATTGGCATCAGTTAATTGGCACTGAAAATTTTCCGTAAGCTAGAAGATCAATCAATCGCTGTCAAAACACATCAAAAAATTAAAAAGAGGAGAGCGTCAAAGTTTAGGAGAGAAATACTCTACACATTAGAGGTATTAAGAGAGAGAGAGAGAGAGAGAGAGAGAGAGAGAGAGAGAGAGGGAGAGAGAGAGAAGTAGGTCACCTATTAAAAAGGCATCACTCTGCTGGGTTTCTAGGTAAATCAGGTGGGTTATCTTGAGGGCAAAAACTCTATCTTCCCCTATTGTTCTACTCTATTTCTTTTTTATGATTTTTAAATCCTAAATCACCAAAGATGTAATCTTTAGGTAGTTCCCCGCCCACTGTAACTGTTATTTTATTTTTTTGGTTTTTGTTGGACTAAAGTTTATACCTTTTGCATGACTTAATATGATTTGTACTAATATGTTGCATGAATGTATGTTAATATAGTTAAGTCTTAATTTTTCATATTGATTAGTAGAGGTCATCAATAATGATGGGTGGTGAAGAGATGTATCTTATCGCATCACCGTACCATCACTCCCGAATCTAGAGCCCTGGTTCATGATCAAGGAGTCATGATGGTTCCCACACCAGGGATTGCTCGGGGACCTCCCTAAAACCCTTTTAAAGCAATATCCATTTGTCCCTTCGATGTCCCTTTGGTTGTCCCCATCGGTATGATTTGCTTTAAGGGTAATATGATTCATAAGTTTTTTTTTTCCAAAAACTCACTGGCGACTATTAGTTAAAGTTTAATACTTTTTTCTTCACTATTTCATCTACTACCTACTTTTGTATTGCTGAATTTAAGAGGTAAATTCGGATCTTGGCAGTGAAATTTGTCTGGGCCATAATAAGAGTTTGGAATTGGCCCAGGAACCCACCTGAGTTTCTAGATCAAATATGTAACCAAATTCTGAGCAAGGTCGAGGATACTGATAGGGCCCAAGTCAGGAAATTGGACTTGGCTCTGTCCAAGGAACTTGGTCGTGTTCTTTGATCCTGGCCAAGGCCCAGTTTCCCGAAAGGTTGCAGTCCAATTCTGCATGCTTTTATTGAAAATGTAAATAAAAAAATTAAATATGCTTCTAAAAAATTAAAGTACCCAGCACATGAGTCTGACCATTTGTAGGGGATTGCACCCCTGGGGAGATGGATACTTATAGTGCCGACTCCATTGGGGATATTTTTTAAAGATGGCAAGATTTTAACTTCAGTACAAGAAATTATCTTAACTGTACTTGCATTAGGCATACTTGCATTATAGGGTGATGCCTATTGGGGATCAACAATGCCTCTAGGCCAAACCCAATCATTACCCCTAAGGAAAGTAGTTGGTCACTCAGTGGTCCATTAGACTTTCAACTAAGCATGCTGTTGCTTCACCTAGTCATGGCACACTTTCGTAGTGCCCACATTGTGGAAAAATAACCGAAATGTTTTAGTCTTGTTATTCACCCCATGGATGGCATACAAAACGTTTTGGTATGAGAGGACTGCTTTAAACTTGACCTGAAACCCCTGTACCATAGTACTCTTGTTTAAGTTGGAACTTATGTGTATGATTGAAATGCAATGCGTCCTTGTATGATTGAATTACTTTAGACCAAAGGATTATGCATTGATATTGTGAGTCTTAGAAGAGCCCATATTAGAAAAAATTGAGTCTAGGAATGGATTGGGAAGCGAAGCGACTTTCTAGGCCAATTGAGTCCTAAAATGACTCTTGATCCAGAATACGAAAAGGTTCCAATTCTAGTTTAGATTGTCTGTGTTGGTAAAAAAAGAGCAAAAAAAATAGAGACCTGGTCAGGATTCAAAAAACATCAAAAAAAAAAATATAATTTGGCAATCTGTGTCTAGGAATCGAATTAAGACCATATTAGGCCCAATAGAGCCAGATGGGGATCAATTAGGGTTTAGCAGTAAAATTTGTCAGGTTGCATGCATAAGGGTTCAATGAAGAGTCAGAATAAGGGGTTATGTTATGTGGCTAGCTAGGAACCCGATTAGGATCCAATTGGGAGGTCAAGTATCCATCCCTTGAGGTTTGCATTCATGCCATAAGACGATATTGTAGGCTCTCAATGTTAGAGTTAGGTCCATAAATCAGCAGAGTTCATTTAGGATCTTAGCACATTAGTTGTAGGATACTTGAGGCCAAAGAGTCATGCATCATTAGCCTCATCATGCATAGTCCGTAAGTTCATCTAGGCCCAATGTGCATAATATAGCCCATCAGACCTTTAAAACACTAGTCCGTTCTAGGCTACATACAATCCTGCATCATATTCATAATGCATAAGTCCAATTAAGACCTAGACATCTTATCCATGCATAACATCATGGTCCATAGATGATATTCTCTAAATCTAGGATCCCTATATGAGTCCACCTAGATTGGCCCATGTACCAAAACGAGCCCACTCTAGGCAAACCAAACCATAGTCATGCTTAGGCACAATCTAGGACCATGAGTTATATGACCTTCACTTAGGCCCAAGTAAGGCCCATAGGTTAGCTTCCTAACCTAGGATAAAGCTAGATTTTAGGCTAAATCTAACATCTTAACCCCACTTATTCTCCTCACGGCGTGAACCTTCAAGTCCACCAAGTCATTACCTCTTTCTTACCTAACCGCAAGATATGGAGGGCTAAGAAGGTATACGAGTAAACTTCATAAACCAAGAGACTTTTTCCTTGAGAAGATTCTAAGGGAACTCCACTAGTTGGATCAAAGTCAAAATCCAAGTCACAGTCTAATACTTCACCAATCCTGATGGCAGGAGGTGATGAACCAGCTCAACTAGTAAAGATGATGGAAAGGATGCAAACTAGAGTGGGTGAGAGTAAGAAGAAGATGGAACTAATGGCCACTACACTCCAAATTCTTATCAAGGACACACCCACCAAAGCCATTGACACTTATAAGGGCAACTACCAAAATAGGGATAAGAAAGACAATGGTTCCACAAGCAAAGATGTGCTTGCTCTAGACTGCTACAGTAAATACACCCCCATTGATACCACGTATACTCAAATACTGGAATGTTTGTTTTCTAAAGGTATGATTAACCTCCCTTGAGTCAAGCCAGAGATGAAAAACACTTGGCAGCATGAGAACTAGGATCAAAACAAGTACTATAAATATCATCGAGCAAGGGGCCATGATACTGAGGGTTGTTGAGGCTTCAAGAATAAGTTAGAAAGCATGTTCATGTCCAGGGAACTTCCTCTACCTGAAGCTACTCATAACACCCAACAATGATTGTAACCCACTTTGCTTACATGATAGCATTCTAGCCATTTCAGACCACCAAAGCAAAAAGTGAGACTCGTCTATTTACATAACAAGCATAGTTGAGTCCAAGCCCAAAATGCCTTCACACAAGGGGTCTTGAGTTTCGTTGAATTTAGAAGATATGATGTAATCTTATGTGCCATGCTTAGGTTACAGTCATGTGTTGAATGTTAGAGTCATTTGCTTTCTTTTCCATCGTAAATCCAACTCTGATGTAGCCTTGATTTATTAATAAAATCATCTCCTCCATTAGTTTTTTTTTTGGGGCATATTCTCATATTCCTTTTTATGTAATGCTTCTGTCCTTAAAATGAATATAGGGCAAAGCCAAAAAAGAGGGGCTAGCTTGAAAACTGGACAATGTGAGCTAGGAAAAATGAGAGGAAGAGAAATAAAATACAAAAATTGACCAGGGATTTCAAGCCATTGTCTGAAATAGGGAAAGGATTAGAAATTTCTATCCAATAGGCCATGTAGCTTCAAGGGACATGCCTAGGATAGGAGGCCCAAAACCTGCATTAATGCCTTTGTTAAACTTGATAAGTTACCACTTGGAACCTGTTTGAGCATTCAAATAAGCCAGTTTCTTTCATAACCCCATTTGATTGATAGTTAATCTTCACGTACCTTGACATTATGCGACATTAATAATTCTTGAACTAAGCTTTTGGATGGAATATTTTAGTAATTCGAACTTTAGTAAACGATATTTAAGTTACCTCCGTATTTTCTAGAATCCTAATCCTTTTGAAATTTTCATTTTAATTCCAATCCTTAAAAACTTTTGAAAAAATGTAATTTGTGCATGTGTAAATTCTGTCATAAGTAGTACTCGAAGACCTCTCTCAAGTAGTATCAGAGCAATGTGGCCAAAAATAATTGAGTTGATTAAGTTAATTAATACTTAATTATGCTAATTAATTGTGGTTGATGCCTGAATCGCCACTTACTTGTCCTGCTCCTAATTATTCACATATTGTGCACTCAGCAGAAGGAACACTTTTGAAATTCATCTTTCTTTAATTAAGGAGAAAAAGAAGCAATTATTTATAATCCATCTTTCTTTAATTAATGAAATTAGACAAAGTTAAAAAGCTTATTTAGGTGTTAGTACTCCATTTTAACATGAATATCCTTTCCAACACCTAAAATCAAAAATCCATTTCCTTTGCAAGGTATAAAAATCTAACAAGAAGTAGGAGAAAAACAACTGAAAAATCATCTAAAAAGGTAGAGAAAGAAGTACAGGTTGGAGTACAAGCAGTATAATCTTAAGAAATTATAGAATATGTTTGATAAAGAACAAAACCTAGAAGAATTAAACGAAATTATAGGCACAATAGTTGAAAAACAAGATGTATTATCTGATGATAAAAAAGAGACAAATAATATTCTATTAGAAGAAGAAATATATCAGCAGATGAACCTAATTGAGCTGAAGGATCTTAATGTTGTACCTTTAAATGAAATTAGGAGGAACTTGGATAAAAAATATGGTAAAATAGTATCTGATAGTGAAATCAATAAGATTGGTGAAGAACCAACATAGACGAAATCGAGTCCAATCTAGTTAACAATGTTTTTCCTAAACCTAAAGAATTTGGTGAATCTTCTAGAAGAAATACTCATTTTATGAGACCTATATACATTCCAGCAGGGCATACAACCAACTTTTCCTTTGGGTTCATCCCAATTCCCAAGGAAAGCCACATCGTTTGAGGAAATTCGCCTCACTCTAATAGAGAAGAAATACTTGAATGTTAGAAAAGAGGCATAAATAGTGTCTTGAATTTGAATCCATTGCAGGAAATTTCATAAATTATATCGAGCATAATTTTTGGCACCATATCTGACTGGCATGACTTATTAGATAAGAAATAAGAATGTATTAAGAATGATGGAAACACCTGTTGTTATGTTCAAAAAATTATATAAGGAAATCATAGCTGAGTTTATCAGACCTAAACTTAATTCTGAAAAAAAGGTTAGAGAGTAGCAAAAGAAGATTAATAACATTGAGCTTTGGGTAGCCCTGGCAATTTCACCCGACTCCAATGGATACCCGATTCACCCGACCCGAAAAATCGGGTGAGAATCCGACTAAATGGTTGAAAAAACGGACGATGGATAATCGGGTGATGGATCGGGTTGGAATCGGGTGAGGGTGATGGTCTACCCGATCCACCACCCGACCCATCACCTGCATT
>JACYFF010031959.1:73798726-73873962 GCA_017589665.1 Selenicereus undatus | reverse complement strand
ATATGTATACATATGTACATATACATCTATATAGATGTACATATATATACATACATACATACATATATACATATATATATATATATATATATATATATAATTTGTGGTAATTGTTATGTTTATGATTCGGGCATTTGGTTCCGTTAGTTGTTTTGTATATTCTTAAATGCTCAAGTCTTTTTAAATTTATTTGAGCGATAAACGAATAAAATGTCATACAATATGTTCCATCCATTTTCACCCGTTTGCTACCTGCTTCATCCGCGGGTGGCGGGTGGATTGGATGCGGGTGAGCGGATGAGCGGGTGATGGGTGGATCGGGTGGAGTGGATAGATGCGGGTGATTGATGCTGGTGGAGGTTCACCCGCTCTAAATCCGACCTGCTGCCATGCCTAGCTTTGGGACATGAGATGTCAGAAAAAATATATTGTTGAATTTAGTCATTATTATTACAAAATTAGGCATAATAAAGCCAATCTTGGTTTATTTTATGACAAATTACCATATCTAATAAGTTCTATAATCAAGGAAAAATACATTACATGGCATGAAAAAATGAATGTCATTGATACCCTTGGCATAAAATCTCTTATTTAAGAAAATGGTTTAATGATCAATGTCTTGATCTCTAGAGGCAAAAGATAATGAAGAAATAGCTTCTAGCCTATTCAGATATTCCTCATCAATGGGGAAATGAACCCGAGAAGAGAAGAAAAGGAAAATTTTATATGAAAAAGAGCTTTAACTAACAAAGGGGTGAGAAATATAAAAAGAGTATTATAAAAAACCAATCCCCGAAAAACAATTTTTTTTTTAGAAAAGCTGCTTATTGTCCCGCAGGGAAAAAGAATCCTAAGTGTTGGGTAGGCAGAGAAGTATGACATTATGCAAACAGATGCAAAAATGGGAAGACAAGCTTGTAAAAACTTTGGGGAGTCTAGATTATTTTGAGCTTAGTGAGGAAGAAGCACTAAATCTAGCCCTGAAAAATAATACGAAAATTGTTGAGATTGTACTAGATTACGAATATGAAGAGTGATTAAAAAGAAACTAGTCACATGATGGACAGTAGTTTAATTAGTTTTTGCGATCTTCAAGGAGAAGAATTTATTATAGGTAATGAGAATGAAGATGTCAAAGGAGATTGGGTCCTTTCTATAATTCAGAAAGATATAATCTATTAAAAATTCATCTTTCAATTAAAGAGTAAGTACGTGCAAAAATGATAGAAGGGGATCTAGAAATAAAAAACTATGAGTATGATATGAGAGAAGTTAATCTCATCAATTGGGAAAAGATTCTTAAGCATAGCAAAGATAGATAGTACAAATATATCCATGTCTGACATGTCTCAATTCAAATTACTGTATTATAGTATTATGGTGAAGATATTGATTTTTATGCTTTACTCTGCGATATCAAGCATACCAAATTTAATAATCAATTTATCACGAGAATTAGGAGAAATTTATGTAATGGATCAATAGGATTCAATTGCCAACCTGGATATTATATAAGCCTAAAAGATGAATTTGCCAAAAACATTCCTATCCTCAAGATAAAAACAGTTGGGATCGACATGAAAAGAGGGGGTTACCCACTAAGGATATTTTGAAAAATAATCTACAAACTAGATAATACTATAGATCTAAAGACTAAAGATAACAATGGTAGATGTAGAAAAATTTGAGAGTCCTACTCTAATGCAAAAAATTCAAAGGATAAAATCCAGTCGGCAGGAAATAAAAATCGATAAGTCTTGGATATCTGGCTTTGCCAATCCCATAAAAATGAATAACGAAAATGTAATAAAAAATGATGAGAATGGTAAAATTACCATCAAACCCCTATTATTAAGAAGTATAAGTGAGAGATCAGAATTGGGAGAAGAATCTTCGACAGCCAAAGAAGAGGTTAAAGAAGCTGATACAATTAGTATGACTAGTGAAATAAGTAGAATGAGTTTTGAACCTATAAGACATACTGTAGACCGGAGTATGAGTCTAGATAGAAAAGTCATTTGGCACAAAACAAGAACTGTTAGTAAGTTAATCTATGAGGATGAATGAGTGAAAAAATGACTATGGAGATATGCTATGAAGTCACCAATTCAAATCCTAATAACATCTATATTCCTATAAATGTATATTTATAGGAATATTATAGACATGAATTGTGTGCCGACATCAAAAGTGGTTGTTATGCCTGTTTCAGAAAAAGGTCTTTATTTTCAGAATTTATATGGAAAAAAACAAAGAATACTTTACAAGGGTGGTTGAAAGTAGCATAATGATCTACAACGAAGACATAGAAGGGTTATCCATAGAAATAGAAGAAATCTAATGCATTATACCAGTTCTATGAGCTACTGATCAACCCTCTCATGAGATTTTTGGAAATAATTTTAAAAGCTATATTCTCCATCCACAAATACCATAAATGAAATAATATTCACAATAAATGGTCATTCAGTTCCTATTGATAAACTAAATAAGGCTTACATTCATTAGAAGATTGAGTTTACATGCAGCCAGCGTGATGGAAAGGTAATACCTGGACAACGTGAGATAGCACTAAGAATCTCACTAATTGAGTTATCTATTAACAAGATGATTGTTGAACAACAAGAGCAATTATGCAAAGAGCTCTACTCTGATAATTCTCTTAAATTTCATAACAAAGATAAGACGTTTGCAAAGATCACTTTGCTAAACCCTAACATTGTTATTTGAGTCAAACAAATAGTGTATACACACCATGATATTCACTAATTTCATAAATAAATCAAAGAACTTTGGGATATAGGACTAATCAAAAATAGCAATAGTCCTCACACCTGCACCGCTTTCATGGTTAGAAATCATACAGAAGAAAAAAAGAACAAAAGCTAGAATGGTAATATATTACAAAAAGCTTAATGGTAATACTGTCTTTGACGGTTATTATATACCTAAGAAATAGTCATTTTCAATAGAATTCAAGGAACATCTTGGTTCTCGAAAATGGATTGTAAAAGTGGATACTGACAGATAAATATGGATGAAGAAAGCATTCTTTTAGCTGCTTTTAGTGCCCTCAAGGACATTATGACTCGATAGTAATACCGTTTGGTCTTAAAAATGCATCTCAAATATTCCAAAGAAGAATGAAAAACATCTTTAAAGATCTTAATCATTGTTGTCTAATTTACATCGATGATATTTTTGTCTTTTCTAAGACTATAGAACAACACAAAGGTGATGTTCTAGCTTTCACCCAAAGATATATTGATTATGTTATTATTCTTGATAAGAACAAGTGCATCTATGCTGAATAAGAAAAAGAGCTTTTAGGACCATAAATAAAAGTTGGACAAATAATCCTATAAAAACATATTTTAGAAAAAAAAATAGAAATTTTTGTGGAAAAATTGAAGATAGGAAGCAATTAGAAATGTTTCTTGGATGTCTTACCTATGCTTCAGATTTCATTAAAGATCTAGCTAAATTGAGAAAACCATTGCAGTAGAAACCTAGGAAAGAAGTAAGTTGGACATGGACCCCTAATGATCCAAAGATTGTTCAAAACTTCAAACAAAATGTGTAAAAATATTTGTATTCTTAAATCGCCTAATGAAGGGGACAATTTAAGTCTTGAGATAGATACCAGCAATGAGCACTGGAGTGCAGTACTCAAAATCAACGAGGAGAAAAACTCTACAATTACTGGAGTGGAAATTTTAATAAAGCAAAATATAACTATCCCACAATGGAAAAAGAAATCCTTGTAATCATAAGGGAAATTGAAAAGTTCTTAATAATTTTAGCCACCAAAACCTTTTTTTGAACTGATTATAAATGGATACTTGGTTTTGTAAAAAGTAATTTATCAAATATACAAGTGCAAGAACGACTCCTACATTGGCAATTATGGCTTAACCATTTTTCTTTCTCTATTAAACGTATACATGGATCGAAGAATTCTCTGGCAGATAGTTTAACTTGTAAGTTTGCCCATTATAATCATCAGGGCAGAACTCCTACTAAAAAAGGAGAAAATATAAAATGAAATGCCATTACTGCTAGAACGGGTTTCTCCTTCTAGTAGAGTCCTTATGGATATTTTGAAATTTCATACAAAAAATAGATTACGCTTTGGTCTGTTGTCTTCTGCCTATCTAATAGTACAAAGATTCATCCTTTTAGAGTTACAAATGAATTACCTAAGGTGTCCTTATGATATTTGAAGAAAAATAAGTTTTTATGTTCAAGATAAATGGTTCAACAACTAGTATGTAGCCTGCATCGACTACTATCATAATTATTCCTATGATGACTCCAATTTTCTTCCCTAATAGATCTGGAGTTGGTGGTGTTAGATTCCTAGCTAATTCAATCTCTCTAAATGGCCCCATCATGAAAGGTTAGGAATATGAAATGGTAACTTGCCACATGGAAATCCTATATCCAAAGTACTCATTCTTCTCAAAACTAACTAATTTTCAACAATGTATGTATAGAAAGATCAATTGGATTCCCACATCTTTTGATGGTCCAATAAAATCCTATACAATAGAAGTCTATATGTCGAGGTACACTACGCAATAATTGAATATGAAAATGGAAAGGCCAAATCAGCCTATTATCTGGTTCAATTAGTTGATCTAACAAGAATGGTTTCCAAAACGACAAGAGTAGTTCGTAGTCCTACCTTAGCAAGAGTCATTGGTTTTACAATATTTATCATCAAATGTGGGGATGATAAGTCCTTAAAGTACATTCCACTTTCAGGTCATTTTGTGCCATTTTTAGGGAGAATTACATGCTTTATGCTATATTATGCACTCCTTTTTCGATTTACAATCGGGTATAGTGCTTTTTTGTGTATTGCAGGTTTTTGGATCATTTTACCCCAAATTTGACCATAAATGAGTGTAGCTTGACTCCCCGTGGACACCCTAAACTATGCCTCTGGAAGGAAGAAAGAACAGAAGAGTACCGAGACAGAGCTTACCACAGATAGTCCGTGGTGAAGGCCACGGTCCCTGCTGAGGCTATAACTGCAAGCCTGTTCATTTTCGTTCATCTTGTGGCTGAGGTTGATGGAGTTCTTCCTTAAATAGAGCTATTTTGCAGTAGATTAGGAGAGACACAGCAAAAAACAGAACTCTTACTCTCTAGTTTTTCCATTCTTTTCCATTTTTTAAAGTTTAGTTTAGATTTCTAGTAGTTTTGAGTGTAAGTGTTGAAGAAGTGTTTACTATTTTGGAGCTCTTGCGAAGTTAGGAAACCCTTGGAGGATCTCCAATTGCACTAATTTTTCTTCTCACAAACTCTGTTTAGTTATTGATAATTTAAACATGTGTGAGTGGTTTTCTCAATCTAGGGATTGCTAGCCAAGTATTGATATTGGAATCTCTCATCTTTATTTAATTGTACTTGTTCTTAATTGGAACTGGTTGAATTCTATCTTGTGCGTGAAATTGTTGTGATTGAATTTTGGCTAAATTCATTTGCTAATTCTAAATAGTTAAGTGAAGGACTGAAAGGTGAAACTTGCTATTTGATCGACAAGATAGGACTTGACTTAGCAACACTTGAGATAGATTCGCTTGTTAAGAGGACCTTTAGCCACAAAAAATCCATAACTTACACTAAACAAGGACGTTTGAAAGAATGATAGTTGGTTAGTGTAGGCAATTCAATTTCTTTCGCAAGAAAAGATTGAATTCTAAATGCGATTGAACCTCTTTCAATCTCCCTTTATAAATCAAGTACATGATATATTTCATTGATCCATATCTTTACAAGGTGAAACAAATCCCTAGATGTTTTAAATTGATTGAATTCTCCAATTAGGTTATAGTTTTGTTCAAACTCTCTATTGAAATTTAATTGCTTAGCACTTTTATAGGACAAAACTCAATAGATTATGATTGGTCTCAGTGGGAACGATATCTTTGCTAAACTACAGCACCCGTGCGCTTGCTGGGATAGGCCAAGTTTTTGGCACCATTGCAGGGACCAAATTTGTGGATATTGAGTTATCCCTTAGAAGTTGACTAAGCGTTTTGTCATTGTTTTCTTTTTCTTTATAATGTTATTCATTGGTAGTGTTTTTGCTAATTTTGCAGATTTCTCCTTTATATGCGAAGTCCCTTTTTATTTGAATTCGATCCAGAAATTAAAGGACTTTTCGCTCTAGGAGGAAGAAATTAAGGGTAGAAGCGCAACGACTGAAAGTTCAAGCAGTTTTTTCATTGATGGCAAGAATAGGAGGTGACCAAAGAAAAACATGCAGAGATTTTGTTACCCTAGGAGTCCAAGGCATTTCCTCGAGCATCACTCAGCCAATCGTAGAAGCAAACAATTTTGAAATCAAACTAGCCCTTATATCAATGGTACAACAATCCCAGTTCGGAGGCATGCCATTAGAAGATCCAAACTTACATCTCTCAGTCTTTTTAGAGGTGTGTGACACGTTGAAGTTCAACGGAGTTTCTACTGATGCCTCTAGGATGCATAATGACATGGGACAAGCTTACAGAATCAAATCACTTAGGGATAAGGCGAGGGTGTGGCTTCACTCATTGCCTCCAGGATGCATAACGACATTAGATGAGCTTACAGAAGTCTTCCTTGCCAAGTTCTTTCCTCCGAGTAAGGCGGCAAGCCTACAGAATCAAATCACTACTTTCTCTCAAAAGGAAGATAAGACATTCTATGAAGCCTTAGAGAAATTCAAGGGCCTTTTACTATTATGGCTTGACCATGGTCTTCAAACATGGATGATTGTGCAAACATTCTATAATGGAGTCAATCATCCATTGAGGTCTACTATTGATGCGGCGCCAGGAGGTACTCTTATGAACACAACTGAAGGTGAAACATACAATCGTATAGAAGAGATGGCCCTTAACAATTTTCAATAGTCGTCTAAGAGAGCCCAATCCAAGTAGGTTGGATGTAAGCTGGAATTAGATGCTATTTCTATGCTTTCTTCTAAAGTTGATGCTACAACTCAAAAATTGGAGTGCATGAATGTTGATTTTGTTAGTTCAAGTACCCCTTCTCTATCATGTGATATATGTGGATTCGTGATCATTTGACGGTGCATTGTCAAGTGGTTAGGCCTTTTACGCAAGATGTAAGTGATCAGGTCAACTGTGTAAACAACTATCACCCTAGACCAACAAATGACCCATTCTCTAACATATATAATCTTGATTAGAGAAATCACCCCAATTTCTCCTATATGTCTAATGCCCCACTCATGACCCAAACGAAATTTAGACCACCCCTGGATTTCAAAGACCATCATATCCTCAACAAGCACCTCAAAAATCCAACTAAGAGTCTATGATAGAGAATATGCTTTTGGCACAACAAAAGTAAGATGAGTACATTAAACAATTGACCTCTAAGTTTGATGTGCTTCCTACTCACAATAAGATGTTGGAAGCTTAAATAGCTCAACAAGCTACATCTTCATCTATACCTTTGGGTAGACTACCTAGTAAACCTGAGCCTAACCCCCGCGAGTAGTGTAACTGTGTTACCTTGAAAGAAGGGGTAGAGGATCCTGAGGACAAAGCAATTGAGGACGATAGAGAGGCGATCATGGCTGAGATTAAGGAGAAAAATGATGAGGTTGAGCTCATAACTTTTAGAGAAAATGACAATTTCAAAATTTCCAAAGTCTTTCCCCCTAAGCTTCCTAACCTAGGTAGCTTTTCTATCCCTTGTGTCGTAGGGAAAATGAAGATTGAAAGAGCCCTATGTGACCTTGGTGTAAGTGTCAGTTTAATGCCCTACTTTATGTTCCATAAACTTTATTTGGACCATTACAACCAGCACCCCTTTCACTTCGATTAGCGGATGGTTCTGAAACACGACCTCTAGGTACGTTACAACATGTGCCCGTAAAAATAGGAGATTTTTGGGTGCTAGAAGATTTTATCATTGTTGATATGACCAAGACTGATTATGCCCAAATTATTCTTAGGAGACCCTTTTTAGCTACTCCAGGTTATATTATTGATGTAAAAGGGGGTCAGATAATATTTGAAGTGGGGAGTATTATGTCATGTTTTGTTTTATGGATGAGAAAATTGTTTCCCCTAATGCTTTCCTATCTGATGTACTTCCCCTTTCTCCTGAAATTGAGATGGAGTATAATTGGAGTTGTCTTGGCCCTTCTGATTCTGATTGGATTTCGGCTGAGGATCTCGACCAGGTTATGTTAAGGTAGAGTTTGATTCTCTTACGCCACCTAGCATACCCGTGGTTGAGATTTATGCTTCTAATGAGTCTTCCATGAGTGATTATTATAGGTTCGCTGAGGTCATTCTTTCATTACCTATAATGGAAGGAGTTGATTTGGATTTTGAACTTGGGATTAAATATAATGATAGTGGTCCGTCTGATGAAGCCCGCTATCGATTTGTTTTGCATGCTAATGGTATGCTTTGCTGTAATTTAATGATGAAGAAGGACCTCCAACCTGAGTATCTGAGGTGGTACCTTTAGTTGAAAGACTTCAATTTTGTGCTTCGCAACAAAAACGACCATTAGAGGTAATGAAAGAACTACACTAGTGTAACACCCCGAGTGTGGCTTCAAAGGATCGAAGTGACCTCTTATATCACCAAAGGTACACCTTTCTTTTCAGGAAGTCCACTCTAAAGAAATCCAAAGTTAAGCATGCTTGCTGGGGAGCAATCTTAGGATGGGTGACCTCCTGGGAAGTTTCCCGTGCAGCGTGTGAGCAAGGACGAAACACGCCGGAAAAACTTGTGGTGATTTGTGGTGCTAGTCGACGATCCTTTAAGCAGTTCCTGGTAACTTTCCCGTCCCGGGAGGGGGTCGGGTGTTACAGATGGTAGCCGACCCACGACCGTGAGTTGCGCTAGTGGATGGAAAACCTATGGACAGTCACCTAGTGGGGCAAAGATATTGGGTGTGGACCACTGGTCAAAAGGACTCATAAGTCGGTCGGTTAGTGAGGCACAACGAGGACGTTGTGCGCTTTAAGTAGGGGTGATTGTAAAGCCTCGACCCCTTCCGGGTTGCAGACAGTTACCAGGAACGGTTTCAAGGATCATCGACTAGCCCCACAAATCATCACAAGCCTTTCCGGCTTACTTCGTCCTAGATTACACGCATCCTGCGAAAACTTCCCAGGAGATCACCCATCCCAAAATTGCTTCATAGCAAGCACACTTAACTGTGTAGTTCTTACGAGTGGGCTTCTTGAAAAGAAATGTGCACATTCGGTGATATAAGTAGTCACTTCTATCATTTTAAGCCATACTCAGGAATCCCACTTGTAAGAACTCCACAGTTAAGCTTGCTTGCTGGGGAGCAATCTTGGGATGGGTGACCTCCTATGAAGTTCACTAAGCTGCGTATGAGCGAGGACGAAGCACGCCGGAAAGGCTTGTTGGAGGCTAGTTGACAATCCTTGAAGTCGTTTGTTGTAACTGTCTGCGACCCGAAAGGCTCGGTGCGTTACAGATGGTATTAGAGCCGACTTGTGATTAGGAGCTACGCCAGTGGATGGAGAGCCCATAGGCAGTCACCTAGTAGGGCAAAGATACTAGGTGTGGACCGCCGGTCAAGAGGACTCGTAAGTCGGTCAATTAGTGAGGCGCAACGAGGACGTTGTGCGCTTCAAGTGGGGGTAATTGTGACACTCCGAGTGTGGCTTAAAAGGATTAAAGTGACTACTTATATCACCAAAGGTGCACCTTTCTTTTCAGGAAGCCAACTCTTAAAAACTCCAAAGTTAAACGTGCTTGTTGGGCAGCAATCTTATGATTGGTGACCTCTTGGGAAGTTTTCTAGGTAGCGTGTGAACGAGGACGAAGCACACTGGAAAGGCTTGTGGTGATTTGTGGGGCCATTCAACGATCCTTGAAGCCGTTCATCGTAACTGCTCACGACCCGGGAGAGAGTCAAGGTGCTACAACTAGAAATTAAATGAGTGCTTTTTGGTTGGATATGGTTCTTTTCTGTGTTTTGTGCTATATTATGCACTCATTTTTCATTTTTACGCTCGGGTATGGTTCTTTTCTTTGCTTTGCAGGTTTTTGGACCACCTCACCCAAATTTTACCATAAATTAGTGTAGCTTGAGTCCCCACAGATACCTCCAAGTTACAATGCCCACGGAAGGAAAAAAGAACAAGAGAGTATCGAGACAGCATGGCCGATCTGTGGTGAAGGCCATAGTCCGTGGTAAGGCCATAACTGCAAGCTTGTTCATTTTCCTTCATCGTGTGGATGAGGTTGATCGAGTTCTTTTTTAAATAGGGATATTTCGCAGCAGATTAGGAGAGACATAGTAGTCAAGAGAACTCTTACTCTTTAGTTTTTCCATTCTTTTCCATTTTTCTAAGTTTAGTTTAGATTTCTAATAGTTTTGAGTGCAAGTGTCGAAGAAGTGCTTACTGTTTTGGACCTCTTGCGAAGTTGGAAAACCCTTGGAGGATCTCCAATTGCGCTAAGTTTTCTTTTCTCAAACTCTATTTAGTTATTGTTAATTTAAACATGTGTGAGTAGTTTTCTTAATCTAGGATTGTTAGTCAAGTATTGATGTTGAAATCGCTCATCTTTATTTAGTTGTACTTGTTCTTGATTGGGATTGGTTGAATTCTATCTTGTGTGTCAAATTGTTGTGACAGAATTTTGGCCAAAGTCATTTGCTAATTCTAAATATTTAAGTGAAGGACTGAAAGGTGAAACTTGCTATTTGATCGACAAGATAGGACTTGACTTAGTAATACTTGAGAGAGATTTGCTTGTTAAGAGGACCTTTAGCCTTTAAAAATCCATAGCTTATACTAAACAAAGACATTTGAAAAAATGATAATTGGTTAGTTTACGGAATTTAGTTTATTTTGAAAGAAAATATTGAATTCTAAATGCAATTGCACCCCTTTCAATCTCCCATTATAGATCAAGTACATTATATATTTCATTAATCCACAATTACAAGGTGAAACAAATCCCTAGATGTTTTAAATTGATTGAATTTTCCAATTAGGTTATAATGTTGTTTAAACTCTCTATTAAAATTCACTTGCTTAGCACTTTTATAGGACAAAACTCAATAGATTATGATTGGTCTCTATGGGAATGATATCTTTACTAAACTACAACAGTTGTGCGCTTGCGAGGATAAGTCAGGGCATTAATTGAACAAGGAAAGACACTAATGTATTGCGGTAACACTACTTTTGTTTATCATAATGATTTCAGGTAATATATGAAGCAAGAAGGAGCTACTTTAGAATATGTCATTGATTATCTCTTTGATGTTGGAGCTAGAAAATTCCTATCAGAAAAAGAAAAGAAATATCTTCATAAATTGTTTTAAAAATAGGATCCAGAGCATCTTCAACTTGATAAAGATTTTGATGATTATCTAGAAAATGATGGACTGAATGATATTATTGGAGAAGAAGGCATGTAGAGTCTCAATATGGATGGCTAGTTTTATTAGCATTAAATGCTCTAAAAAGTTGTTGCACCATTATTATATTATTTTGTCAAGTGTCAAGTTAGTAAAATAATATAGTCTACAGCAGCCATGTGAGAGCAGTTGCAATCATGTGAAAATGGCAGTGTATGTAATGTACCCAGTAGGCATCTTATGTAGTTCATCTTCTCTATAAAAGGAGAGACCGAGTGTTGAGAAGGAACACGACCATTTGAGCATACTTGAGCAAAAGAAAAGTTGGGATTATCCATTTCTCTATGAGCAAGCATCTCTGATGCTCTTAATAACTTAAGTCTCTGTTCAATCTTTCCATTGTAATATTTCCACTTTCAACCTTTCAATAAAAGAAGTTTTCCAGTAGGAAATGTTATTCAATCGAACCTTATGTTTCAAATATTATAATTTATTGATTAAAGTTCTACTGTCCTTAAAAGTATAAAAAAAAAAAACCTTATTAGTGACTACGGTCCAAGGTAGGAAACAAAATGGATCTAGATGTGCTTGATCTAAGAAAGGTGTTATTGAGATTAGCAATCTCTATAAATTGGAAGTTAAAATAATGTCAGGGTTCGATGCCGACTAAGTTTAGGTAACGGTCAAAACTCTCTAATGGACCTTCGTTATATTGCTAAGCATGGTGGGCCTATAATTATAGAAAAATAATATTATGATATAAGTACTAGATTGTGATAACTAGTACCTGTAAAGTCATTATAATAAGTTTAATCATTTAAACCAAGCATATTTTTGGAAAAAAAAACCCTAAAAATAACTTATTTGCATCTTTTACCCAATTATGGGGTCTTTTCATAATTTCAAAAAGTTTTGGGTCAAATGTGCAAAAGGTATGAAAAAACAAACACAGTAGGTCGGAAGGTGGTAAAAAGTCACAACACAAGCCCTCAAGGTACTAAAAAATTAAGTCAAAAAAGTGAGGCCTAAAAAAATCAATGACACATACATGAAGGTACTAAATAGTCAATTACCCACAACCTAACCAGAGAGTGGGAGTGTCTCATGGGTGACATCAATATCAAAATCAACAATAAAAAAAAAGAAAGAAAAATAGAGAAAAGTTCAAACCAAACGGTCCTGCCAAAGAGAAAAAGGGAAAAAAACATAGCTTAAACAAAAGATGAACAGAGTTCGAAAACAAGAAGGGTACAGAAAAAAAAGAAGAAGTTGCTAATTCAAACTAACTTTATCACTCACGCACACTTAGGGATTTCATAAAGGTTATTTGAGCCTTCACGCCAATTTCCTTACTTTGGCACCATAATCCAGAAGCCTACCTTAAAAAGCTCTCCTAGAGTCATCCTTGCCTTAGGCTACATGTTCTTAGTCTTGAACTATGATTGATTTGATTCCACATTGGATACGTAGATAACCCCTTTGAGGCCTAACCAAAAAGATTTTTTCCATCAAAAAAATCTGAATTGAATCATATAGTCTAAAAAAAAGAAGAGAGAGAGAGAGAGACAGATAGACAGAAAGACAGAAAGAGAGAATAAAGAGTGGCTCGCCCGAAAATGTGAGAAGGAGGACTAGGCAAAAGGAGAGTGAAAATAAAACCTTGGTTTTTACAAGACAAAGAAGCATTCAATTGCCTACACTTATTAAATCAAACTTGGATAAACCATTACTTCTCAATCATAATAGCCTTTAAACTTACCTCCATTCCAAAATTCAGGACGTGCGGTCTCAATCATAGCCATAAGTTCAAGAGAGGATATTCACTTCATATTCTCAGCTTTTGTAAATGGGTGCTCACTCTTTATGTGAGACGGGGGCTCTCCTATATTTCTGTAGATAGTTAGGGCTGCCTTAATGGTATACATTTCCTGACAAGGAGATAACCATATTCTTTACACTAAACAAGTGGCTACTCTAGGCAGCACCAGCAAAAGCATCTTCCTAACATAGGAAGGATCACATTTACTCTAATGGACTGGAGGCTTTTCCAGTTAAAACTAGCAAAAGCAACTCCAAATATAAATATTCCCACACATCTAGCGCTTATATTACAACAATCAGAAATTGGGGGCTTCTATAGAAAATGAGCACTTTAATGCAAAATTAAACGATACTCCTTCCTTAAAAAGAAGATTTTCTATCCTTGGCAATTTAAGAACCATGACTTGGCCTAACCCAGCAGTCAATTGACTTTTTACCCCTTATCCTCAGTCATAGAACATCACCGTGCCTAACCCCATCAGTCTTTTATACCTTGATCAGGCCTTTTCAAATAGACCCAGCTTATTATGGGACCTACAAGCATATGAGGTTATGTCATCACATGTCTGTGTAGTCAACACAATTATGTTTACGTAGGTAACATAATCATGTCTATGTAGTCGAGTCTACATAGTAAGCATATATGCACAGTTAACCTAGACTAGAAATTGCACATGCATCAATACATGGGTCTTTAACCCATTTACCAGACCGTCCTTTGTCCTAATCACTTGGGAACCCTGGATTGAAGAAGAGTGTAATCAACCTTTACCGTGACCCAACAGGAAGGGCATACGACCTTGGTTAGCCATGAATTTAAATCAAAGGTTCTCAAGACGGCAACAATAGCTCCATAGAAGACATCTACACTTTGACCCTTATCTCAATCAGGCTCAGTTAAAGTGGGGGTTTAATCCTCAAAGAAGGCTTTATGCAAGCATCCTTATAGAAAGGACATCAACCTAACTTTAGTTTTTCAAGTAACAAAGTCCAAGAGGACTTGGCCATAGAGGACACCTCATCCTTTTTATCTAAGCATAACAGGACGCCTAAACATCCAGGACATTTTGGCATCCAATAATCTCCCATCAGAAGGAGATGACTTCAACGCTTGAGCGGCAAAAAGGTCAAACTTAAAGATTTGACGTCCCAATATCTCATACAAAAAGGTCCTAAAGGTTCAATCTTTAGGCTTAAACGCCAACAAGTTCACTAAGATCTAGCTATAGGTTTTCAGGTTGAAATGCCAACAAGTTTAGGTCTTTAGGCTCACATGCCAACAAGATCATAAGGTTCTACTTAATAGATCTTCAAGCCCAAACACCACTAAGTTCACAGGGATCTAGCTACAAGTCTATAGGGTAATATGCCACCAAGTTATCAGGATCTGTCCACAATCTTCAGGTATCCACACCAGTAAGGTTCACCAGTGGCTCTTGACACAATTCGACATTTTATTATCAAAGTTTGCTAGACTGGCAAAATGTACGTTGCTTCGGAGATAAGGAAGCCCGCTAATCCAACGAAAGAATAAAATCATCACAAGTTTGCTAGACCAACAAAAGGTTCGTTGCTTTGGTGATAAGGAAACCCGCTAATTTGGCGAAAGGATAAAATTATCACAAGTTTGCTGGACCAGCAAAAGGTGTGCTGCTCCGACGATAAGGAAACCGCTAATCCGGCAAAAAGGATAAAATCATCACAAGTTTGCTAGAGCAGCAGAAGGTCTATTGCTTCGACGATAAAAGAAGCCCGCTAATCTGACGAAAGGATAAAATCATCATAAATTTGCTAGAATAGCAAAAGGTCCGCTGCGCTTGCCACAAGGAAATCTGATAATCCAGCAAAAGGATAAAATTCAACGACCATCGTCACAACAAAGGTAGGCAAGCACCAAGTGTCAGGAACCTTAGCAGGCAGGCTTTGTTTCTACATCACCGGACACCATCACGGACCCGCAGCGCCAGGCTAGGATTCGATATCATCGGCCACTATTGCGGCACAAGTTGGCCAGCGCCAAGTCTCAGGGCCCTTAGCAGTTAGACTTGGATTTCGAACATCGGCCACCATCATGGCGATAGTTGGCAGGCACCAAGTCTCAGGACCCTCAGCGGCTAGGTTTGGATTCTACATCATTATAGCTAAACCAACAACTCCAAGCGGCAACTGTTAGTTTGACCTTTGCATTATCTAGGCTCGGTCAAACTGGGAGCTAATTGCAGATGCCTAAAAATGGCATCTTATTTTTTAATTGCCCAATGACGAAAATTATGCCCTAACTTGTGTACTAAGGGGCCTAGCAAAGTAATCCTTAATTCAAGTCTGAAAGAAATGCTAAAAAAGCCCAAATTAACATTATTCGGCATGTAGTTGAGATCCATTTTGGGGGAGCGTAAAATTATTGAGCTTAGGTATAAAAATTCTTCATTGGATGAGCTTTCTAATGACATATTATGCACCAAAGTCCAATAAGCAATGGAAAAGATATAAGTCGAATATTTAGACTTGAGCTGAAAAATGATGCTTGTTTACTATTTTGCTTATATATTGTTATACAGCTATTAAAAAATTATTAAATTAGTTTTATAGAATTACACTCAATAAGCTTTCAGAAAAATAGAATCACCCAAAAATGAGGTCAGACGTGAAAGTATGGCCAAAACAAATTGTGTTGTCGACGGCCCAGCCCCCTTGCAAGAACCAGGTTGAGTGCTCTGGCTAGGAACCCTGTTGGGCTCACTTCCTTCCAAGTCCTTTTCTGCCTAAATATGGTTAATTAATTAGAATTCTAGGCTGATTAGTTTACCAAGACTAATTAGTCAGAATCTTAGCTAAGTTAGTATACCTATTTAGATTAACCTTAATGAGACTAGGTTTAAGTCTCCTTTCTCTAAACCAATTCAGACTATCCCCTCAACCACTATAAATAAGGGGCTACCCCTTTGGGTTAGGGGCATTAGTTGGTATTAGTCAATTGGCTTCAAAAAATTTGTATTAGTCAATTGGCAGTAAAAAATTTCCATTAGCTAGAGGATCGGTCAATTGACGTCAAAACACTTCAAAAAACTAGAGAGAGGATAGCGTCAAACTTTAGGAGAGAAATACTCCACACATTAGAGGTATTGAGAGAGAGAGAAGTAAGTCACCAATTAAAAAGACATCACTCTACTAGGTCCCAGGTCAATCAAGCGGGTTATCCTGAGAGTAAAAACTCTATCTTTCCCTGCTTTTCTACTCTATTTCTTTTTCATGATTTTTGGATCCTCAATTGCCAAAGATGTAATCTTTTGGTAATTTCCCGCCTGCTGTAAGTGTTATTCTATTTTTTGGGTTTTTGTTGAGCTAAAGTTTATATCTTTTGCATGATTTAATATGATTTATACTAATATGTTTCATGAATGTATCTTAGTATAATTAACTCTTAATTTCCTGCGTTGATTAGCAGAGGTCGTCAGTGATGATGGACAATGATGAGGTGCAGCCCATCACATCACCGTACCATCACCCTTGAATCAAGAGCCTCGGCTCAACAGCAAGGAGTTAGAATGGTCCCCACACAGGAATTGCTCAGTGGCCTCTCTAAAACCCTTTTGAAACAACATCAATTTGTCCCTTTGGTGTCCCTTCGGCGCCCCTTCAATGTTGCTTCAGTTGTTCTTATCAGTATGATTTACTTCAAAAGGTAATAAGGTTTGTAAGCTTTTTCCTAAAACTCATTGATGGCTCTATTAGTTAAATTTTAATACTTTTTCCTTTGCTATTTCATCTCCTACCTGCTTCTGCATTGCTGAATTTGAGGGGTAGATTTGGATCTTCGTAGTGAACTTTTCCTAAACCATAGCAAGGGTTCAGAACTCGCCCAAGAACATGCCTAGATTCCTAGACCAGACATGTACAAAGATTCTGGACGAGCCTGAGGATACTAACAAGGCCCAACTTAGGAAATGGGACTTGGCTTTGCCCAGGGAATCGAGTCGGGTTCCTTGGCCAGGACCAAGTCCTAGTTTCCTAAAAAGGAACAACCTAATTCTGCCTACTTTTATAAAAAATGTAAATAAAAAATTGAACCTATTTTTAAAAAATTAAATTACCTAGCACCCAAGTCTAACCATTCATGGGGCCTAACACCCTTAGGGAGGTGGATCCTTATAGCTACAACTATAAGGGATTGAAGAAATTGAAGATTTAAACTAAAAATTGATTTTTTTAAGCATGGATATTAGGCATTCCTCAAAGAAGATGCAAGAGATTTAAAGGGGTCAGTAGAATGCCCAAGCTTCAATGATCACACCAGGAGCTCTTATCACTACTCTCTCTCTCTCTCTCTCTCTACATTTGGTAATAGTGGGTCGGGAAGAACTTATATAGGTATATGCTACTAGGAGAAAATTCCCCCACTTGGAAGAGTTTAAGACCAAGAATTCAAGATTCAAATTTTAAATTCCAGAAGGTAGGGGAAAACAACAAGAAAGTGGAGAAAAAGACGGCGGGCCTAGCACTTAGGGAGTCAGAGAGAAGAGAAGAAGGGGAGGGCGAATAGAGTTTGGTGAGGGAGGCATCAGGGTTTAAGGGCAGTTGTGTGTTTAGGGACGAGGGAAGAGTGGTGGTTAGGGTACAAAGGGGGTTTGGTATGTGGAGTAGAGAAAGAAAGGGGGTCGGGTTTTAGTTGGGGATAGAGGGAAGGGCTGGGGTTCAAGCATTTAGGAGGGTTATGAGTGGGTTGCACTTTCCAACTCTGCAAGAGCGTTGTACCCTAGGGCTATGCACCATTAACCCCATAGGGGCAAAATGGTCATATTTTCTTTGTCCACAGGAGCTCTGCACCCTAGGAATATGTAACGTTAGCCCCGCAAGGCCAAAGTATAACACTTTCTAGGTCCACAAGTGCGGTGTAACCCACGGGGCTAAATAGTCATTCTTTTTGCTCCAAAGCACATCGCATCCTAAAGTATGCACCTTTAGCTTTACAAGGTTAAAGGGTCGCACTTTCCATCTTTGCAAGGGCCTTGTACTATAGGAGCATTCCTTTTGCCTCACGAGGCTAGAGGGTCATGCTTTCTATCTTTATAAGGGATTTGTACCTAGAGGGTAGGCATCTTTAGCCCCTTGGGGCTAAAGGGTCATGTTTCCCCACCCCTAAAAGGCATTGTACCTTAAAAGAGATATAGAAGTAATGACAAAAAAAAATACGAAAATAAGTTCGTGCAAAAAAGATCATATAAACAGTCCATCTCATCAGCTTAGAGAATTTCTTATAGCCTAAGACCGCCACTAATCTGGCCTCACTGCTACGACATTCTATTATCTATCGAAGCACTTAAAAAATAATACACATCACACCAACATACTACTAAAAACTAAGTTCCTAAAAGGAGTACCCAAGCCTCCTACCGATCTAATCCTCATCTGAGGGGAAACGGATGAGCTCATGCTCTCGATAACTTCATGCTCAGTCTTCTTCTTGGGCTAATGGTCCTATGAACAGTGGGCATGTGTATCAAAAAGGCCATCCTTGAGGACCTCCCTAAGAGTATGGGCTTCAACATTGTGTTTCTACTAGTGAATCAACATTATAAAGTGGTGGTCTAACTAGGACTCAAAGAAGTGCCAATTGTTGTTGTCTATTACCTCCCCTAACTAATCGACCATTATCGTATGGATTACATGCAGGCAAATGACATCCTGAAGGACAAAATGGTAGAAGAGTCCCCTTAGTAATTTCAGGATACCAAACCAAGCAAGCAAACTTCTCCGCCTTGGACCTTTTGAAACAAGGGAAAAGCCTATTGTACTCTTTAGGAAGAGGCCTCAATGACTTATTTTCACCAAAGGAGAACAGTAAGCAAGCAATGAGAAAGCTCTCACCTCCAAACTCATCTCCGTATATGTACATGCCACATGTGAATTAACTCCACCTTCCACCTAACTGCTTTAAACTTCGTACAGATAAGTTGTACAGGACTAGATGATTCAGCAAAATCATCTACTTATGACCAGATCATCCTCCACGCCAGTATAAGTCAATCGTGTAACTTATACTTGGTCAAGACCTTAAGGCCCAAGGAAAAAGGATCAACTCCCTCAAACTAGGGTAAAATATGTTTCAATTACTACATTGTCCTCATTACTATGCCTACATCCACTTGCACTAGCACAAAACCTCAAGCCATATGTTATGATAAGCCATCATATGGAAATGATCATCACACATCTTTCTAAAGATTCCACCTTTATTCGCTAAAGTTCAAACCATTAGAGTTCCATCATGTTCTATTTGGTCCTGATTTGGGTGTTGGGGAAAGGGGGCATTTCCTTAGGGTGTCATCTTTGTGTAGGTCCGGCGAGGTGCACATGAGGAGCATCCAAGTCATTGAGGGAAACAAAGCTACCATGGTGTAAGCTTAGTGTTCCTTAATATCACTCATGAGTTTCTCTGGAAACAAATTATTACCAAAAGTTGAAGGCAAGAATAACACTTATATATATGTCGCAGGGTACATGAAAATCATACAATTAAAATATCCCTTATATGGTGTTAAAGCCTATCCAATACCCCATAAAATTGTGCCCAAAATCCTTTTAGGCCTTCTAATTCCAATATCTAGGTTCTCTTGTATAAAACCCAAAGCTATGATAAAATTAATCAAGAGAATTATATGTGCTAAAAGGTGATTGAGATGCTTATATCATGGGCATCAATTTTATTGCATTGTTTTTAACTTTATGTGAGGCTTATCAATGAATCGAGGCTCAGATGGTTCAGGCACGTGAAGAGGAGAAGTGTGGCCGCCCCAGTGCAAAGGTGTGAGAGGATCAACCCCCCCCGGTGGTAAGAGAGGGAGGGGTAGACCGAAGAAGAGCCTAGAAGAAGTTGTTAGAGAGGACCTGAGAGTTGTCGGTCTCACGGAGGACATGGCTTAGGATAGGAGGTTGTGGCGGAACAAGATTAAGGTCTCTGTTTGTAGGGGTCAGGCTCCGTAGGGGGCAGTAGCTTAGGCGAGGTGGGGAGGGTAGGGTTTTGGTTTGCTTGTCTGTAGGTCGTGTGTCTCCGGGATGTGACGGCACCAAGCGCACTTGGTTTGTTGAGGTATGTCTCCGTTCCCTCTTCATTCGCTATCTGGTACCTTTTCTCTTCCTCTTTCCCTTACTCGGTGAATGGTTTTGCAATCGTTTTCTCTTTAACCCTTTTTCTCAAAACTATTTTGTGGGTCTTATGGAATCAACCTCTCTATAGGTAGGAATACCTATAGAGGTAAGGTTGCCTACAGCTGGATCTCCCCAGACCCCGCCAAAGCGTGACCCACATTGGGAGTTTGCTGTTGTTATTGTTGTATTATGTGAAGGAATCACAAACCTAAAGGATATTTTGTTATGCTTTTAGACATGTAGTTTTGCTTAATTTATTGAACTTGAGTCCAATTATGTGAGGCACAAAAAGCGGGTAAATTGTCACATGCTCTTAGGAGTATATACTTTCACTTGTCACATATATATTTTTTCTAGATGTGTTTATTATATAAATATTTTTTAAAAAATATTTTTTTTAGATGTCTTTTGAAAATATGTACTCCTAGGAGCATGATAGATATGTTGTAAAAAGCGTGATGGACAGATTACGTTTGTGCCATTTAGAAATTCACCTTGGCAACGTGTGGTGTGTTTGTTGTGCCTTGATGCATTTGACATTATCAGGCCAATATCTGTTGTGTAGAAGGCACAAATTTTAAAATAAAGGTGTAATCTGAAGCCTGGCCAATGACCCAACACAATAACACAAACCGACCTGACCTGAAATTATTGAGAAAAATACAAAACTTATATGAAATGAATCGATTTTCCCTCGAATGTGACATGATTTAATGTTTCGCATGAAAACATTTTTTTCAATTGAGTAAATTTAAGTTATTTTTAAGGCTAATACGAAATTACCTATTTATTAAGTCGGTTGACCTAGACCGACCTGTTTCGTAGTTCTAATTTTCTCCATTACCTTTGGATCCGATTATTATGCAACATGAGAAAGATGTCTTCATGAAGAACAAAAAATGGAGAAAATGTAAAGAAGGTTCCACAAATGGAATAGTAGGAACTTCAATAAATATATTATAGACATGGGAGTTCATATTCCCATGTACACGGTGGCAAAATTGACATGCTGGCAATTACAACAAAAAAAAAGAACAAAAAATAAAAAAAAGGAGAACAAGTGCGCCACTCCCCGTAAAACACTGAGCACAAAACCTCAAAAGTAACCGCCATTATAATTCTTCTGACTTCACATAACCGTTCCCGACATTCACCTCAGCAGCACAACTCCAACAACAACACCAACAACAAAAGAGATCAACTACAACACCAACAATAAAAGAAATTAGTGTATTTCACTTGCCTTGGCAACCGCCATTAATGGCAGACACCAAGAAGAACTTGGTTGATGAGGAACATGAGGCAACTCTAACAAGAGTGAGTAATGAAGACAAAAGCCAAGAGGGATCTACAATTACATACAAAGGGAAAAGAAGGTAAGAAATTGCTTAATTACCATAATACTTCAACACAATTGCAGTTTATAGTTCAATCTCTGATTTCATGTTGATTAACTTCCCAAATTTTGGTTGAAATTGGTGAAAATTCCAATGAAGTTGCAGTAGAAATTGGTGAAATTAGTGAATACTTTAGGGTCCATATGCATCTCTTAAATCATCTTTTTAGCAGGGAGGATTGGTCAAATTGCTGCCAAAAGCACATTTTGGGAGTTGGGGTATGGCCACTTTCAACTATCTAATCTCTTGAAAAATGAGAATAGACATCTGGCCACATGCAAGCATTCTCCTTTCAGATTAAAATTAACAAATTAAAACCAATACATCTAGAAATTGTGGCCTGCTTATATTGTGCTTAAGTAATTATAGATAAATGTGGACTCAATACAAGGAAAACCTTAACAACATAAAGAAGACTCTACAACTTTGGGATATAGCTCAACTGACAGTGCAAAAATTTTGATGGAATTCGTTCAGCTCACTGCAATAGCCCAAGGAAAAAAGACAAGAACAGAATATGAAATTGAATGCACAGATATTGCTCCCCACATTCACCTCAGCAGCACAACTATAGATTTGTCCTCAAACATGGAGTTCTGGTTATATAGAACACCAGTCAAAAGCCTGACGTTAAACAGATGGATTACCTTTACACTTTACCTAAAAGACACACACTGTGAACTTAGTATGACAATGCAAAAAAAGGCTAATGTGTAGCTGGTTCAAAGCCTAAGAACCTCAATAAGTTTGTCTACTATGTCAATTCCTTGCTGCTCAATGGCATAAATTTGGTTGTTTGTTCAAGGTAGATAAGGTGCAACTCTATAGTATGTATACTTTGAAATTTGCTTGTTGGTTCACTGTATAATTACATGAAGTTCATTGATTTTACATACTTTAATTACTGCTTTATACACATATCATGAAATTAGTAGAATATAGCCTGGTTGTATCTGCTTCATAGAAACAGAAATGCTGACCTAATTTATCTATGGCTGGTCATTGCTATGCCACATGGATGTAAATGAAAAAGCTTCCAAAGCACAAGTTGAGCACCAACAAACTGATGACAGAGATATGATTCAAGTGGTATATGACCCTAGGCAAAAAAAAAAAACAAAAGAAGCATGACGCCAATGAAGTGGTGCATCATACTTCAAAGTGAAGGGCAACAAATATAGCTTCCAAGAGAACCAAAGTTCAGCACAGGCATGTTCAGGTTCAAGAAGCTAACCTTGCCAATCCTGAACTTTTAGTCATTAGTACCAAATCATAGAAAGGACTACTTCGGCATAGAATGGCCCCGGGTGGCTTCTTGAATTTAGTGGAGAGGCTAGACCATGAACAGTGCTCAACAATAATGGAAACAGGATTTGGCGGAATATTAGCTGTGAGAACAAGATTAATACCAAAATAATTAGCTAGATGGTTGCTAGAGAGCTATGACCCATGGGAAACCTCGCTGAAGCTACCGAATGGAAAAGTGTTGATATATGAAGAAGATGTGCATGCCACGTTAGGTTTACTGATGGGACCACTTGAATTAAGAGAAGGGAAAACATTAGATAATGACACAGAATATGCAATATTCTTAGAGCATTTGACACAAAGATGGAATATGGAAAGATGAGGACCACTAGTTGGTAGTATGAAGTATGCCATTATAGAAAGTGGTGCTCATGGTTAGGGGTGTGCAAAAAAATCCGAAACCGAAAGCCGAACCGAAAAACCGAGAAAGCCGAACCGAAAAACCGGCTAATCGAATAAATTTTTCAAAAAACCGAACCGACTTTTTTTTCGGTTACAGTTCGGATTATTTGAAAATTCGGTTAACTAGCAGTTAACCGAACCAAAACTAATTTTATTTTTTTAAAAAATTATACATAAAAATAAAAAATTTCGGTAAGAAAGTGCACTTTTTTATTATTTATAAACGGTAACCAAAGTTTAATTTTTATAAAAAGAATTTAAACATAAAAGAAAGACAAATTTAGGTAAGAAAGTATAAGTTTTTTATTATTTGTAAACGGTTAGCCGATAACTGAACTGAAAATTTGGTTAACCGAACCGAAAAACCGGTTAACCGAAAATTTCAGTTTGGTTACGGTTCGAGTTTTGGACGAACTGAAATTTCCGGTTAATCGAAAAACGGTTAATCGAAATTTTTGGTTCGATTACGGTTCGGAGTTTTTCCGCACTGAAAAATCGGTTAACCGTTTTTCGATTAATCGGTTTTGCACACCCCTAGTCATGGTGCAGAGCTCATAATAGATTTCATAATATATGCCATATCAACTTGCATTACTGGAAATGAAAATGGCACATGTCATTTTCGTGTGCTGAACAATTTGCACATTGTGAATGACATACACAAGTACAACTGGTGTGCATACATGATCAAATGCCTCAATGATGCAGTGATTGAATGGAAGGCAAGCAAAACCAAATTCTTCACAGGTCCACTATTGTTCTTGATGGTAAGCACATTCTATCATCTTATTGTCGCACGCAAAGGTTAAACATAGTTTTTCAGATGAGAAGATCAAATCATAATATATATGATGTTCTATGCTTTCAGTTGTTCTACCTAGATAGAGTTGAGTTTAAAGCTGAAAAAGTGGACAGGTGGTTCCCAACTACATTAAATTGGACAACAGAAAAGGTGAAAAAAAAAAAAGAGAGGAACAATTACCTAGAGAGTATGGCAGGGGCAGAATAATGGAGAGGCTTGAATACAAAAAACTGACATACTTAGCTGAAGTGGACTTACAAAACTACCTTAAAGAACTAAATGGGGAGCAACATCAACAAGGATTATATGTTGAACTGTCCACAATAGCTGCATCAAAAGGGCAAAAATGCCCATATTGTCCCCACTACAAAGAGAAATTGCAAGCCATTGGACCTGTCCATGATGAGGCGATAGAGGTAAATTTCACACTTTCCATATTTCTAAGCAAGACAATGACCTAATAAGACAATGTCTACATAGGGCCATACATAAGATACATGTCAATCATATGTATTCCATTACTAGAAATGTTATAACATCAATCATTAATAAAACAAAAATAAAATGGAGATATATTCCTAGACCACCAGTTAAATAATGCTCACATGCCTACACCTATTCACTGCCGCAAAATACATAAATGAAGTAGAGTTATTCAGTTTGTTAATGAATATTGTATTGGGATATGTTGTCATGTCTCAGTTTTTTCGCAGCGTTCTGAGGTCATTTGTCATTCTTTTTCCAGGAAAGTGAAGCTTGGGATCTAAGGACTCCAGAATTGCCCATTTTGAAGGATCAGGTACTGCATTTTATATGAACTAAGAAACCAATAATATGCTTATAATTCCTAGTTTCTGTATTGACTTAATCATAGTGTTTATGGACTGATTATATCTATAATTTTGGATTGATTTCTTATATTTGCTTCTATGTTGTGACTGTGACTGTGACTATAGTTTTCCAATTAGTTGAAGCTATGAAACAGTCATTTACTAGAAGCTTATTGTATGCCCTGATTCTTGTATTCATCATTTGGACTGATTCATATCTGAAGTTGTCAGTATCATTAGAGTTGACATGCACTAAATATTTAATAGTCAAAACCACTCCTATGCTATTCACATATTCATCATATACAGGACAAACTGACAACAATTCTTCAAGCACAAGAAGGACATAAGATAACACAGATGCCCAATCAAAGCTCCCAGCCACCTACGACTAACGCAGCATGTTTGAATAAAAAACCAACTAACGGCTTAGCAACCGATGAGACTTTTTACTATAGCCCAGAGTTTCTCGAGCAGGTTGAGCAGATAGAAACTATGGCCAGAGAAAGAATGAAGCAAAAAAAACAGTGGAGTTCACTCCTCTAAGCTTCAGCCTTGGCATCTCACCTGAAAAAGGGCAATGTGTATCACGTTCGTTAGACATAAGTCGTACTACATTAAAGTTTTCCTTTTCATCCAAAAGTGCTAGAACTGCATCTATTGCCGGAGTATATTATCAGCGCCCAAATCAAGCCACTGAAATGGATGATAGTTTAGGTAAATCACAAGAAAATCCCAAACACATGCATAAGGCAGAGAAAGAAAAAGTTGTGCCAAGGAATGCAAAAGGAGTACATGGCATAATAAAACCACCCATGCAGAATGACGAGCTAGATAATCAAGCAAATAAAAGAGGAAAAGAGGTGGTATTAAGGCAGTAGCCAAAGAGGATAGTGAAAGAGACACCTTTTCAATGTCGATCACCATTCCTGAAAGACCACAGAGAGGCTAGAGATTGACTGAAACCATCAAAAATGATGTTGGTAGACTATGCTTTTCTACCACCAGATGAGTTGCACCCCCCAACGTAAGTGATCCAATTTATCCTATTTGCAATTGCACATGATAGCTTACTCACTCCCAATACACATGACAGCTTAGTCTCTCCGACAATGGTCTGAAATCTTAGTGAATATACAATTAGAAGAAATTGAAAGTCTCATACACAGAGATGCACACAGACCGAACAACCAATTGTCAATCTGAATTAAAGAAGCCTCCAATTTCAAATGATATGCTGTGTATAAGATTTTTCTAAAAGCAATCTTGAACCATGACTGCACATGTCTCCTCTTTCCATATACTTAGGAATTTTTCAACAAATCAATTCAGGTTGGACCTCACCCTGGAAAAACATGCACTATCAACCCTGTTGTAATACATCAAATAAGGAACACAAATGGGGCATTGGGTGGGAAATATGTTGTCTTAAAAATGTATTACCGTAAGTGCACGATGCCAGTTGTAGCTACAAACGGCAAGTACGGGTCGTGTCCATAGGGAACTCGCTTTCAACCACCGAATCAACCTACAACACTCTATTTAGGCTAAAATCCTACTGTAGTTGGTTTTCACTAAATAGCAATTCTATTCTGCTGAGGACTACTACTATTATTTGAATCAATACTAACGAGGGTCCTGGATTGGGATTTACCACACTATTGTGCTCTTTGGACTACAAACTAAGGCATACAATTCAACCCACATAGATAACTGAAATGGAATGGTTACCAGTTAAACCGCATCTACGTCTTCTCTCGAAGGCCATTAGACTAGTTAAGCGATCCTAGTTATCTATTTTCATGAAACAGGAATCAACAAAACCATAGGATTAAATAATCCAATATTACCAATTGGACCCCTAACTATTTTCATGTAAAGAAATCCAATTGCTCGCAAAGCAGCTCTAAGTAAAGGATTCAAATTTCGTTGATCTCCTAAACCCTAACTTAAGAACAAGAATTCAACCCTTTCAGATAATTCGTCGAACACTTGGCATGCTAAGTGAGAGTTCAGTCATAAACGTGCGCGTTCATTCACGAAACCCAGAACATGATTCCCAATTGCACAATGAGGGCTACACCCAATCCAAGGCAACGAATTTAGCCTCTAATCATCTCAACAATTCTAATTACAAACAAGAAACTCAAAACCATGATCAAAGATGCAAACTTTAATAGAAAACCAAAGAGAGAGAAGAAACGTACTTTAGTCGATTAACATAATCAATCCACAAATCCTAACTAAAATCAAGAATTCAGAACAAGAATAAATTCTAAAATGATGCCAAGGTATTCAGAGCAAGAACCCTCAAAATCGCGCTCGAGAAGTCTCTCCTAACAAAAACCTAAGATACCATAACCGCTGCCGCAAAAACAAGTAAGTCGTGAAAAATTAAATGACGCACGGTCGTGCGTGTACGCACGGTCAGCCGTGCGTCTCTTAGTTGCAGCACGATTAAAACACGCAGTTATGCGTCCAACAGTGCGTAGCTTCTGGCTTCAAGGCACGGTTGTGCGCACCCTACAATCAACTGTGCCCCTGCAGCAACCCCCAGTTCTGATTCTTGTGGCCTTCAAGGCTTCATCAAACCTTCGATCTTCCTAGGATTTCATTCCTAAAGCTTCCCTTTTCGGCAGGATGGGTGGAACTTTCACATTTCTAGGTAAGACACCTGAAAAATCGAGAAGCACTACTCGTAAGCATAAAATGAGCTAATGAGGGTGCATTCACCTTCTTCTAGCTAAGGTTAGCCAAGAGATTGTGGATGAACAATGGTTAAATTAGGTTCAAAAATTAGTCAAAATCAAGGTTTATCGACTCCCCCTACCTATCACTTGCTTGTCCTCAAGCATGTTTACCAATCAACAGATCAAAGGGGAAGGATTCGCCTCTTTGTGTCATCCTCCTCAGGTAAGAGGTGACAGCCGGATCGGTAGGAATGGAAACTCACAACTACAAGACTTAACGGGGGAAAAAATCAATTTTACCAATACCGAGCACATGTGAATCGTTAGACTATAATGCAAGAGTAAATACCTCTTATTGAATTTCTAAGAAATGCCCAGTATCCCCAAATTGTTGGTGAGCTAGTTAGACTGGCAGGCCCTCACTATAGGTGCAGAATTGGAAACGCTCTCCTCTTTTGTTTAAGTTAGCAATGATCACTCAAAACCGCCCCTTGCATAACCAAGATACCATAAGCTTGGCAGAAACCCTAAATTCTCCACCAATGAAGTCAAATACTCAAATGTCAATCATGAGGGCTTTTCGAGGGTTGTAAAGGGGGCTATGATCCAAGGGGAAAAGGGTGGCTCATGATTTGGGTATGAGGAGCTAAATAGCCAAGTAGAGAATAATCAAAAGTAGCCCCAAACCAAAACACAACTTCCGCCACCATCCTCAACAAAGCGTAACAAGGAGACGGAGTAAAACTTTCTTTTCGCACTCTGAATGAGACTTCCTATGCCAACCATTTTATTGGTAAGACCCTTTTTTTTCTTTTCTTTTTTTTTAAGGAGAGGGGCATGAAATGAATAGCATAGGTCATAGGGGAATTGAAACGCCTACCTCTGTAAAACTCAGAAATAGCTAAAACAACCCAATAGGGTGCAACCATAAGCATAACCCCCAAATGAATACAAATCACTCCCTTGCTTTTTGGGTAGGATTGTTTACTTCAGGCCAAGGGTCTAGTAGACATTAGGTGAATGAAAAGAAACGGGAAAAAGGCTCAAGGGGTTAGCAAAGGGATTATAGATGCACTAGGTGGCTTTTTGGCCCATGTGGCTTTAAAATCAAACAAATGCCTCAATCACATCAACATTAAACACAAGACAAATGCAATTTTGAAGAGGGCCAAGCCAAGTTCTAGAGATGCACACAAGAAAAGGGGGTTGAACACTCACGAAAGACATGCGAGACCATGTATGATGAATGGTCAACAAGGCTTAAAAGTCTCACTGGGTCTTGCCTACCATAGTCCACAACTAGCTCAAAAGGTTGGCCAACAATCACGTGTCAACCGTTTCACATCAAAGCAATTCGCAAAGGCAAATAGACAAGCACAACAAGTCCAACAATCACAACCTTTTCACAACCATTTCATAAGATGTTGGCCCCAATCAAATTTCATTTGTCACAAGTTACCGCAATCATCCATCTTGGCCATCACCCTTTGAATTATCATCATTGGAGGGGTTTTCAAAATCAGGAGAAAGATTTTTATTTTTTTTTTGGAAAACAGTAAATTTAACTAGGAAAGCAATAAGACACATAAAGGGTAATAAAGAGTAGGGTGAAAAAGGGTTACCTCGGAAGCTTATGCACGTTCGATTCGACAGATTTCCTTTTGCGATGTAGATTTCTTAACCTAAATGCACTAAACTACATGCTTAACTAAAAGTGAAAACAGAAGTGAAACTAATGCATCCTAATCATGCAACTAAAGTGCTAAATGCCTAAGTGCATGTACAAGATGCATAACCTTAATCTCCATAGAATGCACTTCAAATGGAATCCACTCCCCCCTACTTGAACATTTCATTGTCCCTAATGAATAGAATAGAAGTGCAAATGCGGGGACGGGGGATATACTCACAGTGCAGCCATCAGTAAGGCCCCGGGGGGCCACTAGGTTGCCAATTAGGTGGCGGATAAGGCCAGTGATGCTACTTGTAGGTATAGTGAACCAGGTGCGCTATGTTCTACCGGTTGCGCAGGATCTCCTGGTTCTAAACGTGTAGCTGATCAAGACGATCGAGAACCGTCTGAAACATGGATGGACCCATGGTTCTAGAAGAAGTAGCAGCAGTGCCCGAGGTGCCAGCTCAAGGGCCTTCAGGAGCCCGCCTATTGTCCCGCTAACTGCAAGGGACCTCTTCAACATCATCATCACTACCATCATCACCACCATCATCGAACTCGACCCCAGATGCACCATCCTCATCATCATTATAAATGAGGTTGGAAAGGCGAGTGATGGTGGTCTTAGTCCGATTGGGTAAAGGAAAAAGGGCACGACCATGTTAATTGAGCCACAACTAACCGCCGCTGAGCGCCTTAAAAAGCTTTATGTTGATGCACGTGATGAGATCAATGCGGACCGATCGGTACAAGATGCTTAAGGTATCAACTTGGGCGCCATAGCCCAAGGTCGTAGCCAAGGCTGTGATGATACCACCGTCACTGATAACCACCTTAGTGGATTTAGCATGCTCATCGAGGTGGTCGGCAATGAAAGCACCAGTATTGACAGCCTTTCTATTCAAGGCCGCCCATAGAATGAAGAGCTCACCCGCTGGAACCCCATTTCGACTGTCAGCTTGGGGAAAAACATGGTTGGTAGTAAGGCGTTGGAGGTAGAGATGCACGGGATTGCAAATCCACGTAGCCTTTTCAGATCATGCCTCATACTGTCGTCCGGAACAAGTAAGGGTACTCCAAAATTTCTTTTGGTTATACTCAGCATGGGTAGGGGTGGTGGCCACAGAGGACAGCAAGTGCAACAGCTCATTAATTCTCATAAGGTGCATTTCATGGGCGTAGTTGAACAGTCCAAAGCGGATATATACCCTCTCACTTCATCAAATTTGCAGGAAAAGTCAACAACCAAAGAACTCATAAATTCCCAAACAAGCCATTCATAGATAGGTACTTGCAATGTGAAAAAGTGCTCCCAACCTAGATTACACAATAAAATCAGGAGGTCGTCATATAGATGCAAGGTAGCAAGCATTTCGACATCCAAGTAGTTAGGGGCACAAATCTTTCTACTAACTACGACATCATAACGACGGGCATGTTCGGCATCTATGAAAATAATATTGTAGTTGTTAAGCACATGAGGGATAGATGAATTACCTCAGGCCGCTTTGGCCCGGCTAGTAGAGGTGGCAGTTGACTTCTTCCGTTTCTTGGGAGCCATCGTGATTCCGGCCAAGAAACACCCAAATCAGCCTTACCAACACTTAAGAAGACCCAAACAGGCACCCAATTGCATAATATGGCCAAGCACAAACTCAATAGAGCCCCAAAAATGGAAGAAAAATGGAGTGAGGGTTCGATTTTGGGGTGAGGGAGGAGAGAGAGAGAGGTTGGGGTGTTGGGGTGAGAGAGGGATGAGAGGGCACCGACGGCGGCGCTGGTGGGTGTCGATGGCTGCGCCGGTGGGGCGAAATGTGAGGCTCGAGTAAGAGAGAGAGAGAGAGCAAAATCGAGGGGGTGGAGAGAGAGAGTCAAGTGCGAACTGGTCGAGGAGGAGAGAGAAAACTGGTTTTAAAAAATGGCGCACGGTCGTGTGTAAGAGCACGATCGACCGTGCGTATCCGGGTTTTCACACTTGTTGTGCACGGTTGAGGCGCACAACCGGGTGTCCCATCATGCGTGCTTACGAGTAATGACGCACGGTTGTGCGTCACTGTTGCACGACCGTGCGCCCACAAATTACTGGTATACCTCCCAAGAACTCCAATATTTGCTGCAAGAGCTCCCAAATCATGTTCTGCTACCTCTGTTCCACCTTTTTTTTTTTGAAAGCAGTAAAGCTTAAGTTGCCTCGCAAGAAGTGCTTGTTTTAGGTCGTTAGCTTGACCATGGATAATGCCTAGGCGGGGGCAACATTGAGGAGGCTACAAGAGACCTTTCCCTCAATTGGATCACCAACAACATAGTGTTTGAGCCTAGAGCCATTGACTTTGAAGGATCCTGTGGTGTCTGTGCCGATCTCAATAGCGCCATAAGGGTACACCTTTAGCACTTTGAAGGGACCTGACCATTGGGAGCGAAGCTTCCCAGGAAAGAGCTTCAATCTAGAGTTGAATAGGAGAACCAAGTCACCCTCCCTAAACTCTCTCCTGTTGATAAACCGATCGTGCCACCTCTTTACCCTTTCCTTATAGAGCTTTGAACTTTCATAGGCGTCCAATCGAATCTCCTCAAGTTGGTTCAATTGCAACATCTGTTTCTTCCCCGCAGACTTCAAATCAAAATTAAAGTGCTTGATGGCCCAGTAGGCTATATGCTCAATCTACATGGGGAAATGACAAGCCTTACCATAGATGAGGCGAAAAGGGGTGGTGCCGATGGGAGTTTTAAAAGCCGTGCGGTAGGTCCAAAGGGCGTCATCAAGTTTGTCCGCCCAATTCTTCCTTGATCTCGCAACTATTTTCTCCAAAATAGACTTGATTTCAAGGTTAGAAATCTCCACCTGGCCACTAGCGTGAGGGTGGTAGCCGAGTCCATACTTATGGTGCACTTCACATTTCTTTAACAAGGCCTCCAGCTTCTTTTCGATGAAGTGCATCCCATTGTCACTAATTAGCACCCTCAGGACTCCAAATCGAGGAAAAATGATTCGCTTGAATAGCTTAGCCACCACTCTTGAGTCATTAGTAGCGCTGGCTACTGCCTCTACCCACTTGGAGATGTAGCCTACAACGACAAGGATGTACTTGTTGCCCCTCGACCATGCAAAAGGACCCATGAAGTCAATGTCCCAAATGTCAAAAATTTCAACTTCAAAGATGATGTTAAGGGGCATCTCATTCTTCCTTGATAAATTCCCCGTCCACTGGCAGCGATCACATAAGCGGATATACATGTAAGCATCCTTGAAGAGTAAGGGCCAAAAGAACCCAGCTTGGAGGACCTTAGCTGCAGTCTTGGAGGGGCTAGCATGGCCCCCGCATGGAGAGTCGTGACAATGAGAAATCACGCTCTGAACCTCCTCCTCGGGGAGGCAACGCCTGTAGATCCCATCCTTACATAACTTGTAGAGGAAGAGATCCTCCCAAAAATAGTGCATGATATTGTAGAAGAACTTCTTCTGCTGATGAGAGGACAATGCATGTGGCACGACTCCTGAGGCCAGGTAGTTTGCAATGTCGGCAAACCAAGGGGCTCGTCCGGATGAGATAGCCAGGAGATGCTCGTTACGGAAAGCATCATCAATGGGAGTGTCGTGGCTTTCAATAAGGAGCCTAGGGAGATGATCAGCCACGACATTCTCGGCCCCCGCCTTGTCTTTGATCTCCAGATCAAACTCCTGGAGTAGCAGAATCCACTGGATGAGGCAGCGCTTAGCATCCTTCTTCTCCAGGAGGTGCTTGAGTGCAGAATGGTCGGTGTACACGATTACCTTAGAACATAGGAGATAAGCTCTAAATTTCTCCATCGCGTACAAGACTGTAAGCAACTCTTTTCAATTAGTGTAGTTCTGCTAGGCTGCATCCAGTGTCCTACTAGCATAGTAGATCACCACTGACTTTTTATCCTTCCTTTGTCCCAGGACTGCCCCCATCGCATGATCGCTAGCATCACATGTGATCTCAAAAGGGAGATCTCAGTCTGGTGGTTGTATGATGGAGGCAAAAATCAGTGCCTATTTGATCCTGCAAAAAGCCTCATGGCACTCATCAGTAAAGATAAACGGGCATCCTTGGCGAGCAACTGAGTTAATGGTTTAGCAATCTTGGAGAAATCCCTGATAAAGCACCGATAAAACGTCGCATAACCAAGGAAACTCCGCACCCCTTTTACTGAAGTAGGAGGGGGCAATCACTCAATGACCTCTACCTTAACCTTATTGACCTCGATGCCCGATTAGATCTAACATAGCCTAGAGTTACCCCCTCATGTACCATAAATTGGCACTTTTCCCAATTCAATACTAAGTTGACTTCCTCGCACCTACGGAGTACCTTCGTTAAATTTTCTAAGCAAAGGTCAAAGGTGCCTGTAACAGCCCACGACCACCCGCCATTGAGGTATTGTTCGCTTCGGGCAGGCGGAACGCTACCACCATCCCTGCCCTCACGGTTTTGTCCTCAAAAGGTGCCTCAATGGGTTAAGGTATCCCCACCCCTTATAAGGCGTGGTTCGTTCTCCTCAACTGCCGATAACGAACCACCCTTGAAAGAGGGTGGGATACCTCAACCCATTGAGGCGCCTTTTGAGGAGAAAACCGTGAGGGCAGGGATGGTGGTAGCGTCCCGCCTGCCCAAAGCGGACAATACCTCAATGGCGGGTGGTCGTGGGCTGTTACAAATGGTATCAGAGCCATGGACCCGGACCAGT
Organism: Selenicereus undatus; assembly: GCA_017589665.1. Lineage (NCBI taxonomy): Eukaryota > Viridiplantae > Streptophyta > Magnoliopsida > Caryophyllales > Cactaceae > Selenicereus > Selenicereus undatus. Next base: position 73,839,787 of record JACYFF010031959.1, on the reverse strand, counting down.
GTGCCAGCGAGGACGTTGGGCCCCTGAGAGGGGGGTGGATGAAGGTATCCCACATCAGTAGTTGAGGAGAACAAACCACGCCTTATAAGGGGTGGGGATACCTCAACCCATAGAAGCGCCTTTTGAGGACAAAACCGTGAGGGCAGGGATAGTGGTAACGTCCCGCCTGCCCAAAGTGGACAATACCTCAATGGCAGATGGTCGTGGGCTGTTACAGTACCTCCATAAACGGAGAAGTCATCCGTAAACACCTCCACGGTGTTTTCAATAAGGTCCGAAAATACAGCAATCATACAACGTTGGAAAGTGGCAGGGGCATTGCACAGTCCGAATGGCATCCTTCGATAAGCAAAGGTACCATACGGGCACGTGAAGGTCGTCTTCTCCTGGTCATCAGGACGGATAGGGATCTGAAAGAAACTTGAATACCCATCCAAATAATAGAAAAAGGAATGACGTGCCAACCTTTCCAACATTTGGTCAATAAATGGGATGGGGAAATAATCCTTCCGGGTGGCTTGATTTAATTGATGATAATCAATGCACATGCGCCACCCAGTCACACAGTCCTGATCGAAATGGGCTCATCCCGCTCATTCCTAATGATAGTCATCCCTCCCTTTTTAGGGACTACCTGAACTGGACTCACTTGCTCACTATCTAAAATAGGGTAGATGATCCCAGCGTCAAGTAGTTTAACAATTTCCTTCTTCAAAGCCTCTTGTATGTTGGGATTTAAATGACGCTGAGGTTGTCAAGAGGGACGATGATCGTCATCAAGAAAGATGCGGTGCATACAAAATGAAGGACTAAGTCCCCGAATATCATCAATACTATAACCAATGGCGCCCTGATGCTTACACAGCACATCCAACAATGGTTCCAACTGGGGGCCATTCAGTTTAGCATTAACAATAACAGGAAACTGATGGGAGGGGTCGAGGAATTCATACCTGAGATGGGAAGGTAGAGGTTTTAGCTCTACCATCGGTGGGCACTCCTCTTCTTTCTTAGAGGTGCGCTCCTCCACACTAAGGACCCCTCTGCGGGATTGCCTAAGCATATAGGCAGTAGACTCATTAAGGAGTCTAGTGTACTCCTCCTTCTCCCCCGAATGAGAGTTGGTTGCACAGCAGCCAACCAACGCGACCTCTAGTGGATCCTCCACAGAATATCGGGCCTTGGCCTCCTAGTTGAGGACTTTCTCCAACACATTGACTCTACAGCACGTGTCGCCCGAGGTGGGGGAGGCCATAACTTGTGGCAAGCTAAACTCCACCTTTTCATCCCCTACTTGAAGGGAAATCCTGTCGTTCTTCTCATCTATCATTGCTCCCATAGTGGCTAGAAAAGGTCGCACTAGTATGATAGGAATGCGGGAGTCTTCCTCCATCTCCATAACCACAAAATCACATGGTATGAAGAACTTTCCCACTTGTAGTGGGACAACCTCAAGAATACCTAAAGGGTATTTGACAGATCTATCAGGTAGCTGCAAAGAGATGGTAGTGGGTTTCAGCTCCCCCACTAGCAGCTTCTTACATATGGAATAGGGCATAAGGCTTACACTAGCTCCAAGGCCGCATAGTGCCCTACTGATAGTTACGTCCCCAACTGAATAAGGGATGGAGAAGCTTCCTGGATCTGAAAGCTTAGGAGGCAGTTTGTTCTGAATAATTGCACTGCACTCCTCAGTGAGTGCTATGGTAGTATTCTTGAGCAACTTCCCTTTATTGGATAATAAATCCTTCAGAAATTTGGCGTAAGAAGGCATGTCAGTAATAGCATCTAAGAAGGGAATTTTGATGTGGAACTTTTTCAGCATATCAAGAAACTTCCCAGACTTGTGCTCCTCCTTAGCCTTTACTAACCTCTGAGAATATGGAACAAGAGGCTTGTAAGGCTTTATTGGAGGTAAAACAGGCTCATCTCTAACCTCCTGGGTCTTTTCAATATGGGCCCTCTCACTGGGAATCTCAATAGGGGCCTCTCTGGCAGCATCACCCTCATTATCACTCTCCCTCATTTCTTCCCTCATAGGAATGGGAGGACTCTTTAACTCCCTGCCACTTCGTAGTGTGATAGCATTTATCTGACCCTTAGGATTGGTCTCAGGTTGACCTGGAAGATGTCCTTGGGGCCTAGACAAATGGCTCACTTGCAACGCAATTTGGGTAATCTGGTTCTCCATCATCTTCTAGTGAGTGGTCATAGTTTCAAATTTGGATGTCAACTGACTGACCGACTCACCTAATGCCTCATTGATCTTGGTTTGGGTCATTATAAAGCGCTCCATAAGACTCTCCAGATTGGATTTTGGCTGGGGTGGTTGTTGTTGGGGAGGTGGGGCATAGGGAGCCTTGTATTGGAAACCAGAGGGTTGTGGCTGAGAAGCATTGGGTGGAGTGGGATTGTTGTTGCGATAAGAGAAATTTGGATGATTTCTCAAACCGGGGTTATAAGTGCTTGAGTAGGGGTTATTTTGTGGGCGTTGGCCATAGGTTTCATTGCATTAGCATGCTCAACGCTTGGGAAAGTAGATTGACACTCAGCAGCAACGTGGCCCTAAATGCCACAACTCTTTCAAAGGTCCCCAACTTCAAACATCGCACCTGATGAACCTCCCACTAAACTCCCTGGAGTGGGAGTTCCAAACCTGTCAAAACTCTGCTCCAAAGCATCCACCTTGCTAGCCAGCATATCCAAGGCATCCACCCTATAAACCCCGCTAGTCCTCTTTAGGGCTACCCTCTCACTGGACCAATGGTAGCTGTTGGAGGCCATCTCCTCCAACAAGGCCTTCGCAGCCTCTATCGACTTCTCCATGAGCACGCCGCCAACTGCGTTGTCAACTGACATCTTTAGGGACTAGTCTAATCTATTATACAAGGTTTGAATTAGAAGCCAATTGGGTACTCCGTGGTGGGGGCGTTGTCGTTGAAGATCTTTGAATCTTTCCCACACCTTATAAAGGGACTCATCACCTCGTTGAGATAATGGGGTGATTTCCGCTCTCAAGTTAGCGGTCTTGCCAGGGGGAAAGTACTTGCTCAGGAATGCAGTCGATAAGGCCTCCTAGGTAGTGAAGGAGTTAGGCTCTTCATTAAGGAGCCAGTCATTGGCTTTGTCCGTCAGCGAGAAAGGGAAGAGCCGTAGTCTGATTGCGTCGGCGGAGATCTCGTTGAGCTTGATCGTGTCACACTTCGCCAGGAAGTTGCGAAGGTGAATATGAGGGTTCTCTGTGAGTCCACTAAACTGATCCTTCTCCATGAAGGATACAAGAGCAGGCCGCAGCTCGAAGTTGTTCACTTTGACGGCCGGGTTGACAATAGAAGAGGTGAGGGCGGTGGCCTGTGGTAGGACATAGCCCCGCAGAACCCTAGGATTTCTCTCGGTCATGCTGACTTGTTGCTGTTGTCGCTTCCTCGCACCGCTTTGCCTTCGTGTAGTGGCTTCTATCTCAGGATCAAAGGGAATGAGTGGTTGATCCCTCTAACTGCGCCTGTGCATACAAAGCCAAAAACTACACCAAGCGTAAGCAAGTTCAAGCGAAGCTAAATGAACAAGGGGGAAAAAGAAAAAGAAAAAGCCTAATCTAAAGCTTTTTGGATTGCTTTCGATGTTGAAACAACCAAGTTCCCCGACAATGGCGCCAAAAACCTGTTGTCTTAAAAATGTATTACCGCAAGTGCACGATGCAAGTTGCGGCTAGCAACGGCAAGTACGGGTCGTGTCCACAGGGAACTCGCTTTCGACCACCGAATCAACCTACAACACTCTATTTAGGCTAAAATCCTACTGAAGGTTGTTTTCACTAAATAGCAGTTCTATTTTGTCGAGGACTACTGTTGTTATCTGAATCAATACTAATGAGGGTCCTGGATTGGGATTCACCATACTATTGTGCTCCTTGGACTGCAAACTAAGTCATGCAATTCAACCCACACAGATAACTGAAATGGAATGGTTACCAGTTAAAGCGCATCTACGCCTTCTCTCGAAGGCCATTAGATTACTTAAGCGATCCTAGTTATCTATTTTCATGAAACAGGAATCAACAAAACCACAGGATTAAATAACCCAATCTTCCCAATTGGACCCCTAACTATTTTCATGTTAAGAAAACCAATTGCTCACAAAGCAGCTCTAAGTAAAGGATTCAACTTTCGTTGATCTCCTAAACCCTAACTTAAGAACAAGAATTCAACCCTTTCAGATAATTCATCGAACACTTGGCGTGCTAAGTGAGAGTTCAGTATTAAACGTGAACATTCATTCACGAAACCTAGAACATGATTCCAAATTGCACAATGAGGGATACACCCAATCCAAGACAACGAATTTAGCCTCTAATCATCTCAACAATTCCAATTACAAACAAGAAACTCAAAACCATGATCAAAGATGCAAACTTTAATAAAAACCCAAAGAGAGAGAAGAAACGTACTTTAGTGGATTGGCATAATCAATCCACAAATCCCAAATAAAATCAAGAATTCAGAACAAGAATAAAGTCTAAAATGATGCCAAGGTATTCAGAGCAAGAACCCTCAAAATCGCCCTCGAGAAGTCTCTCCTAACAAAAAACTAAGATACCATAATCGCTGCCGCAAAAACGAGTAAGTCGTGAAAAATTAAATGACGCACGGTCGTGTGTGTACGCATAGTTAATCGTGCATCTCTTGGTTGCAGCACAGTTGAAATGCCCAGTTGTGCGTCCAACAGTGCGTAGCTTCTGGCTTCAAGGCACGATTGTGCGCACCCTACAATCAACCGTGCGCCTGTGTCAGCCCCCATTTCTGATCTTGTGGTCTTCGGGGCTTCATCAAACATTCGATCTTCCCAGGATTTCATTCCTAAAGCTTCCATTTTCGGCAGGGTGGGTAGAACTTCCACATTTCTGGGCAAGATACCTGAAAAACCGAGAAGCACTACTCGTAAGCATAAAATGAGCTGATGAGGGTGCAGTCACCTTCTTCTAGCTAAGGTTAGTCAAGAGATTGTGGACGAACAAGGGTTAAATTAGGGTCAAAAATCAGTCAAAATCGAGGTTTATCAAAATAGTAGACTGAGAATGTAATATACATGATGACAATTACACAGGTTGTATTGAGCATGATTCCAAGGTGAATGCTTTGGTACGATAGTCTCATGCAGCCAAACATCGTATTGAGAATACAATAATAGAGTTATTTCCCTTACACTATTGAGTACACAGTGAACACTGAAGACATACACATAAACAGGCACTACGAAGATGATCCAGAAAAATGTTTTTCAATTATTGCTGTAAGTTTAGTTGACACACACAACATATTAACTCTCATAGTTATCTATATCGCATTTGGTGCCTCTGACCACAACAGATATTCCAAAGCCATTAGCATATACTTACTTTGCTTATAATAATACATTCGTTTAAGGAAATTAAATTATACCGTTTAAACACAAGATTGTACTTAATTTTCATTATTCATCTTTTGATCCCTCACATACTAACAATAAAATTGAATGTATAGGGAAAGACTTTTCAAGTACGACCATGAAGAAGAAGACAAAAGATTGTGGATATTCAGGGAGGGGTTTGAGACCATGGCGGGAACAGATCAAGACAAAGAAAGTCCTATAGTGGTTGTACTATGTCTCATCCTAAATTGGATGGAAAGGAGGAGGAATCCAAGTATGCCAAAAAGGATGTTCTTCAGTACAAATGTTTACGTAAGTTAATCATGATGAAGAGAAAACATATTTAATTAAATTACAACATATCTTAAATTATGATCGTTAACATGGGTAGTTTGCTTTTTTAGATGGCTCTAGAGAAAGGTTCAACAGATTTAACAAAGGCCTTCAAGACAGTAATGGACCTTGAAAGAGAGAGGTATTCCTGCATGAAATTAGATGAATCTCAATTGGTGAGTTCCATAGCACTTATGAATTGTATAATATTTTGACAACTTATAGTTATTTGAATGGAACACATTTGACTCTCACATTCACACCTAATGGCTTATACATATTTTAGAACTCCATGATGTGCAAACATCCATAGACACACCACGACAATCATGAGTGATATGCAACACTCATACTCAGTGCCAAGTGCCTTTGAAATCTAAAGTGAACAATCCTAACTAACTAAGTAAACCAAGGTAAAAACAACGATGAATAAACTACAGTCCAATAGTGAACAACCATTAAGTACTTAATGAACCTACTGTGAACATATTATATATTTTGATAAACTAATTGTACTTGGCTATATAACTCACTTTATCACCTATATCCACTGACATTGTAGAAAATCCACCCTCAATGAAGCTTAAGGTAATTAAATGAACAATATTAAAAGAAATAATGAACATGTAATTAAGTAATTAAGCGAACATTGTATGAAGCTCTTCTTGGTTCATCATGAAGCCTATTACTATTCACCATAACATGATCACTTATGTTGGAATTCTTATGACATGAATAGGATAATGTCTCCATGATATGTAGATACATAACTTCATCATTTATATATGGCATGCAGGTTTTTTTCCCCATTCTGAGAAAAAATCATTATTTTGTCCTTTGTTATGACTTCGTGGGAAGAAGAGTGGTTATCCTTGGCAACCGATTGCTAGAAAAGAATCCAACTTCAAACTATCGTAGTTGTGCTATGGCCATGGTACATATTCCTTATTAACAATACCCCTAACTCTAAAGAATAACTCTATTCATTAACAACCTCACATATCACTTGCAGAAAAATTTGTTCTCAAGCTATTTACAAAATGGAGGGCGACGAACTTGAAGAAATTCAGCCTAGCATTTTGGAAACTATCTTGACGAGATGACACAAACATACATGATTGTGGAATCTATGCCATACGCCACATGGAGACATTTTGTGGAGGCCAAGTCGAGAATTGGAGACCCAGGTTTGAATTAAACAAGGTAAATTATACATTTCATAGTACCATTTAGAAGCTTTTAGAATATCTGTAATGTATGTTAATAATAGAAGTCCTTACTAGTCTATAACTACACATGGATATTGTGGTCACGGGGGGTATTAAAAGCAAGTAATTTGTTAGCAACCCTTCAACTAAGCACACTGCCATAGGTATGACATATATAGTGTGTATGCCACTACCTTTGCCTCAGCCGTCATCTCAGCATCTCATCTTCTGCACAGTAGCTAATATAGAAACCCCTCACATACTGGCCAAACAACAGGCACTAACAGGTTGCATATATAACACTCATTATGCTACTTGATCATTATCTTTGCATCAGCCACTAATGAAACATATGCAACCACTTCCACATAATAAAAACACATATTCTCACACATACACCTCAACGCGACGGAATATATGAATTGAAGAAAACCATCAACACTGCCTATAACTAGTGACAACATCAGCACAGTATCACCTACACTAAGCTACCCTTACAACAATACATATCCATACCTGCATTTGTATCCAAGAGATGAAATGTTGTTAAGGATGATTATGCAAATATCAATATTTTTAGTGACAAGTTCAATATATGGTATTGCAACCAAATACAGCATCTCAATTAATGCACAAGCAGTATGCTCAACATCATGGTTTGAATAGCAAACACCATTAAGTAGTTGCTTACACATTGTTGCTTTTTTTGCTTTTAATTGCTTATTACCTTTTAGCCAATTTTCCTATGTGACATATTATGTATCTCAAAATTGTAATAAGTACGCCAATATGTCCAAACCGCATGAAGAATTTGTCCAGTACCTACGTTCAAGGTATGCAGCGATGATATTAGAAAGTGAACTCAATAGGCTACGGTTCCAAACACTAGAAGCGGCAAAAAGAGAGTTCCAGCACAGATAAATGGCTCAATAAAAGCTGCAGCAATAATGGTACTCTACTATTAGATCATATTTAAGAAGTTTGGTGTGTAAAAGACATAATGTTGAATGAACCAATCAAGTTTGTTATACAACTTATTTTGGAAGACATGAATGTTCAATCGGTCAAGTGCTGTCAATTTGATAGAGAAGAACATGAAATATGAAAACTCAGTTTGAACTGTGCCTCACAGATGATTTTGGGGGATGTTTAATCCTCATGAATGGAAGCAGCTTACATCTTTAGCAATGCCTATTGATTTACTAATTATTTAGTGAGAAGTTCACTATATTACACCACCTTGTTCATCAAGTTAAACAATGACATAACAAACAAAAAATTCAGATGTCAAATTAAAAGCAGGAGATCCCTGGTGTTTGACACAACTTGTTCATAATGTTTGCTTAATAATAAGAGACTTAAAATAATTAACAATGACTGAAATATAAAATATACTACAATACACAACATTTATTAGACAAAATATAAGTCTAAATTAAATATGAATAAATTTATAACAATAAATTAATTTAAAGAAATAGAAACAAAAAAAACCTCTAAGTTATATGTGCTTCTTTGGAACAAACTAATGAAATTACATCTTTCATATTCATCAGTTGAGTCATATACGTGACCTAGCAAAAAAATTAGTATAAATAATTTATGAAAGAGCTAGACATATTAAAAGACTTGGTTATCAAAATTTTATATTATAATGATAATCACTTTAATTCCAATGTAAATATTATCTTTTTCATTTATGTAAACATTAGTCTTTATTAGGACGGTTAAGAAATAAAATTGCACAAGAATTTTGATCTTAAAAGTAATTGCATTAATAAATAGTAATTGCAGTGACAACTCTTGCAAATTGAAACTAAGTTAATTACAACTAAAGTGAGTGTACAAATTTAACAGCAATTGTTAATAGAGACGTAATAAGGTTCCTCCAATTTATAGCTCATTACCAACAAGCACATTACACAACACAATGGAAAAATCTGAAAGAGAAGTGCAAAGGGAGGTTCTCAATTACATAAAAGTTCACTACACTATTTGATGTTGTTCATTATGCGACTTAATAAGGATGATTAATATTGCTCAATTTCAAAAAGACTTATGAAATATAGAAAAATTGTTTAAAATATGAAGAAACAAATTGTAATTAATATTAGCGTTTAGTTTGGCAGACACTTAACAACACAATAAGGTCTCCAAGTTATCCGTAATTAAAAAAAAGTACATTAGACAACAACAACATGAAGGGGAGCCTTGGAGCAATGGTAAGGTTGTCTCCGTGTGACCAAAAGGTCATGGGTTCAAGCCGTGGAATCAGCCACTGACAAAGTCAGGTTAGGCTGCCTACAATTCACCCCTTGAGGTGCGACCCTTCCGCAGACCCTGCATGAACACGGAATGCTTGTGCACCGGGCTGCCCTTTTTTACAGTAGATAACAACATGCATAAATCTAGAAGAGAAGTTAGGGAGGAAGTTATGGATTACAAAATAGTTCACTATAATAGTAAGTGTTGGTCATGACACACTAAGGATTCTCGAATACTAAGTACCTTATCGCACATGGAAAAATGATACAAAATACAAAGAATCATATTGTAATTGTTTTAAATATGCAGATTCATATTGTAATTAATATTAGCATTTAGTTTGTCCCACATTTGACAACGTAATAAGGTTCCCCCGATTTGTAGATCATTACCAAGAAGCACATTACACAACACAATGGAAAAAGCTATAAATGGAAGTGCAAAGGGTGATTCCCAATTACATAAAAGTTCACTACACTATTTGATGTTGTTGACTTTGCAACACAATCAGGATGATTAAGATTTCTCAATTTCAAAAAAACTTATCAAATATGGAAAAATTGTTTACGCTATTCAGAATCATAAATCTAGAAGAGAAGTTAGTGAGGAAGTTATGGATTACAAAATAGTTCACTATAATAGTAAATGTTGGTCATGACACAACTTAATGTGATTCACTAAGGATTCTCGAATACTAAGTACCTTATCACACATGGAAAAATGATATAAAATACAAAGAATCATATTGTAATTGTTTTAAATATGCAGATTTATAGTATAATTAATATTAGCATTTAGTTTGTCCCACATTTGACAACGTAATAAGGTTCCCCCGATGTGTAGATCATTACCAAGAAGCACATTACACAACACAATGGAAAAAGCTATAAATGGAAGTGCAAAGGGAGATTCCCAATTACATAAAAGTTCACTACACTATTTGATGTTGTTCACTTTGCAACATAATCAGGATGATTAAGATTTCTCAATTTCAAAAAAGCTTATCAAATATGGAAAATTTTTTTAGGCTATTCAGAATACAACAACAACAACAAACTCCCAATGTGGGTCCCGCTTTCGCGGGGTCTGGGGAGATCCAGCTGTAGGCAACCTTACCTCTATCGGTATTCCTACCCATAGAGAGGTTGATTCCATAAGACCCACAAAACAGTTTTAAGAAAAAGGTTTGAAGAGAAAACGATTGCAAAACCAATTACCAAAGTAAGAGAAAGGGGAAGAGAAAAGGTTCCAGATAAGCGAATAAAGAGGGAGCGGAGACATACCTCAACAAACCAGGGGCGCTTGGTGCCGTGACCTCCCGAAAAAGCACGACCTGCAGACAAGCAAACCAAAATCCTACCCACCTCACACCGCCTAAGCTACTGCCATCTACGGAGTCGGTCCCCTACAATCAGAGACCTTAATCCTGTCCCGCCACAGCCTCCTATCCTGAGTCATGTCCTCCGTGAGACCGACAACTCTCAGGTCCTCTCTAACCACTTCTTCTAGGCTCTTCTTCGGCCTACCCCTCCCTCTCTTACCACTGGGGGGGTTGATACTCTCGCACCTTCGCACTGGGGCGGCCACACTTCTCCTCTTCACGTGACCAAACCATCTGAGTCTCGACTCCCTCATCTTCTCCTCTATGGGGGCCACTTCAGCTAAGCCCCTAATTACCCCATTCCTAATCCTGTTCAATCTCGTAAAACCACACATCCACCTGACCATCTTCATCTCAGTTACCATCAACCTTTGGACCTGCGTCTTTTTTAGAGGCCAACACTCCAATCCATAGAGAACAGCCGATCTAACTACCATCTGATAGACTTTGCCTTTCAAGCCCATGGGCACTCTCTTGTCACACAGCACCCCTGACGCTGACTTTCACTTTTGCCAGCTCATTCTAATCCGCTGGCTAATATCCTTGTCAATGTCCCAATTCTGCTGGATGATCGAGCCCAGATACTTGAATTATATTGAAATTAATATTAGCGTGTAGTTTGTCCCACACTTAACAACTCAATCAGGTCTCCAGGTTATACGTAATTAAAGAAACCACATTAGACAATAACATGCATATATCTAGAAGAGAAGATCAAGAGAAAGTTATGGAATACAAAAAAGTTCACAATAATAATCAATGTTGTTCATAACACAACTTAATCGGGTTCACTGAGGATTCTCAAATACTAGGTAATTTATCCCAAATGGAAAAATGATATAAAATACAAACAAGCATATTATCGGTAACATAAGCGTGCAATCTTCCTAACACATGACAACATAATAACGTACAACATACCAATGAAATATTACGCTCACAAACAGGAGGTAATAAAAAGGAAAATAAACATAATAATGTCTCCTAAACACAGCTAACACTGTCTCGAAACCTCAATCCCTCTTTGGTAATATCAATATTGAACATTATCATTGAAAATTATCTTCAATTCCACAACAGCACCTTCAACGCTTATCATCATGAGCAGCATTTGCAAAGAAGTTATTATTACGCAACTGATGGAATACTGACAGAATCGTCATAGGCATAAAAGCATAACTACCATTGGATGGACCAAAATAGTATGTCGGCTGAGAAGACAACAATGAAAATGCGCCCTACATGAAGCGAAACAAACCAAAAATTAATACCAATACCTCAAAAATGACACATATAGCACCAACATTTGTGATGATACAACTACAAAACATTTTTCAATGCTATACACAATAACATTCACAAATGTAAGACCAATTGAGTATGCATAGTAAACTTTCCAGAATTTATAACTAACCAAAGCACATAGAATTCACCAAAATGTTCACTATAGTATGTAATGTTGTTCAGTATATAACTTAATGTGGATCCCTAGCCTAAAATGACAGGAACAAACGTCACCAACCACATACATCTTTAAAAAAGTCGTATTTACCTAATCCCCAAGATGTTGAATGTGTGGACCTATAGATGGTATGTTAAATATTGGCAACGTGATATGATATAGAAAATAAATAATTAATTAGTAACACAACATATAACAACTATATGTATTACATTAATAAGAATATTAGTAATGTACCTATCGCATCATTTGTGAGTAACTTGTGCCAGAAGAAGAAGGACCACTTGGAAAATACAATTCCTTCAACATATGCAACTAATGTATAAATAGAAAACAATAACAAGTTTTAACACACTGAAATGTTTGAAATATCTCCCTACTACTGGCGTCAAACCGAATGAAGAATACCTGAGGAGTTAATGTAGAAGAAGCCACATCATTCATTGCCATCTTCTTTGACTTCCTTCATTTAACTTGATCACATTTCTTTTCCACTATACTCTTGAACCTCTTATTTCTAACCCCTTTTTGGCGAGAACCATGAGGATTTAGCACATTCTGTGGAAAATTCAAATTCTTCTCTTGGCCATCTTCCTCAAAATGTATAGAACCAACATCAAATTCAAGTAGTTTCTTGAACTCCGTAAAGACTTTTCACAATGAGCCCTAGCATTCATGTTCGATTGGCTAGCTGTAATCAATGAATTCATCTTTCTCATCATTTGCGTTTTCCAAATAGAAGAGCAAACCATGGGCTCTTTCCCAGTAGATATTCCTAAATCAAGGTTTTGACCATCCTTTATGCCCTTACACCACCTCTTGTTTATACATTGATCAGGCACTTGGTTAACACAACATGCATAGAGCACCCTCAAACAATGGGAACATAAAATCCCAACCTCTGTAAACATCAAGTACAATAAATAACGCCTTCCTCTTCATTAAAAGTTACAATATGATGAAACTCGTAAAACCTAAAACCCCACACCTCATAAGACCTGTCAGATGTAGAACTATCAACTTCTTTGTAATTATATGAAGTACTATCAATGAACTCCTTCTCAAACATCAAGAAAGCTTCAATGGTATACACAAACAACGTATATTTCAAGATGCTTATTGAAGGGAATACCATTTCTGCAATGCCTTTGCTACATCTATGATCTTCACCGTTCTCTTTGCTCCTCCACTCAGATACAACATCATAAAAGATGTTATAAAAATCACAAAGATCAGTTGTGGCACGCAACCTTCTTTTCAAAGATCTATTAGTTGTCTCACTCCATTGTGAAGATAAAACACCTCCAGAAAAATAAGATTTAGAGAAAGCGAGCACCTTTTCTCTCGCAAACTGTATAAGTTACAAAGCCATCAATTCCTACTGCAATTGTACTTCGTCATCGTCCTGAAATTAACAAAGCAAGTCATAAGCACTACAAACCCAATTAAACACATTGTAAATATGTAAGAACAAACTAGTGGAGTAGTTCTCCCCTTATAGTGACCAGAAAAGTGATTTAACATATGAAACAACATATTATAATTAATGTAAGCATTTAATTTAACTATGATCATACCTAAAGAATACCTAAGTAAAGGTTGAAAATAAATAAATTAAATTCAGCACTTACACAGAACATTTAAAATACCATACACAAACTTCATCATTTGCTTACCTTTCCCAAAAATGTTGAAACTCATCCATTGTGTCACACTCCATCAAAACTCAATTAAAAATCTTAGTGAATCCTTCACTCGATCTAAGGCCTCCAATATTTTTTCTTGAGCTTTCAATAACATGCCAACAACACAACCTATGGCGAGCAAGAGGGAACACCACCTTAATTGCAAAAGCCATGGAGAATGCTTGATCTACCATCACAGTAATTGGGTGTTTGCCACCCATAGACTTTAAGAATGTCTTAAACAACCAAACAAATGACTCAATCTTCTCATTCAACAAAAATCCACAACCAAACGTAACATTCTTTGAATGATGATTCATCCCAACAAATGGTGCACAGATCATGTCATACTTGTTTGTTCGATATGTTGTATCAAAAACAACTAGATCACCAAAAAAAAGTATAATCATCCAACATCTGCTTATCACGCCAAAAAAAACTCACAAAACAATTATTGGCATCAAGCTCAAATGTAGAAAAGAAATCAACCTCGTGCTTTATACGTCTATTAAAATTTCAATTAGTGAGTACGCATCTCCACCATCAAATGTTCTATCTTTGAATTGATTGAGCTTGTTATTTACATATCGCAAACCATACCCCAGAGAAGAAGATCCCACAGCTTGTTTCTTAAGCACACGATATGCATCAGCAACTCCTACTCCTGACTCCCTTACAAGCTACTTAACAAACAAAATATCCTCCTCAGACACTTCTCGATGTGAAGGCAACAAATGTTGCTTACTTGGAATACACAATGGATGATTATGGTCAATGTCATGGCAAGTAGCCATCCACTTGCCATCCTCATCTATATGAAACTGAATAAATGCCTTACAACCTGTCCTCACATCTACATTCATATGACTCTTGTGATTATGACCTTTATCTTGCTTGAACCCTGCTTTCCAACAACAAAACTATGCATAACCCTCCTCCCTTATATTTGCATCTATGACGTATCTTCGAATAGCGAACACTAAAGTCAACCTTATATGCATAGTCATTGTAAACATGGAACGCTTCACGTTCTGAGGTAGCTGTAGACCCAACCAACACCTCTCACATAAGTTGAACTTCATATATGTCTTGATCTTTGAACCAAAGTCCTAAAAATAGCAAAAACAATGAACATTACTTCAATTATTAATGAACTATGATGTGTATAAAAGTGAACAACTACACAAACACAAAATACAAAATGTGTCGACACCAAATTCAGATATGAAAAACCTTAAAATTATTGAAAAAGTACTACAACAAATTCTTCAAGCCTTCCCAAACAAACAGCAGAATCACATATGGGTACAAAATTAAAAAGGGGAAATAGATCATACAACAACCTTGGGTTGGAAGAAAAATGAATAATTTATAAATAAGGGCAAAAGTATTAGTAGACAATTAAAGAATCTTTACTGCTAATTATTTACAAGCAATCCTCCAAACCTCAAGAATGAGAACTCAAGAACAGAAGACCAAAACCTAAGACAAACATGAATTATCATACTATAATAACGAGAAATCATATATGAAATTAAAAGGTGTATCAACAATAACATTCACCATTAAAAGAACTGGTGTTAGCCACAAGGATTACTTCTCGCAAAGGTTGAACTTCAATAATTTCTTTATTATTGAACGCATTTCCTATAAAAAAATTGATCATCTCATAATAAGCAAGCAAATAAATATATCAACAACATACACCGTACTAATACAAGCACTACAACAACAAAGCCACAACCAATTGAATAAAAATGACCATTATCGTAAGTGGCAGTGAACAACACTATAATAAAAAAATAAAATAAAAAAACATGACAGCTGCAAATTCAGTAGTTTAAAAAGCAAAACAAACTATCAAAACATGATAATAAACAATGATAAGCAATGTAAAGAACAATATCGCAATGTTTAAAAAAGTCGCACTATAATTAGGATAATGATTCAAGAGTAATGAACTAAACGAACGTCAATAATGAACAATGCCACACCACTTAAAAAGATGAACTTTGTAACAAAAAAAAACAATCAAAACATATAACACTCACCGTTTATGACGTCATCTACCTTCATCTACCTTATTAACCTCATCATCCAAAGATTCTGCATTAAACAAAGCTACAGAAAAGGAGGAAATAATTCATCACTAATGTCTTCTACCAACAAATTCAAATATATGACAACAATAAACCATTAATGTACATACGAATGAAACTTTTAGTAAGTGTGCAATCTTCAATTTCGCCTTCTCTACTTTCCACAGTGCTCATTGCCATATTTAAAATCAGAATTCACACAAAACTAGAAGATTCCAACTTGCTAATATAGTAGTAGTAACTTTACCAAATGATAATAGCAAATAATTTAATGAAAGCACCAAAGCAAATCAACACCAAAACGTGTGAGAAGCTTCAGCCAGCAAGACCAAAGAGAAATAGAAGAACAGAATGTGCCAAACGAACAGATTGCAGCATGATCACGTAACTGCCACACCCCTCTTGCTTTTTGCATCCAAGTAACCGTTGGTAACAAAATAATTAAAAAAAACATAATGAATGAAAGTAAATTTGGGGGAAAAAAAGGTTGATGTGGCGTTACACATGGTGCTGACATGGCCTGCGAGCATAAACTCTAGGTGTATATAATAATTTGCATAGGAACTTACTAAGATCATGCTAGGCAACAACGTTTTGAGTAGTGTTTAGCGTTTTAACCAAATCAATACAGTAATCAATCAATTTATTTCTACTGCTTGGAAACATAGTGTTTCGACTAGCATTTTAAATAGCATTTAGTGTTTGAGGCAATGTTTCTGAAAAGATAATAAAATTAGCTTTTGGTATTTAAAAGAAACATTTCAAATTTTTTTGGCAAAAAAAACCCCTTTGGAAATTTTTTCTTTGAAAATTATTTATATCCTTTTATGCCAATTTACATTAATCAATTAACCCAACAACTAAATTTACCAAATATATTTGCTTCAGCCACTTATTTAAACAACTATCTGCTAACAGCTAAATTAGAATCATTATCCGCTACCTAGGGGTGTGCAAAATCAGTTAACTGGATTCGGTTCAAAAAAATCCCGAACTGTAACCGAACCGAAAAAGTCAGTTAACTGGATTTTCGGTTCAATTAACCGATCTTCCGGTTTGGTTACCGGCTAACCGTTCACAAATAATAAAAACCTTTACTTTGTCACCTAAATTTTAATTTTTTTAATGTTAAAATTCTTTTTATAAAAATTAAACTCTGATTACCATTTATAAATAATAAAAAAGTCCACTTTCTTACCTAATTTTTTAATTTGTTATGTATAATTTTTTAAACAACAAAATTATTTTCGGTTCAGTTAACCGCCGATTAGCCGAATTTTTAAACTGCCCGAACCATAACCGAACCGAAAACCGAAAAAGTTTTTCGGTTCAATTAACCGAACCCATTTTTTTGAAAAATTTGTTTGGTTAACTGGTTTTTCAGTTTCGGGTTTCTTTGCACACCACCGCTACCCAAAAAGTTATCCACTACCTGAAACGTTGTCTATCACTTGAAGAGCTAATTTTGTCGAACCGGGCCTCAATGCCGAAAAAATTACCTAATTATACGAAACGTTAATTCTACACTTGCCGACCAAATTAGCCACAAAAATGAAAAACTAAAAATTGAGACGAATTTTAAGTCAACTAATTCAAGATATCTTCCTCTAACAGAGTAGCAATCGACTTTTTTTCTGAGAAAGTAACATTCTTTGAAAAAACATGACAACATCAATAGTTCAAAACCAACATTATATTGACCAAACGGGTTCACTATCAACATTATATCGACTAAGCAAGTTTGCGTGGAGGGAGAAAAAATTGAGATAAGACTTCGATATGGAATATGAACCCTTGACTTCGAGATCAGTGAAAAGACTAGAGCAGATAGTCCAACATCATATGTTTAACGGTGGATATAGATGATACAACTAGATGAAATTCTAAACGAAATAAAAACTTTTTTCGGTGAAAAGCTTGAGAAAAGAACCATACTAAGAGCGACCTAAAAAGTTTGCCATCAGTTGAGGATTTGGTATCGCTTGTATGGACAAATCTATCACCTCCAAAGTCAAGAGAATTAGTTGACATTATAGGGAACACAAAAGCTATTGTCCATCTTCATATCTGATGTTGGAAAGTGACCTCAATGCTGAGTACTGAGAACGGTAAAGCAGGGGGAAGTCTGCATTCCCATTTAATATAAGCACCGAAAACATGCTCATACAATATATGCATGCTAAAGTGTACCTTGAACTATAGTACAAGTGTACAACACAGATTTTCCCTAGTGTCTATTGCATATAAATTTGGCAAGAAACTGTGTGGTCTTTTTCCCTTGTTATAAGTGTCATGAATCCAATTCAACCACCCAACTCCAAATCTCGAAGCCCCACTTAAATACGTCGTGTGTGTATTGCGTTGGAAATGAGTCAATGTAACAACCCTATGCTCGGTTACAAGTTACAATGAAATTTTCCCCTTCATATCCTAGATTAAAAACTTTCATGTGTAAAAAGCCGAGAACAATTTTGTAGGCATCTTGGTATAGTTCAGCATAATTCAAACTGAAAAAATTGTCACAAAGTGGCTCTTGTAGTAGTGAAAAAAGTAAAGGCTAAGAGATGGGAATACGTTGTGTTTTGGCAAGATAAGAGGAAAATTGCATAAGAAAGCCTGAGACGTCCTTTGGTGATTAAATTTCGGATATTAACACCAGACCAAAAGCTCGAATTTAGTTGGCTGAAATCACCAGTTTTTTAATGCATTCAGAAATAGTCAATGATGTCTTCTGTGTCATCGTGAACACGCAAGACCTGCAACCCGTAACAGCTAATCACCGCCCGGGGGGAATCAACAGCATAAACCGATCTTACAAGAAGAGCACATTTGGCCACCATCAATACGATCAATTGCAAATTACATGTAAATTTCAATAAATCAGATTAGCTACGAGATTTGTCGTTTCCCTGTACAAAAAAAATTGATTTCTCCCAATAGGAAAGGCATTTGTGATTCTTACTCCAGGTGCCAAAAACACCAATTTTTTAACTACTCTCCAAACTTTACATTGATAGTACTTACTCAGCTTCAAAGGCCAGTATCGGATACCAAGGTGGTTGGTGGTTGATGGTTGACTTCTTTCAGCCTGCATTTTTCTGAACCTAGCCTTGTCTATGCGTGCTCGTCTTACTGCTTCCTGGACTTGGCGATCATGATCTTTCAATATCTGATCCACATTGCCTGAGGGGACCACAAGAGGTCCCGAGTAGTGAATTTTCTTGCCCTTCGACTCAAACCTGATCTGAAGAATGTGCCAGCAATGATGCAACCAATCAGAGATTCAACAAGGAAAACAGTAAAAAGAAAACTAACTTTGAGCCGCATCCATTGATGTGGGTGTTTAATTTATCATGACACATATGGAGCATTTCATCGCTAAAGAAGATGAAAATAGACAGAAGGATGAAGGCCGCAGTCAACAGATGCAAATAACGGACTCCTATTCAGGAGCCATGCAAAAAAGAAGGCAAGGATACTTCTTGCTTGCAAAATGCAAGTAATTACATAGATTTACCATCCGTTTCATAACACTACTTCTAGGTTTTCAATTTCTGATATTCAATTTTTGATACTTGCACTCTTGGTCTCCATATTTGAGATCCCCTTGACAATTGAAACTCAAGCTAGAGCGACGATATATCTAGAATGAGCTTTACACCAAACAATATAAATTAAATTTCTTTTTTGGGGGGCAAGGAATTGAAATTTTAAGTTGTTTAAATGTAATTTTATTTCTCTGGGCTTTTCTAACAATAGATAATTTCTAAATTTAATCTGTTTGATTTTCTAATTCAGTCTTAGCGTTTTTAGTAATTCTTTTGAAAGTCTTCTGTCCTTGTTAATCTTTTTAGTAATGTAAGATTTGTAGAAGGTTTTTTTTGTTCGATCTTTTAAATTTTTGCCATTCTAAATTTTTCTTACGTTTGTTCCTTCCAAGGATTCAAAATGCTGTTTCGGTCGCGATTTCAGTTTCGGTAGCGGTACGGAAAAATCGCTCTAATACGACAATCGCATTCCACATTGCGGCTATCACGGCATGAAAACGCGGTTCGCCCAACTTCAAAATCTTTCCAATGCGGCCGTTTCGTTACGGTTCGACCACATTTTGAATCCATGGTCACTTCCTTCTATAATTTTGAGGATTTCTCTTGTTTTAATTTTCCCAATAATATCAATTTTTTTTTTTGATAAGCAATAATTTCAATATTATGATTAATATCTTTCATTGTAGTGGATTTCTATATCTTTTGTTTCTGTCTAATAACTACCAGCCTCAGCAAGTTTTCTAAAATTACCTTCGCCCCCCCCCCCCCAAAAGGGAGAGTGTCCTTTGGCACTTTTCATAAAAAGATTTCTCCACAATCTTTGTAAAATTTTGGGTTTTTTCAACGAGGCTCCATTAATAGTACGAGCATCAATATTGTAGAAACTATGCAATTTATTGCAATTATGCCTCAGTTTGTATATGGATTCTGTTATTAATTTTGGTCTCTCACTAGTACCATCTTCCCAAATGATATCCAGTCCGTTTTTAGAAGCTTCTTTGGACGATGAGGGTAAGACTGCAATAGAGGCAAAACACACTTGGTGACAGTTGGTTTTTGAAAAGTGTCATAGTTAAGAGTTTAAAATCCAGATGGCTACCTTTTTTTCCTTGTCTTTATACGCCCCACACTCGGGGGGGGGGGGGGTCTGGGGGGAGGAATAGAGAGTACTTACGACGACAGGATCTTTAGTACTGATACTTGGACCTTCATTGATGCGAACTTCCAAGACCCTGTAGGTGATGCATTTGGTCCTGCCCATTTATTGATGCTGATGTTTCCTTGAATGATCCAGGGAACCTAGCAACCAATTTTGTAGCAACTCGTTGCAAAGAACCTGACTGGTCTCTTGTTATCCTCAGACAACGTACTCCTTGTAGACGGTGGGCCAGATGTTGGCGCATCATCCAGGTTCTTCCCACCTTTTGACCATGCTCTTTGGTGAACCAGCAGTCCTGAATGTGAGGCTCTCTTATAAGGATGCCCTTGGCCATTTACACCAGATTCTTCCATTGCTTGAGACACTCGAGGTGGTTCAATTGGGAATCCAGAAGCAACCTCTTCCTGGTGAGAGCTGAACTTCTCACTTCGACTCTTCGAATTACATCGAGCTTGTCTTTTCTGAAGCAGTTTAGATATACATTAGAATAACTAGATCAACTGAGAGGCACCACAGAATGTGAACACGGATCAATGAACATCACCAGGACGAGTGAAGGGGAAGGGGGGAGGGAAACTAGCTACAATTTCTACATCCAGTGAGCTCAGAATGCCTACTGCCATAATCCAATCATAAGTTCACTGCATATATTTTTATGCCCTTTTTCAGTCACCAGTAGAACGTTGTGCACCACGCCACCAATGTGTATATCATACTCCTGGGAGCATATACTCCCATGAGCCACATCATCAAATATATATTACAACAACATCATTAAAAAATAAATATATAATAAATACACACGTGAAAAATATATACACGTGGACAACGAGAGCACGTGCTCCCAGGAGCACATAAGAAATTGCCCCACAACACCCACCACACAAAAAGCAAACCAGAAAACAAGTGGGTTGGGGAGAGGGGGGGGGGGGGAGGTTTCAGCAAGTTCTCATGAAGCTTGCATTCAATGGAGAAATTTGGTACAAGAAGTGCAGATACCTTTGCATATAAAAACAAATGACATGGCAGGTCCATCCATCCCAATTAATCTTCAACTTTGCTAATTATTATTTAGAGGGTTAATTTTGCTTTGAGAAAAGAAAAATAAATCCGAATGGATTTGGATTTGGATTTACATTAACATAAAAGTAGTCAATATTTCACATAGTTATGAATGCAAACACAAGTCTCACTTAACAGTAGTATGAATATCCACCACAAATTACACTTTTGGCATCGGGGGGGGGGGGGGGAAGGCAATTTAGGTGCTCATCGGAGAATATGCTTTTATTGCCCATGTGTATATATTTTTCACACGTGTATTGTCCTATATTAATTTTTTAATATATATTTATAGATGTGGCTCTTGGGAGTATGTGCTGTCACGTGGGTTGTCAGGGAAGTATACACAATAGGGACCTAACACAAAGGTACCTTGTTGAAGCTGGAAAAAGTTTTTAACCGGGGGGAGGGGGAGGAAAAAAGAAACTTCGACCAATGAAAAAGAAATACGATTACTGCAGTAAGGGGGCCCGTACCACCTCTTCTAGAATTACAAATGCTGCCAAAGGGCTCATCAAATTGCAGCAAACGAATCAGATGTGCACAGGGACAATGACAGAGAACCAACGTTGACCCGAAAAAAAGAGACACTCATAGAGAAAAACCGTAGCCCAAGACGCAATACAAACGGTGTCCTACCCAACCATCATACAAGTTCCAAGTAACCAAAAATAAAGTGAATGAACCAATAATAGCTGTTAGGTGACTCTTTAGTTGACTCTTTAAAGGACATGAACATCAAGGAGAAAATGGAAGTCATGTCAGAAATATCAAACCTGCATGGACAAGACTAGTTCAGCATTGGCATCTGGAGCAGGGATGGCTCGAGATTCTCTTGCTCCCTTGCTTTCAAGGTCAGCCCTATGGCCTCTGCTCCCAGCAGCCCCTTGTCTACACATACAGCAATGATGGGATCAGCACGGTATCTCACCCTCATTCCCTCACCTTTTCTGTGGTTCTTTACTTTTCTCCTCTCTTTTTTTCTTTTGTTTTTTTTGGGGGGGGGGGGGGGGTGCGGGATGCTTATGCAATACTTCCTTATGCAAGCAGCAAGTAAACATAATCAAAGATGCTGCTTGAGTTTAGTCTAACAATAACAAAGAAAGTACACATACAACCACACACTCTCTCTCTCTCACTGTTGATTCCATTTTGCTTCAAGCACTTGGCCTACAATGGCACAAAGTTATTAGCAGCTTTCTATATTGGCACTTTCTTCTCCATAGTAGCATTATATTTGTAACCTAGGGTCCAAAGTAGCACCAAGTAACCCATTGACCTTTAAATCTATAATAACAGGTTAGTAGTAGTAGGACTATCAAAACCCCCCATCGCTCGCCTCCCCCACATCTGATCTCCACCACCACTGCCACCCCCATTCCCAGCCACCACCACAGCCGGCTGGCATCTGCCAGCCATCCTGTCACCTGCTCACCCTTCTCTCGCAGCCACCTATGCTCTCTCTCGTCCCCATCATACTGATGGGAAAAGGCAAACAAGCAGCAGGGGAAATCGGCAATATGAGCAACAGTAAGGCCATCCTTGAATGGAGGTGCCTAGGATGATGTCCATCTCTTTCATTCAACACATAGACAAGGTGAAGGGTCATTCCTTTTTCTCTTCATCTCATTTCAATTTTCACCTGATCCTCTCCATTCATCTCTGTGATATCACTCATTATATTAATGGACTTTGATTCTGTCGTGTCCATGAATATTGTTTATAAGACTTCAATTTCAGTAGACAATAAGAAGTTTGGCTCAATTTTAGCAGGAATCAAACTGTTGAGTCGCGACAAACAGATATTACTCATTATGCTTGGGGTTTTGGTTTTCCATGTTTCCTCTAATTGTAGTTTAGGCAAATTGAATAACTTCACTCTCATAATGAAATTTGGGTCCTTTGAGGAATTAAATGCAAAGGTGTCAGGGAAACTGACATGAAGAATCTTAATGGTGAAGGAGTCTGAAAGAGCAGAAACAGATGAAGGCAGCAATACCATGGAGAGGATAGACCAAAAGAGAGAGAGGGAGTGAAAAAAAAGGGAATAAATGGCTGCTAGGGAAAGGGGGGAAGGAGCCAGCAACAACCAGTTGTGATAGTGGCTGGGAATGGGAGTAGCAGTGGTGCTGGGGATGGGCTGTGGGGGACGAGAAAGAGTGATGGTGGGTATATTATTATAGGCCACCTACTAGTACTTTGGCCCTTATGTTACAAACATAGAGGCACAATGAGGATAGAAAGGAAGGGGGCGGGGAACGTTGGAGTCATTATGAATAAAAGTTGATAAGTTAGTGCCACTGTAGCCAGGAATTCAACCTGCTTTACTTTTAAAGAACAAACTGCTGCTCCTTATTCTTCCAGATACTTTTCTTGAACAATAAAACTTCAGCATCAATATTCAAATAAGGAAATAATAACAAAAAGTCACCTTCTACTTCTAGCTTCTTCATCCCTTATTTTTGCATCAATCTCTTTGCTTGGAGGATACTTGTGCAAGCTCGATGGATTAAAGGAAGTGGGTTCGTAGAGAAGAACTGCATAATGTATATAGAAATAAATAAATAAAGAAACATTAGTTAAAATACATATATAAAAAAATTCAAGATTCAAGACAGAAAGATTGTTAGGTGAACAAACAAGAAACTGGTCACAGACAATCTAGTACAGCAATGAACCAAAAATTCAAGTAAATGATGAAAAAAAGGATAATTAAGAATCAACATATTGGAGATATATGAATCCTAAAAGCTAATGGCAAAATTTGATCATTTTTACATCAGCCAGTTCAAAACTTCTCATCCTGATGCATAGGAAAAGAGTTTACCAGCATTTAAAGGAAATCAGTCAAGTCCTCCCATCTCCCACCATGGATTTCCAAACCTCCAAATCCCTAATTCATCTCCAGATCATAATTTAAACAACAAAAAGAAAAGAAATCTTAAAAACTATATGACAAAACTCATAGTGATAATAAAATATTAAAAAAGAATACTGTAGCTCTTTTATATCACTGAATATTTGAGAGGTGAAGTCTAAATGGTCAAATTAACAGATTCATAACAAAACTCAGGAAGGCAGGTGCCACTTTATTAAAATTTGCTATGGATTCGCAGGACAAGTACACAAATAAACTTCTTCAGATTGAGGGCTTAGACAGAAACCTAAGCAACCACCCCACAAGTTTCTTCAAAATCCAACCTAGCCAACCCTTACCTCACTGTTCAAGGCTGAAGCAGCAGATCCACGATCAGCTGGATCAATTGAAAGCAGAATCTCCAGAAGGTTAAGAGCAGCAGCAGGAAAGTCATTAAAAGTTTCAGGAACAACACGTCTATATGGTTGTTGGGGTTTAAAGATAGTTGCATGGGGTAACTTGGATTTTCTCCAATATTCTTCAGAAGGTGAGCCACAAAGCTTGAATATTTTATGTAACTGCTCCACCTACAACAAATGTTCATTTGACATAACAAGAAATTAGCGAATGGAAGAGATGGTAACATCTGAATCAAGACAAGCTGAAAAATGAATCTCAAACGTCAACTAAGGCAGTGTGATGAAAATCTTTGTATAAGAGTGACTAATATTGACAGAAGAATCACCAAGAATTGGCAATCCACAGACTTATTAACAAGATATAAAGTGATCCTTGCATTAACTTTTTCACCAATTTACCAGAATACATTAGAAAAATGCAAATACTCTTTTGCTTTATCAATGGACTCCAAAGATATACACAGACAATATTCAGTCACCCTTCACTTAGTCTCAGGCCTAATGATCAATGTATCTTTTTTTTAATAATAATTGAGGAAAAAATGCTAATTAGAAACCAAGGAGTGACACCCATCTACAAAGGGGCTAAAACAAGAATAATCACATCCTCAAGCTCCTGTGTAATGTGCATACCATTATCTACAAATCTAAAAAGACAACTTTCTACTAGAATTGAGTACTTAACTCCAACCATGGATTCAAAATATCATCATTCCGCGACGAAACAGCCGTATTGGAAATGTTTTTTAGGGCAAACCACATTCTCAACCCGTGATGACCGCAAGATGGAACACGATTGCCTCATTACAGCGATTTTGCCATATTACGATCGAATCCACAATTGCAACTCTGCCTTTTGAATCCTTGGCTCTAACTATCAAAATTCTCAAAAAGTAGAGGTTGAAATCCTGAATGGACAGTTGCCCTAAAAGTCCATCAATTCCTTCCCTTCCACATATACACCAAATATAGCCAAAGGATCAATTTCCAAATTGCTATTAAGCAGCTCTTCTTCATCCTTCTTGTGCACGCCACCAACACATACTTTCACATTTGGAGATTGAACCCTATCATGGATTCAAAATGTGGTCGTTCTGCGACGAAGCGGCTGCATCAGAAAGGTTTCTTAGTTGGCCAAACCGTGTTGTCACCCCACGACAACCATGACATGGAGCGTGATTGCCGCATTAGAGTGATTTTTCCATACCGTGACTGAATCCACAATTATGACCGAACTCACATGTTGAATCCTTGAACCCAACTAACCCCTACCAAGGAAGGGAAAAAAGGCCAAATTGGAGAGACAAAACAACAATCAACAAAAAGGTGAACAATGCGCAAAATGAAAATTTCTTCTTTTAAACATCTTTTTGTCTTCAGGAATCTTGGCCCTATATGCCGACCGTCAATTGATCACAGACACCCCTAGACAGTAAAACCACTTGTCAATTTGCATCTTCACATGAGACAGCAACAGCATCTTATTCAAGTGACCTGTACCTTATACGGACATCTGATTCATTTCACTCATGATAAAAGAGGTGCGGGAGGGAATTTTTAAGCATGTATCATTCTTAAATTGATAGAAACAGAGACTTCTAGGGCATCAACATCAACCAAAAATCATCTAAAATGGCAATATGAGCCTCATCTGAACATGTTCAACACTCATCCTATCCTTCCTTTCTAACCCAAAAAACTATAACTTCAAAAAAAAAAAAAAAAACAGAAAACCCCTCAAGAATTAGCAAAGGCTTACAAAACAGTTTAGCATTTTAATCTCAAGTCACAAGTAAACAAGAATATCCGCAACAAAAGACCGAAGGGTAAGCAAAACAAGTACCTCTGTACGTCCAGGCATTATTGGCTCGCCAGCATGTAGTTCAGCAAGTATGCAACCAGTACTCCACAAGTCTACTGCTGTACCATAATATGTAGCACCAAGTAAAAGCTCTGGAGGTCGGTACCAAAGAGTCACAACTCTGCTTGTGAGAGGCTGGCTTAGATAAGGATCATAAAAGGTTGCCAAACCAAAGTCTGCAATCTTCAGTATCCCGTGGTTATCAATTAAAAGATTAGATCCTTTTATGTCCCGGAGCAAAACACCCCTACTATGACAATGATCAAGCCCACGTAAGAGCTGCTGCATATAGCACTTAACCTGCCCACAAATATGCAAAGCTTATAGGTTGAAGAGTTACGAAGGTGGAAGAGTATATCCCTATTTTTTAAGCACACTGTGTTTTTAATGTCAAATAGCAATAGTCTAATATCTAGGGATCGTTATAGCCTATAAAAGTGAAGGAGGCAGCAAGCAAAGAAGAGAATTAACTTGTGGTTCAGTAAATTTTACAGCTGGATGTGATGCGAGCCCCGCAAGATCATGCTTCATATATTCAAACGCAAGGTATAGGCTTGAAGACATTCTTAAAGTAGCAAGACCTTCTAGTTTAATTATATTAGGATGGTCCAGTCTGCGGAGGATGTGAATCTCTCTAGCCATGAAACGCACACTTTCAGGCTCCATGCTATCAAACCTTACTTTCTTCAAAGCAACAATTTTCCTCTGTTCAAGATCCCAAGCTCTATAAACAGTACTATAAGTGCCCTGGCCAATCTGAGAGGAACACTCGCAGTAAGGGAAAACTCACAACCAGCCAAGAAGTGTTTGATGAAAAAATAAAAATCAAACTAATAAATCAGGATGGCAACCTGATAAAAACACAGAATCATGTGTCATCCTTGACAAGGCAATACCATTAAGACCATTTATGAAAGTTATCTTACTATTACAAACAAAAAGCAAACAAGTGAAGACATAGTTCGCTAAAAGTACCCCACAAATTGATCATGAAGAAGGCAGTTTCCTCATCCCTGACCTCAATGTAGCCACATCATTAACACAAACAGAAGCACTGATACCAAGAAATATCAATGCTCAATAATAAAAAGTACAAAGTATATGTTTATTAATACTTAGGGAACAGGATAAGACTGAATAAGACCCACAAAAACCAAGCCACAAAAGAAATACACATAAAATAAATGCCCACCACACACAAGGTGCATGATAATGAGTTGATAAGTATCTTCTTCCCTCTAATATTAAGACATATTCATCCACAGGTCTCAAATCTAGCAAAGAAACAAAACAGAAAACCAAATTGGAAACACCAAATACAGGGTCCATCTAAGAATAGAACCCAAAAAGTTTATCACTCAGCAATGACATCCTCTACAACCATAATCCTTCCATAACTCGATGCTCACAATACTCCGCTAGAACATAACCTATGTACAAAGCATTGTGGTATGGTCAACAAAGCCTGACAGACGAACTTTATAGATATGGTGTCTATCAGGATAGTTTCAGATCAGATCGGAAGAGATTGAAAGAATATTTGGATTGGGTTGGGTTAGGTACAATTGGGTTTGGATCATATACTTGTCTGCCATAGGCCATGCATTTGTCCCATGAACTTCCCAAGAAAATGCAAACAATATTGGTCAAGTCAATTTCAATTGGTTTGGTTTTTGATGCAGGACCACTCTAGTCAGGTCAAATTGGGATTGCTCTTTTGGAACTGAGTCAGACCAGCAGATCAGGTCAGGTTGCAAGATAGATGTTGATTTTGCTAGATTTGCTCATCAATTAGTTAATGTCAAGGAAATAACTAATTAAGATGACACCTATGCATAGATGTCATATTGTTTCAACATCCTATATATTACGTTTGTCTTTCTTCAGAATATAAGAGCAGAGCAATGTTCAAAATGTCCACAAGAAGCTATCCTATGAGAAATATTCATTGTATGTATCAATAATCAGATTATCAATAATCAGATTCCCATAAATTCAAGTATATCATGACCACAATTCATGTGAAACAGAACATATGACCTGTTAACAACCAACAAAAATCACTCAGAAGAAAAAGAAAAAGAAAAGGAAAATAAATTTCCAACATAGACAATGCCAGGGACACATGGTGATGACTCAATGAGTATCGAACTTCCATATAATACCAAGGGATGTTCATAGTCAGGCCTTCATCATGGCATACAAAAAAAAATAGGACAACTGATGTATGACGCTTTAAGAGCAATTCCTACAAAGGGGAATAATTGGTGTAGAACGCTCTAAGAGCAATTTCCAAACCTAGAAAATCACACAAGAACTTTCGAAAACTCAATAATTCAATTCATTCAAGTGTGTCTTTCCCCTACGCACGAGGGGGCTTATATATGAATCAATACAACTGGAAAAGGAATAGAAAATATATCCGAAGATTACTATAAGATTACGATAACTAAAAATACTCTAAAAGATAAAAAGATAAGATTTTATCTTAAAAGATAACCTACAAAGATTAAATTATAAAAATACTTCACATATGCTAATATTAAGATATATCCATATCTTCTTAATTCTCCTTTATACTTCACATAATCTAAGAGATAAAAAGATAAGATGAGAGCAGATTAGGCGGCCAACAGTTGCAGGAAACAGCGAGAGGAACAATGGGAGCGTGATCAGCAAAATAACCACCGTGAATGGCTTTCAGCAAGGAGTAGGCCGGCTGTGGTGGGACAGCACAGTCAAGTGTGTTTTCAGCACTCCCTGTTGAAGGCCAAAGGCACATAAGTCCTTCAATTGTGAGCAAAAGATCAGTCTGCAATCTAGGGTTAGGGTTCGCGGTTGGACCCAAACAATTGAAGCATGAAGTGTACCAATTTAATTCAATTGTTTTAGGGTTTTGGGACGAAATTTGGTGGTTAACACAGGAGTGAAATCAATTTGGGATGAATGTGAAGGATTGAACATGGATTTGGGGTCTAGGGTTTCGGGTAGTTAGGTTTTTCGCGAACTGGGTTGATGGAATTGGGCTTTCTAGGGTTTTGGCGAGAGGCCGGCGGTGGAGAAGGCTTGGTGGTGGTTGAACGGAGGTGGCGACCGAGGGTAGGTGGTGGGTGATGGTGGACGTCGCGTCTGGTGGTTGTTCAAGAGAGTGGAGGAGCGCGCAGTTGGGGTTTTGTTCCGGGAATTAGGGATTTGAGGGTTCCGGGGATAGGCGGTGGCAGTGGAGGTCGAGTGGCGGTTGGCCAGAGGTGGCGACCTCCGGGTGGTGGCTGACGGGAGGGGTGGCGTCGAAGCTGGCAGCGAAGGTTTAGGGTTTTCTGGTTTTTTGGGTTTTTTTTTTGGGTTTTTTTCCTTCTTTTTTTTTTTGCTGATTCGGCACGCAAGGAACAGGATTGTAGCGGTTTAGATCGATTGGCTCTAATACCAATTTGATGTAGAGTGCTCTAAGAGCAATTCCCACACCTAGACAAATCACACAAGGACTTTCGAAAAACTCAATAATTCAATTCATTCAAGTGTGTCTTTCCCCTATGCACGAGGGGGTTTATATAAGAATCAATACAACTGAAAAAGAAATAGAAAATATATCTGAAGATTACAATAAGATTATGATAACTAAAAATAATCTAAAAGACAAAAAGATAAGATTTTATCCTAAAGGATAACCTACAAAGATAATAAATTATAAAAATACTTCACATATGCCAATATTAAGATATATCCATATCTTCTTAATTCTCCTTTATCCTTATCCTGCATCAACAACCCAATAGGATACACCAAGTATGAGTAAGCAAAATAACAGGGTACCCAGTTTTGGACACAGAATTGGTTTGGACCCGGACCCAGTTAGACCAGTTTTGGGACCGATTCCAAAATTTCAGGCCCGGTAACTGGGTTCTTAAATTTTGGAATTGGATCTGGACCCAGTACCAGGTACCCATAAAAAAATTAAGAATTTTGATGGAAAAAACATAAAAAGTAAACCTTCACTCTTCAAGTTTTGTATCGAGACCCAATTCCTAACCACTACAGCTTAACCCTTTGTCTTTTTTGCTTAGTATTTGTTTTATATTATTTTGACAGTTTCTCTCTTTCTCTCTATTTCAAGTGACTTAAAATAATTTTTAGATTTCTTGCTCGATCTGTAATCATGATTTGTGGGTTTCTGATAAACATTATCTCCAATTCTCGGAGATTATTTTAGAATACGTGAATCTTCTTTACTACTTATTGCGTATTTGATTTAGCTTTATAATTTGGCTTTTAGGAATTTGGCTTCAGCTATGAGTTCTTAACTTCCTTCAATCCCCCCCCCCCTCCCAGTTTTCTTAAGGGGAAATGAGAAAAAAATAAAAAACATTACTTAGAAACCGGGTATTCGGAATTGGACTCGGTCTTGGCTGGGTGCAAAACTAGGTCCAAATTTTAAGACTCGATTCCAACCAAGTCTGGGACCAGTTCTAAATTCTGGGACCCTAGTTCCAAATAAATCCGGTTTCAGTTCCTTAAAATCCAACCGAGTACCCGGTCACCAAGGGTAAGGTCAACATATGTGACCAAAGCCCCGTGGGGAGAGGGGATCATTCAGCAATGCCATTCTTGCAAATGCTCAACAACACAATATTCGCATTTTATTGCTACTAGAAGATAACTATAGGGATTGCCATAACACTTTTCTTCCTTGTGCAAGGCATTACGATAGTTCGTAAGGTCATTAATAGATTTGACAAACAAATTGTTTAGATCTAGTCTTGGTTAGCTTAGTTTCTAGGTATACATTAGGGTGGGGCGTTATGATTTTGGGTCATTAAATATGGTGAGATTTTTGAATAAGAAAGGAAATTTTTGGAGAAAGGTGGTAAACCATTAAATATGGTAAGGAGGGCTTTGGTTGGTCTACTTTTACTCCTATTGGCTCTTAGGGTTTGGAGATTTATATCAAAGGGTTGGGAGAGATACTCTCCATTCTTTTCTTTTGTGGCTAGCGATGACTCTTCCATCTTTTTTTGGCTTGATAGATGGTGTGGTGAAGACCTTTTGAGAGAGCTTTTCCCTACCCTTTTTGTTCCAGCAGTGGATAGGGATGCTTTCATTGCTGACTATTGGGAGCAAGCATTTGACACCAATTTGTGGTCCCCTGTTTTTATTCTAGATGGGTTTGTTGAAGATGACACTCTTGTAAACTTTTTCAATAAGCTTAATGATGCCAAGTTGGGAGACTCTCCACATAATATAGTAAGGTGGGATTTGAATTCTAAAGGGGACTCCACCATTAAATCATACTATTTGAAGCTCCTACATTTAAAAGTTCTATCATTATATGATCTTTTCGAATGCAGTAATAAGGGGTTTAGCTGAAGTGGCCCCCATAGAGGAGAAAATGAGGAAATCTAGGCTCAGATGGTTCGGTCACATGAAGAGAAGAAGTGTGGCCGCCCCAGTGAGAAGGTGTGAGATGATCAACCCCCCCGGTGGTAAGAGAAGGAAGGGTAGACTGAAGAAGAGCCTAGAAGAAGTGGTTAAAGAGGACCTGAGAGTTGTTGGACTGACGGAGGACATGGCTCAGGATAGAAGGATAGAAGGCTGTGGCGGGGCAGGATTAAGGTCTCTGATTGTAGGGGACCGGCTCCGTAGGTGGCAGTAGCTTAGGCGGTGTAGGGCGGGTATGTCTGCAGGTCTGCTTGTCTGGGATGTGCTTGTCTGCAGATAGTGCTTTTCTGGGATGTGACAGCACCAAGCGCCCCTGGTTTGTTGAGGTATGTCTCTATTCACTCTTTATTTGCTTTCCGGAACCTTTTCTCTTCCTCTTTCTCTTACTCGATAAATGGTTTTGCAATCGTTTTCTCTATAAACCTTTTTTCACAAAACTGTTTTGTGGGTCTTATGGAATCAACCTCTCTATAAGTAGGAATACCAGTAGAGGTAAGGTTGCCTACAGTTGGATCTCCCCAGACCCCGCGAAAGTGGGACCCACACTGGGAGTTTGTTGTTGTTGTTGTTGTACATGATCTTTTCGAAGGAGGGTTCCTTTGCAAGCTCATTTGGAGATCTTTGGCCCCTTTAAAGGTTTCTTTTTTTGTTTGGAAGATATCACATGGGAAGATTTTGACTAGTGATAATTTGCAAAAGAGGGTCTTGGTGAATAAATGTCACATGTGTAAGGGGGGATTGGAATCGATGGATCACTTGTTGCTTAATTGCCAATTTGCTGGGCACTCTAAGAGCTTGCCTTTAGTTGCTTAGGCATGTGTTGGGTCTCTTGTAACTCCATTATGAACCATCTTGTGGCTTGGGAATGATATTTCGGTAGGAAAGCTAAAAAGAAAACAGCTTTTCCACATGTGATTTTTTGGAACATTTAGAGGGAAAAAAACCGAAGGGTCTTGGAGGGAGAGAAATTTTCCTTCGGCGCTTAAAAGACAATTTCATCAAGGCTCTTTATTTTTGGGATAAAGGAAATTTTCACTCATTTTTTTATGTGGTCAACTTTGTGGATAGCTTGTATATTGGTTGTATATAACCTTTTGTAGGATGCTTTCCTAGCATCCATTCATTGATCCTTTATTTAATATACATATTTTTCCTTATCAAAAAAAAAATGATTGCTTTTCGGCCATATTTATGCCTTCTATAAGTTTATACAATACACAGACTTCTCAAGGAAATACAACCAATTTTGGTCAAAGCAAATTCTTACTGACTTGATTAAGCTTCAATCCACTCTAGTTACAGCCCAAGTCAAGTTTTCCCATCTTAGACCTTAGTTAGATCTACTAGTTAATCAGAGACGTGCCAACTTTGCTAGGTTCCCTCATCAAGTAGTAGACGTCAAGCAAATAACTAACCAAGGTAATTCATATTCTCTCAAGATATTAGTACCTTTTAAAAAAAAGATTGTCAGTCTACATGACAGAGGGGCAGAGTAGTATTAAGAATGTCAAAAGTAATCAAGTTAATGAGACATAGTCATCATGTATCGTGATTCATCTTTATCATGACCACACTGTACATAAAAACAATGACAGAGCAAAAGGAATTCAGTTTGCTAATAACCTCAATTTAGTCTTTGTACAAAGAGACACATGTTTATAAACATCAACACCCATCAAAGAATGACCAATTCTACAAAAATTAACCAATGGCTAAAAGAAATCATTTTGACGGTGACCTCCATATATACCAGTTCAAACAGAATACATAAACATTGATATCCACAAGAATAATTAGCTCAAGAAGGGTGCTCAGCTTACTTTATCAAGCTTCTCAAAGGAATCAGCACGGCGTGGCACCCATCCCTTGATAGCATCCCCTGCAATGGCAGCAAGCCAAGTTGGCCACCCAGCTGCAACCTGTTCGCCTTCTATTGATTTTGGGATCCTTCCAGACCCAGGATGATGATGATGATGATGATGATTAGAATGTGGACTAGGATGAGCAACAACAATGTCTCAAAAATTTCCCCATTTAAATCCACCACCCCATTCACCTGCTTATCGATCAACATCACCTTCTCATCATTGCTACCCTCATTACGCCGATCCTTCCCTCTGCGTCCCTCCTCTCTCCTCAGAGAAGGGATCCTCGAGGCACAAGCCTCAGAAGGAGCCCTTCTTGAGAGCCTTTCTCTAGGACTCTCTTTACTGTCCTCAATTGCCGATGGTTTGCAACAAATGCTACCCATTGCAAAGCCCCCACCCCAAACCCCAACCAAAAAAAGAAAAAGATAAAAGCCCTAGAATCCTTCTCGATTAAGCAAAATTCTACTAGAAATCAGCATTCCGAAAAACGGAAAAAGCGGAAACAATAAAAAAAAGTACAACAAAAAGGCCCACTTCTCTTTTTCCTCCGCCAGTCACTATGACAGTCCACAACCGAAACAAAAGAACAACCGGAAATCGAATACATGGCTGAGATCTGAACCAACTGGACAAAATTAACACTAAAAGTACATGACAAAACGTAATTGATTGAAGTATGAGAGATAATGGAGAGAGAATACCGTAGGACAGCGAATGTCATTAAAGGATGAATGAATGAATATGTCTGATCACCGAACACAAGGGAAGTGTTCGCTTGTGGATCTGTGGCTCTGATTCCAGAGCACAGAGAGGGCGGGGGACATTAATTCGATGGGAAGAGTAGGACAGAGAAGGTGCGCTAGCAGAGACTGGGGGGAATTCTCACTTTAATTTATAGTCGATGAAGTTATATACGTTGCTGAAGACGCCGGAGTTCAGGGTCCCCCGGGGGGTGGGGGGTGGGTTGGGCCAACGCTGAGCGGAGACATTATGCCTGGCCAGTTGATTCCTTACGAGGAGGGACCATTTCTACAAAAAGAAAGGTTAGATATTAATTAGATTTTTTAAAATTTACTGACCTTCAATTGACCAATGAGTGTGAAGTATGACCTATTCTATTTTGCATTTTAGATAGATAGATAGATACAAGGAGATGTAAGGAGCTGCAAGGAGATGTAAGAAACTGTAAGAAGATGTAAGAAGTTGTAAGAAGCTGTAAAGAGCTGTAAGGAGATGTAAGGAGCTGTAAAAAGCTGTAAGGATAGATATAAGGAGTTGTTGAATTGTAAAAGAGTTGTATAGCATAATTTGTTTTAGATGAAAAATAATAATATTAAAATAATATACTTAAGAAGCTGTATTTTGAATTTTTATTATTATTATTATTATTATTATTATTATTATTATTATTATTATTATTATTATTCCATTTTTTTTATTTCTTGTATTTTTTATAATTTTGTAATTTTTGTTATTTTATTGTTTTATTTTTTATTTCTTTATTTCTTTATTTTTATTTCTTTTATTTTTTAATTATTATTTTTTCTTTTTTCTTTTTTAAAATTTTTAATTTTTATTTCTATTTTTATTTTTTTGGTTATTTTTTAATTTTCTATTTTATAATTTTGTATTTTTTATTTTTTTTTTTATTTCTTATTTTTTATTTTTTTATTTTTTAATTCATAAGTTTTTAATTTTTAATTTTTAATTTTTTTATTTTTTTAACAAAAAATAAAAAATAAAAAATAAAACTAAAACTTTTGAAAATTTTGAAAATTTTAAAATTAAAAATTAAAAATTAAAAATAAACATAAAAATTAAAAATAAAAATTAAAAAATTAAAAAATAAAACTTTAAAAATATAAAAGTAAAAATTAAAAAATTAAAAAATAAAAACAAAAAATTAAAAATTAAAAATTTAAAAAATTAAAAATAAAAGAATAAACGAAAAAAATTAAAAATAAAAAACTACAAAATTACAAAATTACGAAATAAAAATTAAAAAATTAAAAAAATTAAAAAAATTAAGAAATTAAAAAATTAAAAAATGAAAAATGAAAAATGAAAAATGAAAAATGAAAAATAAAAAAATAAAAAAATAAAAAAATAAAAATAAAAACTAAAAAATAAAGAACAAAAAAATTAAAAATTAAAAATTAACAATTAACAATTAAAAATTAAAAATTAAAAATAAAAAATAAATACAAAATAAATACAAAATAAATAAAATGAAGATGTAAGGAGATGTAAGAAGATGTAAAGAGATGTAAGGAGATGTAAGAAGATGTAAGAATATGTAAGGAGATGTAGGAAGATGTAAGGAGATGTAAGAAGATGTAAGCTCTTAGCTAAATCCTAAAAAACGCGAAATAGAACAGGGCCGTAGAGTCCGGCGAGGATCAAGCTAGAGAAGAAAATGTTAAGGTTGTGTTTGTTTGGGCCAAGACAGAGGAAAAGACACCTCTGATTAGGGGGTGGGGGGGAAGATGGGAAGAAATTAGATATTTATTTATTTAATATATTATAAGAGGAGATGGAAGGTAAGTGCAACATCCCAAACAGCTAAGATATTAGGTTTTTGGGCATTCGGATAATTGCAAATAATTTAGTTCAACCATTTAATTATGTTAAAAATTGAGAGTGTATTTAATTTATTGCGTGCCCAGTTTAGATGCAAACCACCTTACATAAACAACACACTTATACTGTTGTAAGAATCAGGATATGAAACTCTAGTGCAGTCTCCCATGAATAGTTCAACCCGCTTGCTAAGTGCATGGTTTGGATTTTATTTATTTTATTTTTAAACAAACCTGCAAAAGAAATGGGGTGTTTGGTCCAAAGGCCTAGGGAGCAACCCTGATCCTGGATCCCTGGCTGAGCCAATTCTTAACTTAGTTATCTGGTACAGCTTCCCAGCAGTCTCTCCGACTGAGCTAAGAGACTGGACTACAGTATTGGTCCAAGAACCCACGGGTTCTTGGGTTAGTATAAGTCCAAGTTTCTAGCTCAAACACAACTATTGCTACTGTTGGGATCTCGAAGCTAACAAATCCAAAAAGATTTAATGGAAAACAAAAAAATAGTAAATGTAGTTACATAGAGGCTTTAGGATAACTTACAAAACCAAATCTACTATCTAAAATGAACCATGAACCAAAAGGAAAACTGAAAGGGACAAATGGCTCGCTTTAAAGAGGTTTTCAAAAAACTCCTAATGATACCTGATGTGGGATCGATTGACTTTATAGACTTGAATTGAATATCCAAATTTGGGGGTAAAGGTACAATGATGTAATAGAGTGCATCATGTCACACTTGTCATCACCGGCAACCTCTGCTAGTTAATATGAAAAATTAAATATCTAATTACAATAAAGTCATGTTCTTTTCGTAGTTTAATTGACTCATTCCACTCCTTATCAGTTCTCACTCCCACCCACTCCTTCTCCCCCTTTTCCAAATCTTCCCACACTTTAAAAAAAAAATACGACTCCTTCCAACTCCTTCCTACTCTCACCCTCTCGCCTACTCCTTCCCATTTCTACATATAACTACTATTTTTCATACTTTGAAAACTTTTATAATTTATGTAATTGTGTGCACGAATAGTCCGATAACAATTATGAAAAGTTTTATTTATTTTCTGTATGTTATGAAAATATTTGTTAGTCGTACCGAAAATTGTAGATGACGTAATTTTTGTTATATATATTGAAGAAATAATAATTTTTTTCTGCACTGTTAAGCAAAATGTTAGTTATTCGTGACTAATGAATATTTTGGATTTGATTCTGTATTGGAAGAGATGCTTAACTTTTTTTTGGCATTGGTTACCAAAAATATTTGTTATAGGTCACCAAAGCGTGGATAGTTGTTACTATATGTGTAACAGATTTATTTTTCGTTCAACATAATTAGTGACAGAAATTATAGATGTTTTTTTCGGCATAATAAAGAAATGCGTAAATTTTTTTAGCGTTGTGTGTAATTCGTGACAAAAGGTATGCTATATACTGTATGTGAATTTTGAGCAGATTTTTTCCCATGTGCGTTAGTAACAAAATATTGAAAGTTCTTCACACAAATTACAGATTATTATTTTCCATGTACTAAGGTTTTGTTTTTTTCGTTGACA
Organism: Selenicereus undatus; assembly: GCA_017589665.1. Lineage (NCBI taxonomy): Eukaryota > Viridiplantae > Streptophyta > Magnoliopsida > Caryophyllales > Cactaceae > Selenicereus > Selenicereus undatus. The sequence continues at coordinate 73,801,603 of JACYFF010031959.1, read as the reverse complement.
AATATGAGTTGGTAAATGGATGAAGTTGATTGAGATTGGTACAAGTGGATTAAAGTAGGTTGAAGTGTGTATTTTTTTGTTGAATCGGGTTGAAATTGGTTGAAGCAGGTTGAAGTGGGTTGATTTTTTTTTTATTTTTTTTTGGGTATGATAGGTAGAAGTTGGTTAAAATAGTAGGAAGTGAGTTAAAGTTGGTTGAAGTGGGTTGAAGTTGGTATTTTTTTTATTGAAGTTCATGAAGTGGGTTGAAGTGTGTTGAAGTGTGTTGAATTTTTTTTGTATGATTGTTAGAAGTTGGTTAAAATAATGGGAAGTGGGTTGAAGTTGGTTGAAATAGGTTAACGTTTGTATTTTTTTTATTGAAACTCGTGAAGTGGGTTGAGGTGAGTTGAAGTTAGTTGAAGTATGTTGAAGTAGGTTGAACTTAGTTGAAGTGGGTTGATTTTTTTTTTTTTTTTTGGTGATGGGAAGAAGTTGGTTGCAATAGTGGGAAGTTGGTTGAAATTGATATTTTTTTATTGAAGTTCATGAAGTGAGTTGAAGTGGATTGATGTGAGTTGAAGTTGGTTGAGGGCGGTAAATTTGGATATACCAACGTAAAGAAGAGGGCTTGAACATATGTGTATTTTTTCATTGTTCGTATTTGGTTAATATATGAAAAAAATACATCCACAATTTGTTTTACGGATAACGAAAATTATAATTTTTTTTGTAACAACGGCCACTAAACAATATTTCGTACCCAAGTCCACACACAAAAATATTTTTTTTAGTCTAAATTTTTTTTTATCATCGGTAATTACTATCACAAATAAAAGATTACATTAAAAAATAAAATACGTAACTTACATCAAACCACTCCCACATATAACAAACCACTCCTACACACTCCTTCCTACTCCCACATATAACAAACCACTCCTACCCACTCCCACTCACTCCTTCTCACCTTTCTCAATCCCACCCATTTCATACCTGAAATTTCCCAACAAAAAGAATAAGGCCTAAGAATATCAAGCATGCAACATATTAGTATCAAACAAATCATATGATAAAAATTAAAAGTACAATATTAGTCGAAAGGAAATCAAAGAAATGAATCAAATAATTAAAGCAGGCAAGGCTAAACTAACTAATGATTACATCTTTATTCAAACCGGAAACTAAATAAAATAGCCAAAAAAAAAAGAGAAAGAGAAGGAGGGGTACTTAAAATCGTGCTTTCACGATGACCCTCCTGATCTATTTGGGGACCCAACAGATTAACGCCTCATTTGTAATCAACCAATTTCTCACCTTCAACACCTCCCTGTGTTCTCAGTATCTATTTGGGTTTCTCTCTAGATTTTTTGGTATGTCTCACAATGTTTCTGTGTGTCCTATCCAATTTTTAGTATATTTAACCCTATTAGGTGGCTCCCCTTTTATAGTGCTTAAAAGGATAATATGAGTTGATTTAGATAAATGAGACTTAATCCTACTCTTAATAGGCTTACTCTAAACGGACACATCTATCTAGATAAAACTGTAATAGTTGAGACCCATTTTAGAAGCGAAGGAATACATTAAGAACCAGATCGAGTTCCTTCCTGCTACGAAGTGCCTGGCCTGGTTCCCCGGTCAATTTTTTTTTTGTTCCGCTACACTGTGGACTAGGCTAAGCTTTCATGCGTTGTGTCTCTTTTCTTTTTCTTTTTTTCTAGACCTAAATTACCGATTAATCTGTTGGGCCCCCAACTACACAGATTGGGGCATGAATTTCTACATCGGGCATTTTATAAAATCGAGAGCACCATTTTCCGGTGTCTACAATTAGCCCCCACTTTTATCGAGCTTGTGCGAGGTAAAGGTCAAAATAGTTAACTCTTATGCTTACGTGTTTATTGCTCCATTTTAACCTTTTGCCAGTCTTGTAGTTTCTGCATAATTTATCTTTCACCAGTGTAGCAAACCTTTCACCTATCCATCGGACCTTTTGCCGCTCTAATGGTTTTGAATTTTGACCTTTCGCCTCGCGAGTCTTGGTCTAGCAAACTTTTCGCCGATCTAGCGGTTCTGGATTTGGTAGAGTGAGAGCCTGAAAACCTATAACCAAATCCCTGTGAACTTGGTGGCGTTTCAGCATGAAGACCTACAATCTAGGATTGAGCAAAAAAACCAGGTACCCGGTTCCAGATCCGGATCTGGTTCGGACCCGTCGGGTCCAGATCTGGAACCGGTTGAACTGGGTTCGGGACCGGTTCCAAAAATTATTGTCCGGTTACAACCGGTCCCGGTTCTGGGTACTGAAATTTTGGAATCGGACCTGGTCCCGTGACCCGGTCAAGAGCCATTAAAAAAAAGAAAGAAAAACTTTAGCATATATAATCTGACACTTACCCTTCCACGGCCACTCAGAAACCCTAAAGGCCTAAAGCTTTTTTCGCTCCCTCCCCCTGCGACCTCACCCCCTTTGGCCCTCTCCACACTCCCTAGAAGGCTTTACACACACTCTCTCTCTTTGGCGATGTTGCTCCGGCTAGAGAACGAGCAATCTCCGGTGACATTCTCTATCTTCGCCTCACCACGACTTGACACTCCTTCATGTTCTCCAGTCAGCGACAACACACTCAATTGTGTTCTCCGATCAGCGACTCCACACTCCTCCTTCTCTCGGTCTTCTTCGGCAATTTCGACGGTGAGTATCTCGACCGTGTCTATGTGTGTTTAATTTTCGAGCCCTGTCTCCGTCGTTTAATCCTATTATGTCTTCTCTATCTACTCCGGCGCACAACTTCATCTTCTCCGGCAACGTTCTTCTTTGGCGTTTCGTCTGTGTTAATGAGTTCGTCCATCAATTAATGTTCATAGCGGTTAAATTTGAACGTGGATTTGAGC
>JACYFF010031959.1:73742064-73798716 GCA_017589665.1 Selenicereus undatus | reverse complement strand
ATTTAGGTTTGTTTAAGCGCATAGAAATAAATATGAGTTTATAGAACCGGGTACCCGGTGTGGGAACCGGTCCCGACCGGTTTTGGGATCGGGTCCAGAAATTTTGAAACTGGTCCAACCGGGACCGGGATTGGTTTCGAAATTCTTAGACCCGGTCCAAGCGGGACCGGGACTGGTTCCAAGAAATTAGACCGGGTACCCAGTCTTGCTCACCCCTACTACAATCAGATCCCTATGAACTTGGGGGCATGTGAGCCTGAAGACTTCTAGCCAAATTCCTATGAACTTTGTGGCGTGAGAGCCTGAAGACCTATAACCAGATCGCTGTGAACATCATAGAATGAGATCTTGAAAAGTTGTAGCCAGGTGCCCACGAACTTGGTGGTCTGTGAGCCTGAAGACCTGTGGCCATATTTATGTGAACTTGGTGGCATATGAGCTCGAAGACTTGTAACCAGATCCCTATGAGCTTGGTGGCATTTGAGCTTGACGACCGATATCCAGATCCTTATGAACATGGTGACATGAGAGCCTAAAGACCAGTACCCAGATCTTTATGAATTTGGTGGCATTTGAGCTTATTCCAATTTTGTTATTGGTCAAGTATTTAAATGCTAAATCTCCTAAGTTTGACCTTCTATGAATTAAGCATTGATGTCAAGTCCTTATGATGGGAGCTTGTTGAAATGTCCTGGACGTTGAGATGTCATAAGATAAAAAGGATGAGATGTCCTCTATAGCTAGTTACCTGATAACATAAAGCTAGGTTAATGTCCTTTCTATAAGGATATAGGTAAATTGCCCAAGGGCAATGATGCATGTGTAAAACCTACTTTGAGGATGGATCTCCCATTTTGACTGGGCCTGATTGAGGCGAGGGTCAAAGTATAGATGTATTCTGTGATAATTGCTTACTTAATCTTAAGAACCTTTACTATAGATTCATCACTGACCAAGGTTGTGTTCCCTTCTAGTAGGGTTGTTGTTATTTTTGACTGCGCAATTCTTGATACAGGGTTCTTAAGTGATCAAGACAGATAATGGGCTAGTAAATAGGCTAAAGGCTTATGTATAGATGTAGGTGCATTGACTAGCCTAAATGAGACTATGCATCCCGATTATGTAGACTTAATTATGCTTACTATGTAGACATGTGATTACCTAACGTCGTGTGTATGCAGATGAAGGTCAAAGGCTAAGTTTTAGGTTTATTGGATAAGACTCGATTAAGGTACAACTGACTAATGGGTTTGATATGGTGATGTTTTGTAACTTAGGGTGCAACACATGATAGGATGAGGGATACAAAGTTGAGTGATTGCTGGCTTAAGCCAGGTCATGAAGTGTAAGTTATCTAAGATAGGAAATATTTCTTTTTAATGACGGAATAACCTTTAATTTTGCATTAAAGTGCTCATATTTTGAAGAAGTTCCCAATTTCTTATTTGTTGTAGCAGAAGTCCTAGACATGTAGGAAAGTGACAGATAAAATGCTTTTATTGGTCCTGTCTAAAGTAGCCCTTAGCTTGGTATAAATAATATGATTATCTCCTTGTTAGAAAATGTTTATCATAATGGAAGCCCTAACTATCGAGGAAAATCGAGGGGAGTCCCTTGTCTTGTATAATGGGTGAGCGCCCACTTAGAAAGGATGAGAATATAGAGGGAGTATCCACTTTTGAATTTAGGACAAAAATTCTCAATGTTAGAATGGAGATGATATTGGAGGTTATGATGATTGAGAACAAGTGGTAAAGGGGGTGAATAGTTTGTCGAAGTCTGGTTTGATGGGATTATGCAATGATATGCTTCTCTATCCTTAAAAACCAAGGGTTTTTTTTTCGCCCTCCTTTTTACTAGCCCGCCTTTTCAAGTTTTTAGACTAGCTACTTCTTTTTTTGACAAAAGGAATCAATTGAGGTGTTTCTTTATGGAAAAGAATCTTTATGGTCGGGCCTCAAAGAGGTTACTTGCATATCCAATATAGAATCAAGCCAATTGTACTTCGAGAGTAAGAACATGCAACTTAAAGGAAGATTGCTTCCAAGAGGACTTTTTAAGGTATGCTTTAGGGTGAGGGTGTCAAAGAAAGGGAAATGACATGAAGACTCAAATAACCCTTATGAAATCCCCAAATGTGTGTGGGCAATGAACTTAGTGCAGATTAGTAATTTTTTCTTTCTTTATTCTTCTTCTTTCCAAGTTGTTTTTTTCCTTGGAAAATACTACCGTACAAACGTATGTACCTTACTAGGTACATATGCTGCGCGTGCAGTGCACAACCTCAGATCTATAGAAATTAAAAGCAATTTAATTTTATTTATTGACACAAAAGATTCACTGCAATTGGGAAAAGATTCCCTACAGTTGGGAAAAGATTCACTACATTGCATAAAAAATTCATTGGATCAAAATTAAGATGTAAAACTGCAGAGTAAATGTTGGTATTATGTTGTCCATATTTCACCATTGTCATTGTCGCGCCACAATCGCAATGTGGCTTACATATGCTTATATAGCTTAATGGTGCACATATGCTTCTATAGTTGTGTTGATATGCAGATATTCTTTCCAATGTTTCAGAATGGATATTACTTTGTTGTGTGATTCAATTTCTTGGGAAAGAATGTGGAGATTGTCCATTCTGTTAGTCATAACAATGTGGACAATTGTGTTTTTCTTGCTTGTGTCAGCCTCTTGGTAATTTTCTATATTAGCACAAAAGGTTCACTGCAATTGAGGAAATGTTCCCTGCAGTTGGGGAAAGTTTCACTGCATTGCATAAAAGATTCATTTGATCAAAATTAACGATTTCGTTATTACAATCGTCTCTTTGGGGAATTTCGTCGAACACCTTATGTGCAATGATTTCTGAATTTAAAAATCGCTCTAGGTAGATATACTTTATATTGAATAGATGATAAATAATTGATTCAATGAAGATATTTTGAGTGTTAGATTCTGCTAACAATGTTCGGATAATCATTCTAGAGGTTTTGTGTTTTTCTGATTTTTTTTTTGGGTAGTTTTGGTTGAATTTCACAATAGGACATAATTATTTGTTAGGTCCAATTAAACACCTCTTTATATAGGTGTGTATATTAACATGGTACATGGGTATGTACCATAGACTAACTGTTTTTCCTTCTCTCTCTCTCTCTCTCTCTCTTGTCCTTCTTTTCTTTTCCTTTTTGTTTCTTTTTTTTTTCTCTTTTCCTTTTGGATGGAACCATTTGGCCCCAATTTTCTTTTTAAATTATTGATTTTGATATTGATGTCACCCATGATATACTCCTACTCCCTAGTTAAGTTAGATGTGGTTATGAAAGAAATATGCTCATGTGAAGGCTCAGAGGCATTTCAAGTGGTAACTTATCGGGTTTGATAAAAGATATTAATGCAACTTATCGAAGGAGGCCTCCTATCCTAGGTATGTTCTCTACAGGTGCATAACCTATTGCAAAGAAATCTCTAATCTTTCCCCTTTTTTATATGATGGATTGAAATCCTTAGTCTAATTTTATTTTACTTCTCTCCCTCTCCTTTTGCCTAGCACGCCTTGCAAGGTTTTCAAGCTAGGCCCTCTGTTGATTTTTTTATTTTTTTTGGATCCATCATAGGACAAAAGTATTAAATGTAAGATAAAAGAGCAAATAGAGCGAATGATTTTATGTGTGAATCAAGACTAAATCAAACTTGGACTTATGATGGAAAAGAAAAATAGGTGACTCAACACACGGCTATAAGCTAAGCATGATATTTGATTAAGACATATCATATCTCCTAAATTCAACAGAACTCAAGGTCTCTTGTGTGGAAGTTTTTCTTTATAGTTGTTTCATAGTCCATAGACATAGGAGCGTATATAGACCATGGACTTAGATCCATTTATTATGTAAATAGATGGGTCTCATTCTTGTCTTTGGTGGTCTAAAATGGCTAGGATGGTTTCATGCGAACTAGGTGTTTGAGCAGCCCTAGGTGAGGGAAGTTGCCCTAACTTGCACATGCTTTCCACCTGATTCTTCTCAGTGATATTTGCAACCTTGCTCGGGTCCCAGTTCTGGACTTTTTCCTTTATGTTTTTTGAATAGTGTGAACCATAGGTAATGCCTGTACAAGGCCAATAGGTTTTTGATAAACAACCTCTCTTGATCAGCGTTTGAGGGTCAGTCCACTATATGGGTGGTCTTTGCCCTCTATTGAGCAAGGAAGTCAGAAAACCCTTCTTTTCCTCCTACTTAATCAACTCCAATTCTCTAAGTGTAATTGGTAGGTTCGCATTATATGAATTCTGACGTAGGAGTTCTTTACAAAGATCATCCTAGCTTGTGACCTTTAGTGGGTCAACAACATTATACTATTTCATTACATCCTTATTAAATGTCCAAGGAAAAATGATGTGAAAAATATCCTTATTAATTCCTTTCAAAGTCATAGGAGTGGGAAATTTTCTCACATGGTTCTGAAGGTTTTCAATTCCATGAACCTTGATACTCGGTGGAGTAAATCATGGGGGTAACTTGCCCTTCAGGATTGAATTAGTTTGGGCCTGAATAAAACGCTCTATAAGATTCTCCAAGGTGGACTTTAGCTATAGGGGTTAAGGAGGTAGGTTGTAGGAAGCCCTATATTGGAACCCAAGTGGTTGCATAGCATTTTGAGCTTAAGGGTTGTGTTCCTATAAGGGGGATAGAATAGCTCTTCCACCTAGAACTATGAGTATTAGGATATGGATTGTTTTACGGTGGTGTTGGGTTGAAAGCATGCATGGTGTTAGCGTGTTCAATGGAAGGGGAACTATTGTAGTAGTCAATAGATGTGTGCCCTTGCACACCACAGGTCACCGATGGACTCGAAGAAGAACTGCCTAAAGTAGGGGAGGTACCAACTCTGTCGAGCCTCTATGCCAGTGCATCCACCCTACTCGCCAGCAATGTCGCTGCATCTACCTCTTACTTACCATTGCCTTTCTTTAGGGTGGCTCTCTTACTAGACCACTGATCGTTGTTGGAAGACATCTCTTCTAACAAAGCCTTTGCCGCATCAATGGACTTTCCCATTAGAGCACCTCGTACTGCAGCGTCAACAGAGATCTTCACTGACTGTTCTAGCCCATTATAGAATGTCTAGACCAGAAGCCAGTTAGAAACACCATGATGAGGGCACTGATGCTGTAGGTCTTTAAATCTTTCCCATGCTCCATACAAGGACTCCCCATCCCGTTGAGCAAAGGAGGTGATATCCGTCCTCAGCTTCACAGTCTTCCATGGTGGGAAATATTTGCAGAGGAAGGCCTTGGAGAGGGCTTCCGATGTAGTGAATGAGTTGGGCTCCTCATTCCGCAGCCAGTCACTAGCTCTATCCCTAAATGAGAATGGGAAGAGCCTCATTCGAATTACATCGATGGGAACTCCATTCAAATTGATGGTGTCACACTTGTAAGGAAGTTACGAAGGTGCATGTTGGGGTTCTCAAAAGGGTAACAGCCAAATGGGTCATTCTCCACCAAAGAGATCAAGGCTGGTAAGAGTTCGAAATTATATGCCTTAATTGTTGGGCTCATTATAGAAGATATGATGCCAGATGATTGCAGCATAGCAGAACCTCGTAACACCCTTTGATCTTGCCCTGCCATCTCTATTACTGCTCTCTTCTTTCTTCTTGCTTCTCTACCTCGCTTTTGAGCAGTTGCTTTGATTTCAAGATTGAATGGAACAAGGTTTTGACTCCCTTAGCTCCTCCTGTGCATACCAAACAAACACCACCCCAGCATTGACAGTGCCTAGCAAGAATAAAGAAGAGCTACAAACTATAAAAACAAATATAAAAGCCAAGTCTAGAGTATTTTAATCGGTTCTAATATTAAAACGAACAAGTTCCCTGGTAACAACACTTAAAAACTTGTTATGTTAAAAACACCGTAAGTGCACACTGTAGATATCAACTGGCAACTACGGGTCGTATCCATAGGGAACTTGCTTTCAACTATCAGAACTAATTAATCTACTCAGTCTAGGAAAATTAAAGTTGTATATTTGGATATAAACTAAGAAAATGATAACAACTAAAGAGTTGAGTAAGATAGTAGAATAGTAAAACACCTACGTTTGAATTACAGCGCAATTATGCTAGCGAATCAATTACTGACCCCATCAGACAAACCCAAGCATGCATTATGAGTAGATAGATTGTTAATTTGGTCCATCCCCTCCCTCTCTCACGGGTAAAAAACTAATAGAACTAAAGTCACATATTCTCATCGGACTATAAATTAGAGGATTATAAGGTCTACAATCTCAAATTCTAATTAGAACCTTAATTATTTTCATGTTAAAAACCTAATTATTTGCTAAGTCACGCTAGGTGAATTTCAACGCTCCACTAGACCCTGATAACAATGAATGCATGCTCTCTTAAGCAATTAATCAAATATGTGGTGCGCATAGTAGAAATCATAAACATAAACAAGGGAAAAGTAAGGGTTTGGGGCTAAATCATGATTCAACTACTCGACCTTAATCCCAACCTAAGTTAGGAGATTTAGCAAAGATGAGTGAATGGAGAATTAAAAGAACAAACTTGAATTAATTGTGCGAAGAAAGGTAGAACAATCTTCAATCCTAGCAATTCGATCCAAAAGTGTTAAGAAACTCTCTTAACAAAACGTAGAATTCGCCTCAAAGAAGTGCTCTCAAAAGGAAACCAAGATGTCCTCAAAACAGTCCCCCAAAAACAATTAAGTCGTGGAAAGTAGAGGGTGGCACCGCCGTGCCACCTAGCACGGGGTACCCATGTCAGATCTCTGGCTATGACCGACTCCCATACTAGGTCACTGGTTCCCTTGAAGCCTTAACCAACCTCTTCTTTGGGTTGAAAGTCATCTCCTTGGCCTTCCTTTCCACCAACATCTGTAGATCTCCCATTTTCTCAGCAGAAACTCCTAAAAATATGAATAACTACTACATAAGCGTAGTTTAAACCAAAGGAGGCCAATTTAACCCTTTTCTCATCAAGATTAAACATGGAAACAATAGGAAAAAGGGTCAACTAGGGGCTAAAATGATGTCAAGATAGAGGTTTATCAATCAAGCCTACTAAGAGTTAGATTAATTCTCCTTCCTCTAAATCAACTCATATTATCCCTTTAAGCACTATAAAAGGAGGGGGCTTACCCCCTATGGTTAAACATACTGAAAATTGAAGAGCACACGTGAAAAATATGAAAAAATCTAGAGAGAAACACATTGAATAATAAGAGCATTATAAGGTATCGAAAGTCAGAATTGGTTGATAATACAGGAGGTATCAATCTGTTGGGTTCCCAAATTGATCAAGCAGTCATCTTAACGGCACGATTTCAACCACCCCTCCTTTTCTCTCTATTTACTGCTGGCTATTTTATACAATTTCGAGTTTGACTGAAGATGTAATCTTTAGTTAGTTTATCCTTGCTCAATGTAATTATTTGTATTATTCCTTTAAATTCCGTTGGACTAACATTGCACTTTTAATTCTTATCATCTGATTTGTTTGAAACTAATATGCTACATACTTCCTATTCTTAGTGTAATTAATCTTTTATTTCCCGTATTGATTAGTAGAGACCATCAGTGATGACGGGCGGTGACATGATGCACTCCAATACGTCATCATCACTTCACCCCCAAATATGGATCTTCGGTTCATCTATGGAGTCAATTGACCCCTAATTCAAGGATTATTTAATGGCTTTTCAACAACCTCTTTAGAACGAGCCAAGTATGTCTTCTGGTGTCCCTTTCAGTTTATGGCTTATTTTAGAGAGTAGATTTGATTTTGTAAGTTTTCCTAAAAACTCACTGGTAGCTGTATTAATTAAATTTACTATTTTTTGTTTTCCATTAAATCTTTTGGATTGGGCAGCTTTAAGATGTCGATAGTAGTTGTGTTTGAGCTAGAAACCTAGACTCTGCATTACATAGGATGGGTACTAGGACAAACACTGTTGTCCAGTCTCTTACCACAGCTAGAGAGATTGTCGGGGAGTTCGACAGAAAGCTGGGCTCAGCATTGGCCCAAAATCGTGGCCGGAATCCTGGAATAGGGTTGTTGTCCAGTTTTCTAGGTTGGGTAAACTTTTCTATTGAAAATAAAACATCAAATTTAGACACACACCTAGCAAGCAAGTCAAACCATTTGTGGGGGACTACATCCGGAGTTTCAGGTCATGGTCCTTACAGTCGCTACTCCACTAGGGTCATTTTGTTTAAAGAGGATGAGATTTGAAAATTAATATGGGAAAATTTTTAATTAGAATTGCATTAGGTATCCTTGTATTAAAGGTGCTGCCCTATTGGGGTGGTTAACGGTGCCTCTAAGTTAAACCCTATTATTACGTACATGGGAAAATAGGTTGTCACTCGATGGGCCCATTGGAATTCCAACTGTGCAGGTAATTATTTCACCCTCTCGTGAACACTTCCCTTATTCCACATGATTTATGGGAAAACAACCAAATATTCTAGTCTTACCGTACACCCCATGGATGATGAAGCATTTGGATCATACCAGAATTGTTCCATAGTTTACCAAATTGTTGTAACTTAGAACTCTGGTCTAAGATGGAACTCATCTATGTATTTGAATGTGTTCTTGTTGCAACCCAACTAACTTTGCCTCAAAGACTTGCACTAATGACATAGGTCTTTAGAAAGCCTAGATTAAGAAAGGTCGAATCTATTAACATAGGTTATGATTAAACAACTTTAGGCCATTTGAGCTCTAAGGGGCTCTTGACCCAAAGCCAGTCAGGTTCTATCCCCGATCTAAGTCATTAATCACCAAAGGTCATAGTCCAAAAAAAAAGGATGAACCCAGTTGGCATCCCACCATATTTTTATTTAGGAGAATGGATAGAACTTGGCCCTAGGCCCAACAGGGACCTAACTAGGATCTTGGTAGGAGTGCAGTTGTGTATAGTTCAGTTACTTTGAGTCGGTGTCAAGTTTGCATTCATGACATGAAGTTAGCACACTAGGCTCTTAGCATTAAGAGATAGTTCATGAGCTAACATACATATGACTTCATTTTCCATTAAAAAAGGCATTGAGATGAGCTAGTCCCGAGCACTTTTCATTATCGATTAGGATAGGGAAAACTAAGAAGGTATACGAGCAAAGCCCATAAATTGGGAGGTTATTGTCTTCAGAATAAGCTAGGGAAACTCCACCTATAAGGTCAAAATTAAAGTCCAAATCCAATCCTTTGCCCATCCAAATGGCAGGAAACAATGAAATTACCCAGGTTATGAAAATGCTAGAAAAAATGCAAGTTAGGATGGATGAAAGCAAAAAGAAGATCAAATTAATGACCCCCAAACTTCAGACCCTTATCAAGGACACAAAAAAATGCTGACAAACCTCACAATGAAGAAATTCTAAAAGTGCGAGGAGAAGATGCTTAGAAAGGGGGAAAATATGACAGGGGGAGAGGATGAGGGGAAAAGGGTTCCCCTCAGGCGAATCCAAAATTAGATCGCATAGAATAATTACTCAAAGAGTCTTCAGTGTCTAATAGCTACTTCACTGATCATATGAGATGAAACCCTCACTGAGTCCACTAATCAGGTGACCTCCAAGTTCAACACTATGGCATCACATTAGAGGATAATGGACACTCAGATTGCACAAATAGTTAAGCAAGCTAGTTATCTGTCCAAACCTCAGGGGCAACTATGAGGCCGGCCTAAGACTAACCCTAGAGGACACATCAATGCCATGTCCGTAGCAGGTGAAACTCGTGATGGTTATTTAGGAGGTTGTTTTAGTTCCTATTTTTGCAAGAACATATGAGAGGGAGGTTCTGGTGAGTTTGGGTTCAAATGAGAAGATCACTTCTTCACCTCCAATCCGCCCGTTCAGCCACCTGTACCCTACCTTCAGAGGGTGACATGGTCTAAGCTATCCAAACTTGAGCCCAGATTCATAAGATTCCTGGATCTGATGAGGAGGATTTATGTCAACACTCCTTTCTTAGAGGCTCTCAAGTAAGCAACAACATGTTTGAGATTTTTGAGAGAGTTTCTTTCCACGAAAGACAAGCCTGTAGCAATCACAGAGGTCCCTTATTGGAGATGTAAGTAGTGTAGTTCTACAAAACAGGACACTCTCCAAGCTACAGAATGATGGTAGTTTCTCCATCCTCTGCTCTATAGGGGATCTATAGATTGAGAGAGCTCTTTATGATCTAGGAGTTAGTGTGAGCCTACTGCCTATTTTTCTCTACAAGAAGCTCAAGTTGATGGACCTGGCACCCACTGAAATAACCATACAGCTATTAGACCGCTCCATCAGGCGCCCTGTAGGTATTCTGGAAGATGTTCTAGTTCAGGTGGGCAGGCTTCTTATCCCATGCGATTTCGTGGTGCTAGATTTGGAGGATAGCCCCCAGGTCGATATCATTTTGAGGAGGCCATTTCTTACCACAGTCGGGGCAGTGATTGATGCGCAGGCCAACACCATATCTTTTCGGCTATGTGAGGAGAGGGTAGATTTCTATTTCCCTCTACACACAACATCCCCAGCTCCTGCTACTCACTCATCTTCTACTGTCCCTCTGTGTTCCGCCCCCTCTACCACTGTTTCCAGGACCAAGATGACTAGTGGGGATAGGGGTCCCCATATGAGGTATGCAACATTTTCTAATCTTCTTCTACCAATCCCAGCCAGTCTTGGGATCACTTATGCTTGTACTGGGGAGGTAGTGGACCCTGCACCACCATTCCATATCACTACTAGTCCACCTCCCTTGTCGCTATCTTCTATCATTTGGAGGTAAGGGTCAACCTAAGGACCTAAAACAAGCGCTTCATGGAGGCAACCCAAGTGTTTCATTTTTTGTTCTAAAAAAAAGGGATGTCATTCTTTTCCCCCATTTCTCCCTTGTCCTATGAGTCTTTCTCCTCTTACTACTTTGTGTATCCTTTCATTGAGGACAATAAAAGTCTTAAGCATGGGGAGTAAGCTTGTAGCTCATTGGGTGAATTTGTGGATGATAGGGTAGGATTTGAATGACATCTCGTGCATTTGCATCATATAGATAGCACTTCAAGTAGTTTATTTGGCTGTTTTTGCATTTGTTTTCATTTAATAGGGCATGTAGTTTAGAGCATATAGGCTAAATTTTGCATCACATGAGGAGAAATGATCGAGTTAGGCATTCTTAAGCTTTCCAGGTATCTGTCCTTACCTTTTTCTTCATTATCCTCTATGTATTTTACTGCTTTCCCAGTTAGATTTATTGCCTTTGAAAAATTAGAAAAATTGGAATAAAAGTTTGTGAAAACCCTTCCTATGATGATTACGCAAGGGGTACTGATTGATTGATTGAATAGATTGTGTTTTGAGGTATGGTTTTTCTCGGTGTAAAATTTTACAAAACTATTTGACATTGCCATCTGTAGCTGCTTTGTCTTGTGTTGTGCACCTCTCACCCTTGAGATTTATGTAACTTGATATGATTGATCCCAATACGTGGTATTTTTGAGTGAGTTGTATTGACTGTGGTAGACTTTCCTATGAGATATAGAGCCTATTGACTATTCTTTTCATGTAGTCTCATATTTTCTTTCTTGTGTCACTCATCCTTGAACGCATCTCTAGAACTTGTCATGTTTTTCTTCGAGATCACATTTGGCATGTGCATTATGTTAATATGATTGAGGCCCCTTTGTTCTGGTTAATCACATGAGCTTGAAATCCACCCATTGATGTGAGTTATTCTCCTTGCTTACCCTTTGAGCCTTTCCTCTGTTTGTGTTGCACCTTATTCACTATACCTTTAGCCTATGCATGATCCTCATACCTTAGCCAAAGTCTAGTGGATGCAACACTTCTACATCTAGTTGGGTATGCTGTGAGATTAGTTCCATCTATTTACATGCCCTCCATTTGTAGTGCTTGTTTTGAAAGAGTATGAGTTAAGAGTTTGCATTTCCCATGTCACTCACACTTTTGTTTTTACTTCTCGAAAAAAAAGAGAAAAAAAAAGAAAAAAAAAGAAAATTAAAAAGAAAAATTAAAAAAGAGAAAAAAGAAGAAAAGTGAAAAAAAGAGAAGTTGTCGATGAGTGTGTGGAATGGTGTTTCATTCAATAAGTTTAACCAACTCTTTCAACATGTTTTTTTATGGGGTTTGATCTCATTCTCAATTGAGGTGTGAAGTGGATTTTTGTTATTGCTGAAGTGTTGCACTCCCTGGTCCCTTTGCTAGTAGCTCGATATTTCATATAATGATTCCCCTTCTCACCCCATAACCTTAGCCCCATTACATCCCTCTTGAAAGTCCCCATGGATGACATCTTTACATTTTGAATGAGTGGTGGAGAATAAAGAGTCTTGCCAAGTATATGGTAGTTTGCACGATTAGTTTGTGTATTGAGTGCACCTCTGCATTCCAAACACATTGAGAGGAGCGTTTCACTTTATTCCAAAGTGAGGTCCTACCGGTCATGCTTACTCGTCATGAATTGGGGATTGTATTTTCCTGCTACATGAGTCAATATTGGGTTTTTTGGTTTGTTATATCTAGGTAGGGTGATTTATAGATGGTGTATGTGCTGTTTTGAAAAATATTTTGAACACCATGACTAGGTCGTCTTTGATGCATGGTTTTTCGATCAGTTACTTTTTATCTCTTCTTTGAGGAGGATACGTTTAGAGGTTTCTCTCCATTTTTCTGACCATTTATGAGTTAGTCTCGCTTAGGGACAAGCAAGAGATAAGCATGGGAGACTTGATAAACCTCTATTTTAGCATCATTTTAGCCCCTAGTTGACCGTTTTTCCTATTGTTTTCATGTTTAATCTTAATGAGAAAGGGGTCAAATTAGCCTTCTTTGGTTTAAATTCTGCTCATGTAGTGGTTCTTCGTATTTTCAGGAGTTTCTACTAAGAAAACGGGAGATCTACTAATGTTGGTAGAAAGGAAGGCCAAGAAGATGAGTTTCAAGTTAAAGAAGAGGTTGGCTGAAGCTTCACGGGAACTAGAGATTCGGCACGGGTATCCCGTGCCATGCGGCACGACTGTGCCATGCCAAGATTCAAGCCGATCATAGCCAGAGATCTGGCATGGGTACCCTATGCCAGGTGGCACGTCTGTGCCACTCTCTACTTTCTGCGACTTAATTGTTTTTCGGGGGCTATTTTGAGGACATCTTGGTTTTCTTTTAAGAGCACTTTTCTAAGGTAAATTCTAGGTTTTTATTGGCAGAGTTTCTCAACACTTTTGGATTGAATTGCTAGCATTGAAGATTGTTCTACCTTTCCTCACACGATTAATTCAAGTTTGTTCTCTTAATTCTCTCTTCTCTCAGGTTTGTTATTCTAGGGTTTTGTGTTTATCATGTTTATTGAATTAGGTTTTGTGATTGTTGTTATAAATATGATTCTAGGCTAAATCTCCCAACTTAGGTTGGGATTAACGCTGATTATGCGTAGTTGAATCATGATTTAGCCCCAAACCCTTACTTTTCCTTTGTTTGTGTTTATAATTTCTACTATGCTCACCACATGTTTGATGAATTGCTCGAGAAATCGTTCATGCATTGTTATTAGGGTTTAGTGGAGCATTAAAAAACGAAACCTTTACCTAGCGTGACTTAGTAGATAATTAGGTTTTTGATATGAAAATAATCAAGGTTCTAATTAGGATATGAGATTTTAGACCTTGTAATCCTCTAATTTCTAGTCCCATAAGAATAGGTGACTATAGTTCTAGGATTAGTCTTCGACCGTTGAGAGAGGAAGGGGATGGACCAAATTGACAATCTATCCACTCATAATGCATACATGGGTTAATCTGATGGGGTTCGTAATTGATTCGCTAGCATAATCGTGTTGTTAATTCGAACCTAGGTGTTTTACTATTCTGCTATCTTACTCAACTCTTTAGTTACTATCTTTCTCTTAGTTTATATCCAAACTTACAACTTTGATTTGCCTAGATTGAGTAGATTAATTAGTTTTGGTAGTTGAAAGCAAGTTTTCTATGGATACGACCCGTGGTTGCGGTTGCTAGCTACAACTACACCATGTACTTGTGGTGTTTTTAACATAACAAGTTTTTGGAACCGTTGCCGGGGAACTTGTTCCTTTCAATATTAGATCCGATTAAAATACTTTAGACTAGGCTTTTATTTTTCTTTTTATAGTTTGTAGCTTTTCTTTATTCTTACTAGACACTGTTTATGCCGGGGAAGTGTTTGTTTCTTATGCATAGGAGGGACCAAGGGAGTCAAAACCTTGTTCCATTCAATCCTGAAATCGAAGCAACCACTCGAAAGCGAGGTGGAGAAGCAAGAAGAAAGAAGAGAACAGTAGTAAAGATGGCATGCCAAGATCAAAGGGTGTTGCGAGATTATACTATGTGGCAATTGTTGGGCATCACATCTTCTATAGTGAGCCCAACAATTAAGGCACATATTTTCGAACTTCGACCAGCCCTTATCTCATTGTTGGAGAAAGACCAGTTCAGTGGTCACCCTTCTGAGAACCCCAACATGTACCTTCACAACTTCCTTGCAAAGTGTGACACCATCAAGTTGAATGGAGTACCCGCCGATGCAATTCGAATGAGGCTCTTCCCATTCTCATTGAGGGATAGAGCCAGTGAATGGCCACAAAATGAGGAGCCCAACTCATTCACTAAATGGAAAGCCCGCTCCAAGGCCTTCCTCAACAAATATTTCCCACCAAGGAAGGCTGCGAAGCTGAGGATGGATATCACCTCCCTTGCTCAATGGGATGGGGAGTCCTCGTATGAAGCATGGTAAAGATTTAAAGACCTACAATGTCAGTGCCCTCATCATGGTGTTTCTGACTGGTTTCTAGTCCAGACATTCTATAATGGGCTAGAACAGTCAGTGAAGATATCTGTTGACGCTGCAGTAGGAGGTGCTCTAATGGGAAAGTCCATTGATACATCAAAGGCTTTGTTGGAAGAGATGACTTCTAACACTGATCACTGGTCTAGTGAGAGAGTCGGCCCAAAGAGAGGCAATGGAAAGTATGAGGTAGATGTAGTAACATTGCTGGCAAGTATGGTGGATGCACTGGCGCAGAGGCTCAACAGAGTTGGTACCTCCCTTGCTTCAAGTGGTTTTTCTTCGGGTCCATTGGTCGGGGTTTACGCTCTTTGTGAGACCTGTGGTATGCAAGGGCACACATATGTTGAGTGCTACAATGGTTCCCTTTCCATTGAGCACGCTAACGCCATGCATGCTTTTAACCTAATACCACTGCATAACAATCCATGCCCCAATGCTCATAGTTCTAGGTGAAAGAGCTATTCCAACCCCCCTTATAGAAACCCTAACCATAAGCCTTAGAATGCTATGGAGCCACCTGGGTTCCACTATAGAGCTCCCTACAACCTACCTCCTCTACCCCTACAGCTCAAGTCCAGTTTGGAGAATCTTATGGAGCATTTCATTCAGGCCTAAATTAAGACTAATGAAGCCCTCAGTGAGTCCATCAATCAGGTGACCTCCAAGTTCAATGCTATGGCTTTACACCAGAGGATAATGGACACTTATATTGTATAAATAGCTCAGCAAGTTAGCAATCTGTCCGTACCTCTGGGGCAACTACCAGGCTAGCCCAAGACTAACCCCAGAGGACACATCAATGCCATCTCTACAGCAGGTGAAGGGTTAGTAGAGAGTCCTGTGGTGGTTATTTAGGAGGTTGTTTCAGTTTCTATTTTTGCGGGAACACAGGAGATGAGGGATCTGGCGAGTTTGGGTGCAAATGAGAAAATCGCTTCTTTACCTCCAATTTGCCAGTATCAACGACTTGTAACCTACCCTCAGAGGGTGGCATGGGCTAAGCTATCTAAGCTTGAGCCTAGATTTACGAGATTTCTGGATCTGATGGGGAGGATTTATGTCAATGCTCCTTTCGTGGAGGCTCTCAAGGAAGCACCAGCATATTTGAGATCTTTGAGAGAGCTTCTTTATAGGAAAGATGAGCCTGTAGCGATCACAAAGGTCCCTATTGGAGAAGTGAGCAGTGCAGTCCTATAGAATAGGACACTCTCCAAGCTTCAAGATCCTGGGAGTTTTTCCGTCCCCTACTCTATAGGGGATCTACAGATTGAGAGAGCTCTTTGTGATCTAGGAGCTAGTGTGAGCCAACTGCCTCTTTCTCTCTGCAAGAAGCTCAAGCTTATAGACTTGGTACCCACTGACCTGACTATATAACTAGTAGACCGCTACATCAGGCGACCTGTAGGAATTCTAGAAGATGTTCTAGTTCAGGTGGGCAAGCTCCTTGTCCCATGCGATTTCATGGTGCCGGATCTGGAGGACAACCCCCAGGTCCCTATTAGTTTGGGGAGGCTAGTCCTTGCCACCATAGGGGCGGTGATTGATGTGCAGGCTGACACCATATCTTTCTAGCTTTGTAGGGAGAGGGTCGATTTCTATTTCCCTCTACACACAACATCCCCAGCTCCTGTTGCTCACTTATCTCTTGCAATCCCTCTATGTTCCGACCCCTCCGCCGCTGTTTCCAGGACAGAGATGTCTAGTGGGGATAGGGGTCCCCATATTAGGTATGCTACCATTCATTGGTCTTTGTCTGCCAATCCCAACCAGTCTTGGGATCACTTCTGCTTGTACTAGGGAGGTACTGGACCCTACACTACCATTCCATATTTCTACTAGTCCACCTCCCTTATCGCTACCTTCTACCATTTGGAGGTAAAGGTCAAGCTAAGGACCTAAAACAAGCACTTCTTGGGAGGCAACCCAAGTATTTCATTTTTTTTCTAAAAACAAAAGATGTCGTTCTTTTCCCTCATTTCTTCCTTGTCCTATGAATCTTTCTCCCCTTACTTCTTTGTGTATCCTTTCATTGAGGATAATGAAAGTCTTAAGCATGGGGGAGTGAGCTTGTAGCTTATTGGGCGAATTTGTGGATAATGGGGTAGGATTTGAATGACATCTCTTGCATTTGCATCATATAGATAGCACCTCATGTAGCTTATTTGGTTGTTTTTGCACTTATTTTCATTTAATAGAGCATGTAGTTTAGAGCATATAGGTTAAATTTTGCATCGCAAGAGGAGAAATGATCAAGCTGGTCATTCTTAAGCTTTCCAGGTACCCATCCTTACCCTTTTCTTCAGTATCCTCTATATATTTTACTGCTTTTCCAGTTATATTTATTGCTTTTGAAAAATTGGAATGAAAGTTTGTGAAACCCCTCCTATGATGATTACACAAGGGGTTGTGTGCCTTCCACCCTTGAGATTTATGTAGCTTGATATGATAGATCCCAATATGACATATTTTTGAGTGAGTTGCACTGACTGTGGTAGATTTTCCTTTGAGATGTTGAGCCTATTGACTATTCTTTACATGTAGTCTCATATTTTCCTTCTTGCTTGACTCATCCATGAAAGCATCTCTAGAACTTGGCATGTTTTTCTTCGAGATCACATTTGGCATGTGCATTGTGTTAATATGATTGAGGCCCCCTTTGTTTTGCTTAACCACATGAGCCTAAAAGCCACCCATTAATGTTAGTTATTCCCCTTGCTTACCCTTTGAGCCTTCCCCTATTTGTTGTTGCACCTTATTCACTATACCGTTAGCCTACGCATAATCCTCATACCTTAGCCAAAGTCTAATGGATGCAACACTTCTACATCTAGTTAGGTTTGCTGTGAGATTAGTTCCATCTATTTAGGTGCCCTCCATTTGTGGTGCTTGTTTTGAAATAGTATGAGTAGAGAGTTTGCATTTTCCATGTCACTCACACTTTTGTTTTTGCTTATCAAAAAAAAAGAGAAAGAAAAAAAAGAAAATTAAAAAGGAAAATTAAAAGAGAATAAAAGAAAAATGAAAAAAAAGAGGAGTTGTTGATGAGTGTGTGGCATGGCGTTTTATTTAATAAGTTTAACCAAATCTTTCAGCTTGATTGTTTTTTTTGTGGGGTTTGATCTCATTCCCAATGAAGGTGTAAAGTGGATTTTTGTTGTTGTGGAAGTGTTGCACTTCCTAGTCCCTTTGCTAGTAGCTCCACATTTTCTGTAACAATTCCCTGTCTCACCCATAACCTTAGCCCCATTACAACCCTCTTGAAAGTTCCCATGGTTGACATATTTGCATTTGCATGAGTGATGGAGAATAGAGAGTCTTACCTAACATATGGTAGTTTGCATGATTGGTTTAAGTATTGAATGCACCTCTACATTCCAAACACATTGAGAAGAGTGTTTCACTTTATTCCAAAGTAAGGTCCTACTGGTCATGCTTACTCACCATGAATTGGGGATTGTCTTTTCCTACTATGCGAGTCAATATTGGGTTGTTTGGTGTGTTACATCTAGCTAGGGTGATTTATAGATGGTGGTGTACGTGCTATTTTGAAAAATATTTTGAACATCTTGACTAGGCCGTCTTTGATGCATGGTTTTTTGATCACCTACTTATTATCTCCTCTTTGAGAAAGGCATATTTATAGGTTCATCTCCAATTTTCTGACCATTCATGAGTTAATGTTGCTTAAGGACAAGTAACAAATAAGCATGGGGGAGTTGATAAGCCTCTATCTTGACATCATTTTAGCCCCTAATTAACCCTTTTTCCTATTGTTTTCATGTTGAATCTTGATAAGAAAAGCATTAAATTGGCCTCCTTTGGTTTAAATTAAGCTCATAAGTGGTTCTTCATATTTTCAGGAGTTTCTGCTGAGAAAACGAGAGATCTGCTGATGTTGGTAGAAAAGAAGGCTAAGGAGATGAGTTTCAAGTCAAAGAAGAGGTTGATTGAAGCTTCAAGGGAACCAATGATCTAGCACGAGTATCCCATGCCATGTGGCACGACCGTGCCACGCGAAGATTCCAATGGGTCATAGCTAGAGATCTGGCATGGGTACCCTGTGCTGGGTGGCACAACCATGCCACCCTTTACTTTCCATCACTTAATTGTTTTTTGGGCGTTGTTTTGAGGACATCTTTTGAGAGCACTTTTTTTAGGCGAATTCTAGGCTTTTGTTAGGAGCATTTCTCATCACTGTTGGATTGAATTGTTAACATTGAAGATTGTTCTACCTTTCCTCGCACAATTAATTCAAGTTTTTTCTCTTAGTTCTCTATTCTCTCATCTTTGTTATTCTACGGTTTTGCGTTTATCATGTTTATTGAATTGGATTTTGTGATTGTTGTTATAAATATGATTCTAGGCTAAATGTCTCACCTTGGGTTGGGATTAACGCTGATTATGTGTAGTTGAATCATGATTTAGCCCCAAACCCTTACTTTCCCCTTGTTTGTGTTTATGATTTCTCCTAATGCGCACCACATGTTCGATGAATTGCTCGAGAGAGAATTCATCCATTGTTATAAGGGTTTAGTGAGCGTTGAAAAACGAAACCTTTACCCAACGTGACTTAGCATATAATTAGGTTTTTAATATGAAAATAATTAAGGTTCTAATTAGGATTTGAGATTGTTGGCCTTATAATCCTTTAATTTTTAGTCCCATGAGAATAGGTGACTATAGTTCTATGATTAGTCTTCAACCCTTTAGGGAGGGAGGGGATGGACCAAATTGACAATCTATTAACTCATAATGCATGCTTGGGTTTGTCTGATGGGGTTAGTAATTGATTCGCTAGCATAATCGTGTTGTTAATTCCAACATAAGTGTTTTACTATTCTTCTATCTTACTCAACTTTTTAGTTGCTATCATTCTCTTGGTTTACGTCCAAACTTAAAACTTTGATTTGCCTAGATCGAGTAGATTAATCAGTTATGATAGTTAAAAGCAAGTTCTCTGTGGATACGACCTTTGTTTACCGGTTGCTAGCTACAACTACATTGTGCACTTGCAGTATTTTTAACATAACATTGATCTAAACAGATGCACGTATCCAGATAAAACTATAATAGTTAAGATCCATTTTAGAAGTGGAGAAGAACACTGAGAAGCCGCTCGGGTTCCTTCTTGCTCCTATGGTTCTTAGCCAGTTCAGGCCATATGCCAATTGGGTTTTTTGTTCCCCATAATGTGTGTTAGGCCAGACTTTTATACGTTCTATGTCTTTTCTCTCATTTTTTTTCTAGACCTAAATCAATGACTAATCCGCTGAGCCCCTAACCATATAGTTCGGGGCATAAATTTCATCATCAAGTATTTTATAACACCGAGACACTATTTTTACGTGTATACAACTGTTAGGGAAATAAAAAGGAGAAAGCATGATGGTTGAAGTGGAGGAGAAAAGAAGAAGGCAAGTGAAAAAGTAAGGGGGGATAACACCCCCCCATTATACCACTAGGGGAAGGTCTGCCTTCTTCATCCTCTACATCGACATCCAACAAGGGAAGAGGGATATATATATACATAGAGAGAGAGAGAGAGAGAGAGAGAGAGAGAGAGAGAGAGAGCTACGCTCAGGTGCCTATAATAATTGGTCGACCGATTTTTCGTGGGCAACGGGAGAGCTAAAGAGCTTAGTTGCAATATAGAGAGGGAAATAAGAGGTCATGTTGGATAAGCTGCAACTCAACCATCACCCAAACCCCCTGATCGCGACCACCACCACCATATATGGTGACTAAGTTTGTTGTTAGTGAGCAAAAGAAAGCCAAGGTATAAGATAATGAGGATAGCGTGTATAAAACTCTAACAATCGATTGTGGAAACACTACAAAAAAAACCACTTTTTAGCAATGATAAAAGTCATTGATAAAGTTAAGGATGTCGTTGCAAAAAACATTTATTGCAACAATACTTGTCGCTGCTTTGTCACTACGAGTAATGACACTCTGAAAGAATAAGGCAATGACTTTTGGTGATTGTAAAAATGCTATTTTTGCAACAATTAGTGTCATTATGGTAAATCATTATAAAACATATTAAGTTAGATAGACAGGCAAGATATCTTTTGCAACAACAATTGTTTATTAGCAATGTAGAAGTGATTGCAAAACAAGGATATTTTACAGCAACGTTATTGTTGCAATAGATACAATTTATTTTTGTGATAAAGTTGTGATAGCAAATATTCTATCTTTCATAACAACATAAGTTGTTAGTAAAAACTCCATTTTACAACAATTGTATTTTACAACGAACATGGTCGTCGTAAAAAATAATTCTTCAGCAAGAGCATGTAGCTTATTTTTATCAACTATAAACCTATGTCATACAAGTTTTTTAAGATAGATATAATACATGTGTTGTGCACCATGGACAAATCCAAAAGGTTATGTTTTTCTATGGATAAAGGTATGCTTAGACTGTAGAAGTACATAAGTTGTTGTAAGCATCCACAAACCATAATATGCATCATAGTAAAAAGTATCACAATCACAGTCCTTCTTTATCAAACCTAATAACATACTCCAATAAGATAGTTGACTACAACCAACTGGTAAAAGTTTTGGTAAAACTATTCTGAATTGGCACACATCTACTCCATGAATCCTGTACATACCCTTTAAACAAAAAAGAAGAAAAGAAGAGAAAGAGTTAAAAATATAAGAAGCACCCAAAAACACCTTGATATTAGAATTCAAGCATAAAAATAAATATTTATTGGTGCTACACCAAAACTGCACTAACATTAGGCCATGGCAGTCACAGGTGAACATGGGACGTAAGGTGTTAGATATCTCGTCCAAAAAGGGGCCCCCTTCCCAAATACTAGCAAACTTAGCACCCTAACAACCATATACACCATTTTTTCCCCCAAAATAAAGTATCGCATAGTTTCGACATTAATTCAACCGCAAGATACAATACCATGATATTTAATGACACCCTAATCCAATGAAAGTAGATATCACAACATCCTTAGTCTTCACCAACCTCAAATTAATAGGTTGATTACATATAATGAGTAGACTGTAATTCAACATAATCATGCTCTAAAATTGTCAAAGTAATAATCGTCAGGTAAATACTCATATTTTTTAAAGGGAAAAGGTACCAATATTTGTAAGGTGAGTACTCTTAGCTTTATTTCTAAAAACAGTTCTTAGGTTTGTTAGGTAAATACTTTTACCTTCTTTTCTTTGAAGAGCAAACCCCCCCCCCCCTCAGATATCTATAATATAAGCATAATCCCTTAAATGAGTAGTAGGACATGCACAACCCCCTTAAATCAGTGTGCGTAAGCTTTTATTTGGACCAGAAAAACATTTGCAAGGAAGTCACTCTTACCTTTATGGATGAAAATTATTTCTCTGAGTTACCACCTCCGCAAATAATTGCCTCTTCAAGTCTTCCATTTGTTGTTTTTGCAGCTCTTTGTACTCTTTAGTTACTCCCTACTTTTTTCCAACTCCTTTATTCGCTGATCTTATACGTCATATCTTTTCTTGTTATTTCTCCACTATCTTTTTTATTAGGAATTGCTGTCTTCCTTTAGAATAAGGACATATAATTATCCCTTTCCCAAGAAGATACCCTTGGGATAGAGAAAGAATAGTTAGAGAGAGATGCTCTCCAAATCAAGGACCTGCACAACACCATCCTCCATATCTCATTGCTAAGGTTAACAATTCAGCTAGGTTAGATGCGACTTATGTGTTGACCCGATGGATTATGAGATGGTCTCTGCTGATTTTCCCTTACCATTGATATCATTAGCGGTGAGTAGGCAGTCATTTCGAGATGCACTTGCGAGATCTGATAGATTGTTCCCCACGATCCAACACATAATAGAAGAGAGGAAAGAATTGCTTGAAGTAACCATAATCCCTTAGACACCGCATCGTGTGCAATTTTATTTGGATCAACTTCGACTACTTCAGCTCCCTGGAACCGCACTTTAATTAGTAAGATGTTGGGTATAACGGTAAGATTTGATATAATTCAGCAGAAGATTTCTTGCATATGGAAAGCACATGGTAAACTTGAAATTATTAATTTAGGTCAGGACATTTTCTTATTTCGATTTGAACTCCAGGCTTATTTGAAAAAGGTGCTAGGGGGGGACCATGGTTCTTATTTGGCCACTACCTTATGCTAACTCGATGGAAACCAAATTTGAGGCCTTCTTCAAGCCCTTTCTCCACCATATTAGTGTAGATACTATTCGATGAGTTGCCAGTTGAATATGTTAATAAGCTTGCTTTATTTGATATTGCAAAGTTTGTAGGTACCCCGATTAAAATGGACTTTACGACTAATTCCATTTTTCATGGGATGTATGCGTGTGTCTCTGTTGAACTCTCGCTTCCTAAGCATTTTATACCAAAAATTTGTGTCTAGGAATGCTTGGCAATATGTAGAATACAAAAGTCTCGATCTTCTTTGTTTTCATTGTGATATGATAAGTTATCTCAAAGCTCAATATCTGACAATGATAGCATCATCATCCAACTCTGGAACTATGGTGCCTAACTTTAAAAGCCTAGGTGGCCAGTCAAATCTCCACTCCACTTCAGCTTCTTCCATCTCATTAGGCCAATCCGTGGATTTCCAAATTAGGAAAGAGTTAGGCCAAACCAAGGATCCCTAGGGAGACATCCAATGGACTTTGGTTATGGCTAAATGACGTAATTCCTCAACAATAATACTAGGACAACTAATCGTTTTGGGATGGGCCAAAGAAACCCCATCCTATTACTAGGCCTAATTCTCAAATTTCTATTATAAGCAAGCAACTAAGTCCTTGCATTACCCTTTCTGATCATTGAACTTTTCCTCTTCCCCTCTATGTCTTCTCTCCTGCAGAGGTCTATACATTTCTTTAGCCCATAAAATTTAGACATTACTCGGATTTAATTCCAGACTTCATGTGTCCCACTATTCCTTCCCTTAACAGTTACCTATCCCCCTATATGCAAATGAACACTTATAATGAGATTTAGCTGCCAAACTTCTCATGCACTCAATCTATTGTGGTTCATAGTATTAATTAGTCCTCCACCTAGACGCATTTGTGTTCTAGCCGACCTCTCTATCCTTCTCTGTCAACTTCTCCTTCATGCTGTATTTCAATTACTAGTACTTGCAATGCAACCCACTCCCCTCCATCGTCTACTCTACCCCCATAACACTCCACCATAGTCAACATAACCTATGACTGGAGACTCCACCATCACCATCACCTGACTGGTCTTTTGATCCAAATGACCCGCATTGCTCAGGTGATACTCCACCTACAGTAGTTAAATAACCTGAACCCTTCTTCCCAAATGGTGCCCCCCATATCGCCCATCAATTATCTCCTCCAGCCCTTCCCCCATCCACTCCCCAAGTTCCCCAAAGAGAGAGCAACCTATTCCCTTGCTCCCTAACTCTAGGACTATGGACATTCTTAGCCTAACTGAATAAGATAGCAGATGCTGATCTTTGGGCCTCGATGGAGAGAGAAATAAAGACCGCCATTTCGACTCAACGCATCAAGCTCCTAGCAACCTGGAGTCACCAAGACTCACGCCTACTCCCACTTCACCCCCTTGAAATATTCAATCGAAAACACTAACAGCAACAGGTGTCGAAACAGGTCTGAATCAACCCAAAGATCTTATTCATTACTTCAAACTTCAAGACCCCACACCGTTCCTCAGGATCAATGCCTTATTCCAATTCCTGAAGAGATATCTCCCAGTCATAAGACTCTACCTGTTACCAGAAAATATACCCTTGGTCCAAACAACACAGGATATGGATACCCAAAGCAAAGAGATTCAAAACCTACACTCGATGGTGAAGACATCCCTATCGAGCAAACATCAAATGCATCCCATGGATAATTACCTTGCTAAAATAATTACTTAGAATGTTCGAAAAGGTGCTAGTTAGTGATAACTTTTTCCTCTATCGAGCAAGCTGGTTAGAGGTGTATCCCCACACTAAGGTAACCCACCATTGCCCTCTTCTTATCGAACTTACTCCACGTGTCCCTCAGGTAGGCACATCTTTTAGAGGGACAGTGGCTAAGACTCGACATCTAGATTTTACCTGGTTTTTTCTTTTGTTTAGTCAACTTCCAATCCTTTTTTACAAAACTTGCATAAATTTGGCAAAGCAGCTCCGTTGTGGCATAGAGTAGTTTTTGGCTAGAATTTTAGGGATCGAAAAGCCTCTTTGCTATCATAATAACAATTACCTTTTGGAGCTCCAAAAAGACCTTTTGTCCTATCATGATCGGTTGTTTAAAATGGAAAAGAGTATGTAGGCACAGTTAGCAACCATCTTTATAAGGATTTTAATACTAAATATTTTCACATGGTAACCAAGAACAGTCTTGTTAGCAACTACGGTCATAAATGAATAATGAAAATCAAGTTATTTCTGAGGTTACTAAATTTGAACCTTTAACTAAAGATTTTAAAACCTTTTTTACTTCAACAAAGGTCCATTGTGAGCAACCATGATTGTTGCACCAATCCAACAGGGCCCAAGTCATCTAGCTCACCTAGATGCTCCGTTTGAGTTAAATGAGATCTATGTAGCACTTCAACAAATGAATTCTTTGAAATCACCTAGGCTGGATGGGGTCCAAGGCCAATTCTATAAAAAGGGTTGGCCTATCATAAAGAACTCCCTTTTCACCCTTTTTAATGATATTTATCATGACCAGCCAAGCTTGCCACACTTAAAGACTATTTTATCAATTTGATTTCCAAGATTGTAAACACAACCTAAGTTCAAGATTGTAAACTCATTAGTCTTCGCAATACATCTCTCAAGTTGTTTAGTAAATTGCTGGTCAATCACTTAAAACCCTTACTGACAGACCCCATTAGCCCAACACAATCTAGTTTTATTCGTGGCCGTCATATTATAGATAATATTATTTTGGGCAAAGAGCTGGCCTATTCCATCTATCGATCTAAGAGGAAATAACTTCCTCTTGTTATTAAAATCGACCTTTCTAAGGCGTATGATAGCCTTGAATGGGATTTCATCCATGATACCCTCTTTTTTTTTTAACTCCCCCTATAATTATCCAGCTTATCATGTATTCTATTACAACCTCATCCTACTGAGTCCTCTGGCAAAGTATACTTAGACAACCATTCTACCCTTCTAGGGGAATACGATAAGGTGACCTATTGTCTCCTTATATTTTTGCTTTATGAATGGAGCGGTTGTCCCGCTTAATTGATTCTAAGGTCCGTCAAAACGAATGGATTCCGTTTACTAGTAGGAGTTTTTCTATTTCTTATGTCTTCTATGCTGATGATGTAGTTCTCTTTGGATGTGTCACTTTTGAAAATGTTTATAAAATGCCAGGAGTTCTAATAGAGTTTAGCTGTGCTTTAGATTTATCTATTAATCGTCTCAAATTTCGTCTAACCTTCCCTAAAGCACTTCCTTGTAGCCTAAGAAGGGTCCTTACTAAATCCAATAGGATTCCAACTTCCACTTCCTTTGGGAAGTACCTAGGGTTCCTCTCCTGGCCTACAAATGCAGACCAATGTATTATGATTTTATTATTTCCCAATTTTGGAAGAAGTTAGCAGTTTGCCAATCCAAATTTCTTAATTTAGCCACCCGAGCTGCTCTTGCCAAGTCGATGTTGTCTGCGCGTCCAATCTATCACACGCAAACTGGTATGCTTCTACAAAAAAACTATCACTGGGATGGAAAAAATAATGACAAGATTTATTTGGAACAAACCTAACTCTACTCGGTATTTAGCCCAGATTAGTTGGAATACTCTTTGTAATCTTATTAATGAGGGTGGTCTGGGGCTAAAAATGCTTAAACCTTGAAACAAAACTTTTATCGCTAAGATAGCATACAAGTGTTTTTGTAATGAGGGCTTGCTTTGGGTCCATCTCTTTAAAGAAAAAGATCTCTACTCCACTCCCTTTGATTTAGCCTATCCGCAACCATACCATTTTGCTTTATGGATAGATGTCCTTTCAATCAAATAGATTGTCCTAAGTCTTTCTAAGATCAAGATTGGCAATAGACAATCCACATCCTTTTGGTTTGATCCATGGCTGTAAGAAGGACCATTATACATTCTTAACTCAGTTCGTGTTCCCCCTAGGTTTGACCACTTAAGAGTTAGTTCCTTTATTGACGGTGGCCAATGGAACCTTCACTCGACAAGCTCTTTTATTGATCTTGGCACTTGCAGGGCCATTCTAGGTACCAAAATTGGTAGTTCCTCACTTGATGAGTAATAACGTATTTGGCTCCTTAATGCTTATAGCACATTTACAATGACCTCCTACTATCTTGTCATTAATATACTTTCCACCCTCTTACCTGTCCCCGTTTCAACTGGAGTCTTGTCTAGAAATCCTAGCTCCCTGCCAAAATAAGGTCCCACTTTTGACATCTTCTTCATTCTTCCTGGCCCTTAGTTGCGATATTGGCTAGATGGATAAGGGATCTAGATCCTTACTGTGTCATATTTCATACACAAGAAGAATCAAACATTCATACATGACAATTTCTTATATGCTCCCAGAAGCGCATGCTCTTATTGTCTACGTGTATCTATTTTCCGTGCATGTATTTATCATATATTATTTTTTTAATATATTTTTACTGATGTAACTCTTAAGAGTATGTGCTCCTAGGAGTATGATGTACATATTGTTCGGACTGTCGGTTTGCGGCCGCCACTTGGACCAAATTTCTCCCCTTATTTGCTACCTTGTATTATGACTCCTTTTTTTAATGTGGGTTAGAAAGAATAGCTTGTTTATAACCTATCCACTATGGGGACCCTTCCTGGGTTAGAAGTTTTATAGTCATTTGCTGGCACATTTGGTGCTGTTGAAATAGGTGTGTTTTTCGTTTTGAATGTTTACCCTCTAATATAGTTTGGAACAATATATCCCAGTACATTAAGTTTCTGTCCTTTGTAAAGGATAATTTATATAAAAAGAAGGAGCGCATCATCATGTGGAAGTCACCCTCCCAGCCTACGTACAAGCTTAATGTCAATATTTAGTAGGATGGCCCACACACTAAATTTGTAGGAGGAGCGATTATCTATAATTCTACGATGCAATGGTTTGTGGGTCTAACGAAGAGAACTTCTGGTAGTTATGCTTTACTGGCTTTGCTCCATACACTTCGAAGATTCTATTGAGAAAGCTTGGGATTTTCATCTGAATAACTTAGAGGTTGATTTGGAGAACAATGTGATTGAACACATTCAGCTTAGACCATTACACACTCTTCCTCATCTGTTTGATATTGCTTGTGAAATCATACCACCTTACTTGATTTGATACTAGGAGGTGATTGGGTGACCATTAACTATGCAAAGAAAAAAGTGAATCTGGCTGCTTTATGCTTGCATTTATTTGTTAGGATCAACAGGAGGCAGTTCTCACCCATCTTCGCCTACCTTCACAGCTTCTGACAATGGAGGAAGATGTGTCTTCTCTCCTCCGATTCTACTACTGGCTCCCTATATTGATGTATTGGGCAAACACCCATTTTGCCATTTATAATTCCTCTAATTATGGAGTTTCTTCTACTTAATTATGGTTCCTGATAGGATATTAGTCTTTACCCACTCAAAGGTGTGGTTGGCTGATGGTTAGCGACATATCTTCATTTTGGGTAGAATAGGATATATAGTCCTGGTGCTTGTAAGTGTTTGCATGTAATGCTTGACTGTTTTCAATTAATTAAATATCCTTTTCTTTCCTCAAAAAAACCAAGAAGGTACCCTTACCTGTGAGGTAAAACTTCTCCTAGTATCTCATCATGTCTCATTGCATCATAAAACCTAGCAACCACATTTTTCAATTTGTCCTACTTACAAGTCTATTCAAAACATACACAAAAGTAATTAGAATATCACAATTTTCTTATCAAACTTACACTAAAGTTCTATATATATTAGATCAAAGCATACATATATCTCCTCCGAACGACTACTGTCAGACCATTCATGCACTCTATCAATTTTATGAGTGTGCTAAGCTAGCCAAATTTTTTTAATTACCAATCACACATTATACACCAAGCGACCCAGTGAAAGGTCAAGTGCAGTTTCAGATGTAACTTAGTAAGCCTACTATACAATGC
This sequence comes from Selenicereus undatus, assembly GCA_017589665.1. NCBI lineage: Eukaryota > Viridiplantae > Streptophyta > Magnoliopsida > Caryophyllales > Cactaceae > Selenicereus > Selenicereus undatus. Next base: position 73,769,700 of record JACYFF010031959.1, on the reverse strand, counting down.
TTTGTTTCAGTAAATGAATGAGGAGAAAACTACTCCGACTAACTTTACATGTAATATCGATTGTTCATACTAATACATATAACCTTGATTCGCTTATTTTCATGCATCACAACCTTTCCTATAGTAAAAAACATATAGAATACAAATAAATTACATTAAAGCAATACAAATGTCCTGGTTCCTCACTCATGGCACGCACAAATTATTGGCATGTAAATTCTTTCTCTTTTTAGGGGAGGGAGTGAATAAGCCTTTTATTTCCAGCAAGTACTATTATGTTTTGTTGGATGCAATGCAATGACAATGTAATGCAGTCAACTTTGCAATGCAATCACGATGACTTAGTTTGCGGTAATCATAATTACAAAATAGTTCTTTTGTTGCAATACTCTCATATAACTAAACAAAACACAAGTACAAACTTATTTGCATTACAAGGTTGTTTACATCTAACCAAATATTTTTTTAATTAAACATAGGTTTAGATGGCAATTATAAGGCCATACCGTTAGCCATCTTAAAAATTTTAAAGAGAGAGGTGCACTAGGGCTGAGGAAAACCTAGTCAATTCATATCAATACAAAGCTTCCCAGGTTAACTACCAAGCTTTCTATCTGGCATTGTTTAGCTTTTTAAAGAGAACCATGACCAGAGAAACCATTGCGAACGGCGAAGCCTCTTCGGAAGAAATCGATCTAAGGGCTAGATCCACGAAGAAAGTTAAACGTGGAGCACAGCAAACTGATTCCCAGGAAGTTGAAATGGCAGAGGTGGAGTGTGTGCCAGAAACAAATCCCATACGAGGTGTGACGCCGCTAGGACTGGAACGGAATGCAGATACAAACCCAGCCACCTTTCGAGACAAATTGCTGCAAAACAACCCCAATATATCTTTCACTAGCCACAACAATGCAGTTTGGGAGCCAGAGGCGGAAGCGTGGGATACAGAAGACGATGAACTGATGTTCCACGAACTAGAAGACCCAAGATGCCCAACCATCAGATTGACTAAAGAGGAGAAAATCTAGTTACGACGGCCATGGAAGAATGCACTCATAGTGAAACTATTTGAGAAAGGGATCGGCTACCTTCAACTAAAGAAGAGTCTGGCCATTAAATGGAATCTCAGAGGAGATTTTGCATTGATTGATGTGGGGGTGTGATTACTATGTTGCCCGATTCTCAAACCCCAAGACTACGAGCATGTCCTAACTCAAGGACCTTGGTTGATCCGAGATAACTATCTCACCATTCGTAAATGGGTCTCAAACTTCATTTCAGATGAGGAGCCAATTCGATACCTCACTGCTTGGGATAGAATTCCCTGCTTAAGTGTTGAATATTTCAATGAGCAATTCCTTCATAAGATAGGAGGAAAGATTGGCGAAGTGGTGAAAATTGACCGCACAACAGCATATGTGGAACGGGGGAAATTTATCAGAATGAGTGTTGAAGTAGACCTGTCAAAACCACTACTTTCGAAATTCAGATTACAGGGAAAAGTATGGAGAATACAGTATGAAGGACTCAAGTTGATATGCTTTAAATGTGGCAAGATAGGCCATAGAGAAGACAACTACCCCTTAGCCATGAATGGAGAACAGAACGGAGAACCCACTGAGAAAGGCCACGACCCAACTAGCGTTGTACCTGTACACAGGCCAGAATACTTGGAGGACTTTGGTACATGGATGTTGGTAAAGAAGCCACCTCGCCGGAGAACTACTCGGCAAAACATTACCAATACCAGAGACAAGGGGGACGCAAGCAAATCCAATCCGAATCGGGAAGCAAACCACGAACCCGGTTCGAGTGCCCGTGCCAAAAATGGCCAATGCTGAAAATGGAAATAATACAAACATGCCAAATAGATCGCCTATAACACCAAATTCTCAGAGGCAAGGATCGCGATTTGCCATATTGGGGGACGATCTGGAAGAAGAAAATCAAATCTTCGAATTACAACTGGAACATGCCAAGGGATTAGACCCAGTCGAAAATGAGGAAATCCATGAGGAATCATCCCTAGCGAAATTTCAGGAACAAAACTTAAGAGGAGAAAATCATACAGATGGCATGGCACCCCAAGCTCACACGTGTGCAGAGAATGGAACCACCCCAGATTTGAACGTCCAAATGGATTGCATAGTCATTAAGGAAACGGGACCACATAACCCCTTAGCCATTACCCATGCAGCTCCACAGCAAAATCCAACAAAAAACACCCAAATCCGCATTCAAAGATAGCAGAATGCTGCTACAGGCAAGGAAAATTGTTCTCCGTTTCAGTCGTATTCAGCTCAACGTCCTAAGCCAACACATGCTAGGCCAGCGCCATACACTAGGACATCAAATGCACATCGGGGTTTTATTACTCGACCCACCTCTTAGGAATTTCTACAAGGAATTCCTGACTACCTTGCTCCAACTCATTCCAGGGATCCACCACTAGCTCCATTTGAACGCAATTTGCCCCAGGCAAGAATTAATCTTAGATTAACTGGGAATTCCATACAACCAATACATGTCCCTCCCCTTGAAACGGAGGAGCAGGAGGAAGAAGTAGATGGGGAAGATCGCCATAATGTGCTTAACCCCACGGAACGTCGCTGCAATAGCTGAGGCCCAGAGGATCGGGCTACGTATTTTTCAGTTATCATTAATGGTTAATATGAATAACTCAGCTGTGAACACACCTATCCTTGGGTGGAATGTCCAAGGAGCAGGAAGCAAAGGATTCCGCATTACGTTAAAAGAACTTGTTCGGAAGTATTCACCAAAAATTTTGCTGTTGGTGGAGACAAGAATAAGTGGCATCACAGCAGATGACGTTTGCAAAAAAATAGGCTTTGATGGGATATTTCGAGTAGAAGCACATGGCTTTAGCGGAGGAATTTGGGTCCTTTGGCTCCAAGACGAGGTACACCTCAAGATCAGCTCCTCCTCTGCACAGCATGTCACGATGGAAGTATTAGAAGGGGATTCGGAGCGCTGGATTTTATCTGCCATCTATGGAAGTCCGGATGAGCAACGAAGAACGGAGTTATGGGGAGAACTTGAAAATTTTGCCCAGCTTACATCTCGCCCATGGCTTCTTATTGGCGATTTTAATGATACTCGATCAATGGTAGAATGCCGAAACTGCAGTGCTCATTTGGCTCGTCGATGTGCACACTTCAACAATGGGATTGAAAATAATAGACTGATCGACCTTGGTTTTTCAGGCCCGGAGTTTACGTGGGCACGAGGCCTTAATCCAGAGACTAGAAAGTATGCAAGACTGGACAGGGGTTTATGCAACCAGGGTTGGAGGTTGAGATTTCAAGAAGCAGGGATACGACACCTCATCCAGAATCAGTCTGATCATCGTCCACTATTACTCTCCCCAAACGGCTTCGTACCTACGCACCATGTTCAACGGCCTTTCAGGTTCCAAGCTGCCTGGATCACCCATGAAAACTTTGATTCATTTCTTACCCAAAACTGGGACATCAGCATACCACTGTACCCCCTTTTGACTCGAGTCTCAGTAGCCATAGCAGAATGGAATAAATCCGTGTTCAGAAACCTTTTCCATCGCAAAAACAAAGTGTGGGCTAGATTGGAAGGGACCCAAAAACAATTGGCACAAACTCCAAATCGGTTCCTTGCCAAGCTAGAAGTGCAACTAAAGAAAGAACTTGACGAAGTACTGTCCCAAATGGAACTGCTGTGGTTTCAAAAATCCCGTGAGGATGCTATACGCGATGGAGATCAGAATACACGGTACTACCATCTTAGTACCATTATACGAAGGAAATTCAATCGAATCGATTCCATTCAAGACGCAAATGGGAATTGGGTTTGGGAAGAGCATGATGTCCAGGAAATGGTTCGTGAATTCTTCATGCAGCTTTATTCGGAGGATAACGAGACATATCAGCCGCATATCCTTCCCCACAACCGGTTTCCTAGAATAAGCAATGAACAACTTGCTCATCTTGGCAAACCATACGTGGGTAGCGAAGTGAAAAAAGCAGTGTTTGATATGAATCCCTACAAAGCCCCGGGACCCGACGGATTCCAAGCACTCTTCTTCCAAAAGTATTGGGACATCACTGGAGCCAATTTAATGCAGTTGGTGCTCAACGTCCTAAGGGGAAGTAACTTCCCAGATGAACTCAATGAGACCTACTTAGTCCTAATACCAAAGGTCCCCAATCCACAATCAGTGACACAACTTCGACCAATCGGCCTATGCAATGTTGCCTACAAGACTATCTCTAAGATGATAGTGAATAGGCTTAAACGAGTCATGGAGACGCTGGTGGCACCCACGCAATGCGGTTTCATGCCTGGAAGACAAATCACAGACAACATCATCATAGTTCAGGAGGTGCTACATACAATGCGTCGTAAAAGTGGGGCGACTGGCTATATGGCAATCAAAGTGGATCTTGAAAAAGCATATGATCGGCTACGATGGTCGTATATTAGGGAAACCTTACTCGAGGCAAACCTACCGCAACTCAAGGTGGATACCATAATGAACTGCATAAACCTCACCAAGTTCAATATCTTGTGGAATGGAAGGAAAACGCAGACATTCACGCCGTCCCGAGGAATAAGACAAGGAGACCCATTATCTCCTTATCTATTCATCCTGTGCATTGAACGACTAAATCATATTATTGAGGACATGGTGAACCAAGGGGCTTGGAAACCGGTCTATGTCAGCAGAGGCGGCCCTCCACTATCAAATTTGTTCTTTGCGGATGACTTGATTTTATTTGGAGAAGCAACTGTGGAGCAATCAAGAGTGGTTAAATATTGCCTGGACTTGTTTTGCTCAGCATCTGGACAAAAAGTTAGCACTCAAAAGTCTTTGGTTTTTTTCTTCAGAAACACTAAAAGACAAGTCAAGGAAGAAGTAAGTCAGGCACTGGAGATCCCGATCACCGATGATTTGGGAAAATATCTTGGAATGCCTACGATAAACGGACGAGTGGATAGACACACCTTCTGAGCAATATCTGAGAGAATAGACGGTAGATTATCCGGATGGAGGTCCATGGCACTGTCCACAGCCGGCCGTGCCACACTTATTAAATCTACGATCTCTTCTATTCCGTACTATGCAATGCAAATGGCTCGTCTACCACGGTCGCTATGTGATGACATTGACCGCAAAGCTCGAAGATTCTTATGGGGGGGAAATGTTGAGAACCGAACTCTACACAACGTAGCATGAGAGCAACTAATGAAGCCTAAGGAAGCAGGTGGGTTGGGGTTTCGTTTGATGAGGCAAGCAAACAGCGCACTTCTTATAAAGCTTAGCTATCGTTTGGCGACTGAAAGGGAGACATTATGGTCACGAATACTCCGAGCTAAATATTGTCAGGAGCGATGTGATCTACAAATGTTCAAACCCAAAAGTGACGCCTCCAATACGTGGAGAGGTATCCTTGAAAATATTAAGTTCCTCCGGCAAGGCTCGAAGATAGAGGTGGGCAATGGCAGGCAAACGATGTTTTGGCAAGATGACTGGCTTGGAAAATGACCCCTATGCAATGTCAGTACAGCACTGGTACCCCCCACCTTGGCAGAAGTTAAAGTGGCGGACATGTGGGATGAAAATAGAGGGTGGAGATGGGAAAGTTTCGCAGACCAAATTCCGCCAGAGTTCAGGAAAATCTTAGCTTCACAGAGTATTAGAAGTGGGGATGAATATGAAGACCAGATTGTATGGAATGACTCGAGGTCGGATGGCTTCTCGATTGCATCAGCATTGAAAATTATCAACCAGATAGACACTGGGATAACGAATCCTATATGGGACATAATCTGGAAATGTAAAGCTCCCCAACGGATTCGGTTTTTCCTTTGTCAGCTGTGCTAGAATCAGAGAGAGAGATTTTAGAGAGACAAACAATCTAATGTTGAGAGAGAAAGTAAGTTTTATTATATGTATGAATTTGTACAAGGAATGGATATATATACAGGCAAGTTCTCCTTTCTCATAACCAAGCCAATCCTGCCAGTTGTAACAAACCATGACATCAGCATAACCGACTTATTACAATAAATCATAACAAACTAAGCTAAGGAGGTTGATTGTCAGCAGGGGATATTTCCACACCCCCCCTCAAGCTGGAATGAGAGTCATACATTCCCAGCTTGTGAAGTAATATTCTGAATTGGCTGGAGGGTAAGATCTTTGTAAGCACATCAGCCAATTGCTCATTGGTGGGGAGGTAAGACAATTGTAATAAGTCTTCCAAAACCTTCTCTCGCGTGAAGTGGCAATCAATCTCAATATGCTTTGTACGCTCGTGAAAAACAGGGTTTTTAGCAATGGAAATGGCCGATTGATTATCACAATGAAGCTTAACAGGTTTGAGAGAAGTGACCCCCAACTCAGCAAATAACCGAACAAGCCATGTCACTTCAGAGGCAGTGTGAGCCATGGCCCTATATTCAGCTTCAGAGGAAGATCGAGAGACAGTACTCTGCTTCTTAGATCTCCAACTAATAGGAGAAGATCCTAACAAGATGATGTAACCAGAAACAGACCTTCTTGTAGAGGGACAAGAGACCCAATCTGAATCCGAATAAGCCTGAACTTGAAGCTGATCCGATCCTGTCAAAAGAATGCCTTGTCCAGCAGTGCCTTTGACATATCTAAGGGTATGTAATAAGGCCTGAAAATGGATGTCCTTGGGAGCTTGCATAAATTGACTAAGAGTCTGTACAGTGAAGCTTAAGTCAGGTCTTGTGTGAGTAAGGAAATTCAATTTCCCAATCAGAGTTCTATAGAGTGTTGGGTCTGAAATTGCAGCTCCATCCTTTGAGGATAGCTTGCAGTTAAGAGGCAGGGGAGTAGCAACTGGACTAGAATCATCAAGACCACTAAGCTGCAACAGCTCATGGGTAAATTTCTTTTGAGACAAGAAAGTGCCTTCCGGTAAATAGGCAACCTCAAGTCCAAGAAAGTAATGAAGACGACCAAGATCTTTAATGCCAAATAAAGCATTGAGCTTGGCTTTAACAAAGTCAGCCTCAGAAGTATCTGAGCCAGTGATGAGAATATCATCAACATAGACGGCAATGATGGTGATATGTGTAGAGGACTTATTGATGAACAAAGAGTAGTCACACTTGGACTGTTGATAACCAAGATCAGTTAAAGTACTGCTCAACTTCTGAAACCACTGTCGGGAGGCTTGCTTTAGTCCATACAATGACTTTTTAAGTCTGCATACTTTGTTTTCAGGATTGGGAATACCTTGAGGAACTACCATGTACACTTCTTCATGGAGATCACCATGTAGAAAAGCATTATTAACATCTAATTGTGAAATATGCCACTTGTTGTGCGTTGCTAAAGCAATGAGGCTGCGAATTGTTGTCATTTTCACTATAGGGGAAAACACTTCCTCATAATCAATCCCATATTTTTGTGTGAAGCCTCGAACCACAAGCCTTGCTTTGAGTCTTTCTAAACTACCATCAGCCTTAAGCTTAACCTTGTAAACCCATTTACATGTAATAGCCCTTTTTCCTGGTGGTAAGGAGACAAGTTCCCAAGTCTTGTTGGCTTCAAGAGCATTAATTTCCTTCTGCATTGCCTCTATCCATCCCTGATGTTGTATAGCTTCAGAGTAGCAAGAAGGTTCTATAATGGAGGTAAGAGAGGAAATATGTGCTTGACCTGAGGATGGTAACTGGTTGAAACTAACCAAGTTGCACCAGTGCTGCATAGTAGGAGGAGAGGAGTAAGCTGCTTGAGTGCAAACGTAATCATCAAGATATTTTGGCTTGTGGTGAGATCTGTTAGATCTCCTAAGTGGCAATGAAATAGGAACACGCTCAAGAGGTCTTGTATCATGTGAAGCAGGAATTGTTGTCTGAGAAGGGACAAACTCAGTGGGAATGAATTGAGATGAAGCAGTAGGACCAGGAATAGAGTACAATAAAGGAGTGGAATCTTCATAGGAATCACTGACACTATAGTGGTGCAGAGCACTCACAGAATTGTGAGAGAGGTGATAAGGAAAATGTGTTTCATAGAACACCACATCCCGTGAAGTAAAGACTTGTTTAGTGTCTAAATCCAAGAGCTTATAAGCCTTTTGGCCAAAGGGGTACCCAAGGAAGACACAGGGATGAGCTCTATCCTGGAATTTATCTCTTTTCCTAGTCAAGGTAGAAGCATAACATAGGCAACCAAAGGTTTTAAGGTTATCATAAGTTGGTTTATAGCCATGCAGCTTCTCGAAGGGAGTCTTATTGCCTAGAACGTGTGTTGGAAACCTATTGATGAGGTATGCAGCTATAAGCACACTATCACCCCAATACTTCAGAGGGAGACCGGATTGAATCATCAAGGCCCTAGCAACTTCAAGAAGATGCTTATGCTTTCTCTCAACAATACCATTTTGTTGTGGTCTCTCAACACATGATTTTTGGTGTATAATACCCTTATCTTTGTAGAATTGTAAAGCAGCAGTGTCCTGGAACTCGAGACCATTATCTGACCTAATGATCTTTACAACAGCACTGAACTGTGTTTCCATTTGCAAAACAAATGCTTGTAGAATGGGAAATGCATTTGATTTATGAGACAAAAGGTGTACCCATGTTGCTCTTGAATAGTCATCCACAATGGTCAGAAAATACTGAAAACCATTATAGGTCCTACATTTGTATGCTCCCCAAAGATCAACATGTAACATTTCAAATGACTTACAAGCCATATTAGTACTATTAGGAAAAGGCTGCCTGTGCAGCTTTGCTCTAGGACAAACCTGACAACTAACAGTTTGCCTCATGTTATTGCAAGGTAAACCTATATGCTTCATAGTATCAAAAGATAAATGCCCAAGTCTAAAATGCCAAAGATCAACATTAGACAAACGTAAATCTGAGACATAGGGACTTATTCTTTGTGTCTGTGCTGCCACAGCTTGTGGAAGACTCTTGGATTCATAGTAAGGCTCCTTCAAAAGATAATATAAGCCAAAATGCTCCTTACCAAGGACCATTGAACTCTGCCTGAGGTTGTCCTGAATCAGGCAAGTAGTGGGAGTAAACACAATATTAGAGGAAAGCTGTCTAGTTAACTTGCTTGCTGACAGTAAATTGAAATGAAAGGCAGGCACAAACAGAACATTTTGTAACATGATGCCATGACCTATCATGACTGAACCAATGTGAGTCACAACAGCTTGTTTACCATTTGGAATGGTAATAAAACAGGGTTGACTAACTTCCTGAGCATTTTGCAGCAAAGAATAGTGGGGAGTTATGTGATCACTAGCTCCGCTGTCGATGATCCAAGTATCATGCGCTACTGAAGTTAACAGACAAACTATGTTACCTGCAAGAAGACCAAGAGGAGATAAGTTCTCTTTCCCCAAGGCTTGATTGCTAGTATCCAGGTTGTGCTTGTTAAGGAGCTGAATCAATTGTGCATGCTGTTCTGGAGTAAACAGTGGTATCTGATGATTGACATGTGGCTGAGCAAAGTTGGATTGACTGGCGTAGTGAGGCATGGTAGAGAGCTGATGAGGATTAGGCGAGGCCCACTGTTCATTTGAAACTTGATTTGTGACTGATGCAGCAAAATTCTTGGGCATGTGCAGTTTGTGCCCTGGAGGATATCCATGGACTTTATAGCATCTTTGAATGCTGTGACCATGCATTTTGCAATGGTCACAATAGTACTGCCTTTTCTGAGGTTTTGACCCCTGACTAATAAGCTGTCTCTGTCGAACAGCAGTTCCTAGAGATTCTTGTCCCCAGCTAGTAGGTTGTGATAGAACCTGAGATGTGGGAGGTTGAGTATGCATTGCAGCAGCTTGAGGAGAAATATGAGATGTGGACTGTAGTCCTCGCTGATTTTCTTCTTGTAACAGCAAATTGTAAATCTCATCAATATCTGGAAAAGGCTTCATCATCAATATATTTCCTCTTATTGTCTTGTATGCCTCATTTAGGCCTACAAGGAATTGCATGATTTGCTGTTCTTGAACCAGATCGTGAACAGTTATGAAGGATTTACACTTCTCACCACAAGGACAAGTAGGGATGATGATCAAAGAGCTATAATCATCCCACAACTTCTTCATTTGAGTGAAATACTCAGCAATAGACAAATTGTTCTGAGAGACAGAACATAAGTCTCTTTCGATCTGAAAAATCTTTGTTCTGTCAATTTGACCAAACCGAAGCTCAAGTTGTCTCCAAACATGATGTGCTGAGGAAGAGAACAAAATGCTTTCTGAAATATTTTTGATTACCGCGTTCATGAGCCATGAGATCACCATTTTATCACATCTATCCCATTGATTAAACAATGGAGAATCTTCAGCTGGTTTTGAGCAGGTTCCACGAACGAACCCTATCTTATTTTTTGCAATCAAGGCTATTTCAACCGCCTTTCGCCAATGTCCATAATTGTGGCCATCAAGCAAAGTACTCACCAAGGCATTGTTAGGACTATCAGAGGGGTACAAGTACAGTTCATGAGAAGGATCTATAGTAATCAAACCTGTATTAGGATCAGTCCTCAAACCATTTTGATCATGAGAATTTTCTGCATCTCCTGCCATGAATTAAATCTGGATAAACCTCAAAGAAATTTGAAGTAATTGCGAATCAGAAACTCCAAATCGGTGAAAAAAAAAAAATACAGGAAACCTCCTTAGATCAAAATGGACATGCAAAACCACAAAGAAAGAAAAATCAATCTCTGAATCCTCGATGATGTAGGTTTGATCGATCGAAGATTCAAGCCGATCGATCGAAAAAGAAAGAAAGCAAATCAAATCAATTGGTGTAAGGCTTGGTTAGTTGTTGGATCTAAACAACTTGATCGAAAAAGAAAGAGAGAATTGGTTGAGGATTCGGAGCTCTGGGCTCTGATACCATGTCAGCTGTGCTAGAATTAGAGAGAGAGATTTTAGAGAGACAAACAATCTAATGTTGAGAGAGAAAGTAAGTTTTATTATATGTATGAATTTGTACAAGGAATGGATATATATACAGGCAAGTTCTCATTTCTCATAACCAAGCCAATCCTGCCAGCTGTAACAAACCATGACATCAGCATAACCGACTTATTACAATAAATCATAACAAACTAAGCTAAGGAGGTTGATTGTCAGCAGGGGATATTTCCACATCCTTTGGCTAGTGGCCCATGATACGATCATGACGAATGTAAACCGAACACATCGCAACCTCACTACTGACCCCTTATGCAAAAAATGTGGAATGGGGGAGGAGAGCACTCTGCATATTCTTCGGGACTGCGAGGCAGCAAATAAGATCTGGGAACAACTTGTCCTAGTGAAATATCATGCAAATTTCTTTACTCTCCAGCTTCGGGACTGGATGATGTTGAACCTGAAGCAAGCAAAGACCAACAAACACAAGTGGCCCACGATATTTGCAACTACAGTTTGGTGGTTATGGCGGTGGAGGAATATACGATGCTTTGAGAATCCAGATTTTGAACCCCGGAGACCATGTGAGTTTATATTAGAATGTAGCAGGGAAATAACAAAAGCAATGTACTCTACCTCAAGGATTGAATTAATCCCTAAAACTGAAAGGTTGATAAGATGGATAGCCCCACCAGATGGATGGATTAAACTTAATGCTGATGGGGCTTCACGTCGCAATCCAGGACAAGCAGGAGGAGGAGGTGTACTGAGAAACCATATGAGCCAGTGGTTTCGTGGATTCACGACAAGCTTTGGAACTTGCTCCTCTGTCAAGGCGGAGCTGCTCGCCCTACTGCAGGGTCATCGGCTAGGATGGTTGGGTGGAGTTAAGAAGCTTCTCGTAGAACTTGACTCGAAGACTGTGCTCAGTAAAATGCAAACTCCAGTAAGACCCCACCAACTTCATTATTTCCTTATGAAAGAATGCCAAGACTATATATACAATGTACAATGGTGTGTGGTAATAGATCATTGCTATCGTGAAGCAAATAGAGTCGCCGATCATCTTGCAAATCTAGGTGTGGAACAACTGGAGTCGCTTATCTTGCTTGACGCCCCTCCAGATTCAGTCAAACCCAAATTGATGGGTGATATACTTGGTGTACCCTATTTCCGCCTTGTGCGTAGTTAATAATAAAACTTAGGGGCTTGGCCCCTCATCTTGACCAAAAAAAAAGTAATTAATTAATGGATCACCATATTTCTACTCTGAGCATACTTCACTTTTGTTCTTATGTTATCATATCCTTTTTTTTGTTGACAAAGCTATCATATCCTATTACATGCACTTATTTTTTCATTTCTTTATCATTACACTAATTAACCATTAGCATTGACATTTAGCGTGTGTGTGTATGTATAGGTACATACACACACAAACATATATATAGATATTGATACACACACACACACACACACACATATATATATATATATATATCCACTTTGAAGGAGAGGTTCATGGTCTAATATTACTTAATACAAGATCTGATCTCCTTCCCTATGCTATGTTTACTCCCCTTTTGCTATACGCTTCTTGTCCTTCATGACCAAGAGGTGATCGCGACTGAGCCCAACAAACTACATATGGATATCTGTAATATAGATGGGAGACATTGAAAATAGGATACTGAAGTCACCGAAAAGTATTTATAATCCTTCTTAACCAATGTCATTCAAGTTGTTGGATAAAGAGTAACAATCGCTTAATCCCACACATAATTACACCATAATCACCATTAATTTGACAGTTACAAGGTCATTAATTCAGTATTAATCAGCCAATTCAATTCCATGGTTCTGTTACAAGCTTTGTGCTACTATAAAATAGTAGTGATCAGATAAGAGAAGGCACACAACTTAGGAGCAAACATTCCCTATGTCTAATATGCTCTCTACCCTCTCCGTCACACTAATCTAGCCATATTTGTAATTCAGGTTTGGGGTGTAGACTTCATTGCTGACTCTAGTCGCAACCTAATTTGTAGATTGCAATAAACAAATAAGACCCCGACAAGCTTCCTCATCAACGTAAGTCCTAATATTCTTACAGTGGTATTAGAGCCTTGTGTATTTGATGCTAGCCCCTAAAGATTCATGTTTAATAAATTTAGATTATAATTATGCTAAGAATGCGAATCTGTGTGATAACAGAACATGAATATATGTTCATATGCTAATGCTTTTTTGCTAAAACTAGTATGCCATATCATACGAATACTATTTTGTGTGAGATGAAATTATGCAGAACTGAGGTCAACACTAATATGTTGAAATTCATATGCCTCATGTTATTCTCATAATGTTCATGCATAAATCTCATCATCTGTTTGAAAAAAAAAAGCCACGCCTTAAACCAAGGCCACCCTTTTCCCATAACAACTCACAGATCTAAAAGTTAGACCCTTGAATGAACTCTCCTAAACTTAGATCTAGCTCACCCCAATACCTGTGAACCCAAAATAAGAAAGAAGCAGTTGAAATGAAAGAAAAATTGACTCACCCATTAGAATCGCGAGAAGGGATGGCACATGTGGGTCATGTGCTGTCGACAAAGATGACTTTGACCGTTTTCTTCCTCCATTTGGTCTCCATGCTCGCCGATCTACGTCCTTCTATTGAAAAACCACCCAAAAGGACCCAACGTAGCGGTTTGTGTGACACACACGCCACTACTAAGGTGGCGCATTGGGTAACTGGACAACCTCTAGTGAATCATCGATGGCCGATCTACACATGGGTGGTGGTATCTCTTCGGAAGACAAATAGATAAAGTCCGTGGGGCTTGATTGCGTGACGCATATATATGGTAATGTCATCATTTGCGTGTGGTGGGGGTAGTTTTAATGGTGGACCCAGGTGCACTGCTCACTGCCAGTGGCGACCATGGCTGCCTAGTGGCAAAGAAAGGGACCAAGCAGTGGGCCAAGATGGTCGTAGTTGGGGTTAAAAGATTTTGAAGACTAAGATTAAAACTAAGAGAGGTGGCAGAGTGAAGTAAGTAAGGAAAGGAACAGCCTCGTGAAAGACCGAGAGGTATTAGAGGCAGAACATCAGGTTTGAGAGAGAGAGAGATAGAGAGTCTAGAGGGTTCTGAGACCCGAGAGACAAAGGCCAAAAAGGCAAAATGGGGGTTATTAGGGTTGGCTCCCCCTTCTATCACCTTTACACACACACACACACACATAAATGAGGTGTGTGAATATATTTTTGGGATTATGTTTTTGATTGTATAAAAGTTCATAGAAAGAATGTAACCAGTTCCTTAATTGAATTGAAATTTTGAATTAGTTTTGATTAAGAGAACATGAACTTGTTATAAAAACATTAATATGTTTAATGTTGAATATTATATGTTAATTTGTTATATAAATTAAATTTAATTAGGATTCGTTAAGATCCATATTAATGTGTTTTTTTTATTGAAATATTGTAATTAAATTACTTAAATTCCTAGTTCATATTCATATGAGATGAATGACGAAATTTTAATAATTTAATTGCTTAAAAATATATGCCTTACATCTACCTTTTAATACTTATAGATATGACAATAAACAATGTAATGATTGGTGAATTACCCACTAGTTAGAAGTTAGAAGACACTAACTATGACATGTAAAAATGGAAGATTCAGTATCTTCTGAATGAAAGAGACTTGCCAGAACACTTGACGGTAGCCAAATTTCCACCATCAGACAAAGACAAATATGGCAAGCCCATTGATACTACTACTATGAAGTGTTAAGAAAGCCTCTTGGCCTACCAAGATTGGTCCAAGAAGGACCATAGGGCATACTTTACTATGTTGTACTACATACATGATGGTTTGATTTGAGAGTTTGAGGCATGTCCCACAGCTAAGGATATGTGGCACCAACTCAAAATCTGTTTTGGACAAACATCCGAGACAAGACTCTGTACCTTGCTCTTAAAATGGATGTAGCACAATGGACTCTAGTCGTGCCACGGCTGAGCATCTACGAACCATGAGTGCCATGATTCGTGATTAGGCAAGGAAATCTCTGAGGACGAACAATTCCTAAATATGATTTGGGCTATTCCTAATGAACCTGAACATTGGGTAATGTGAAGATTGTCTTAAGCCATTAAGATAACTTAAAGACCTTCGCAGAAATCTGAAGTGACCTTGAACTGGAGGTAGAATGCTAAAAATGTTTAATACTCCTAAGTAGCTCTTGTTGCTACGGGAAATAGACCTAAAGGCAACAAGAATCATCAAGGTAGGCAATATAAGAAAGGTTTCCATCCCCCTCAATAGGGTAGGCCAAATGCTGGTGTTGCCAAGAAGCAAAAGGCTAAAGGTAATGGAGAGAAAAATATAGCATGTGTGAAGTGCTATAATTATGGAAAGAAAGGCTATTCTCGGGATTGTTTAGAGCCTCCCAAAGTACCTTTCTGTACTTATTCTCCTGAATTGTATGTTCGTTCCCATGCATTTGGTTCTAATTCTTTTCCTAATTGGATTGTAGATATGGGAGCAAGCAAGCATATAGTTCGGGATTAAGCTGACTGTGTGGACTTTCACCTCTACACAATGGGTTCACAGACTATCATGCTAGGCAATGGTAGTGAGGAAGATGTTCTAGAAGTTGGGACATACAAGTTCAAATTACGAGGAGGGAATATGTTGCTTCTCCTTAATGCTTTCTACACACCTAGGATGTAAGTTTGCCTTTTTTCTTTAGTTTCTTTAATGAAGTCTGGATTTTCTTTTAATTCTAGTTCTTATGGTTGGGATGTTTTGTATGGTGGCAATGTGTCCACACTACTTTGAAACAAGATTTCTTGTTACTTGATTTGGATGACTGTTACAACAATTCTTCTTCTATCTTTATCTCACATTTTGATTCCTATTCTGAATCAATTATATGACAAGTGAGACTAGGCCATATTGGCCAAGATAGAATGAGTAGACTAGTTAAAGAAGGTCTTTTAAAGCGACTCACTAAGGTTAAGTTACCTAGATGTGAGTCATATCTAGCTGGCAAGGTAATCACAAAGCCTTTTGGTAAGGCTTTAAGGACATCAAGCCCTTTAGAGCTCATTCACTTTGATATTTATGGACTCATGAATGTGAAAGCACGTCATGGGGCTTTCTATTTCTTCACTTTGAGATGATTATTCAAGATATGGTATGTGTACCTATATCGCATCGCTCCAAGGCACTTGATGTGTTCAAGCATTTTGTACCCGAGGTAGAGACCCAGTTAGAACAGAGAGCTTGATCGTGGTCTTGAATACCTCTCACATATGTTCAAAGAGTTTTGTGAGGAAAAGAGTATGCGAAGACAACTTATAGCTCTTGGTACTTGACAACAAAATGGTGTTGCAGAGCGAAGGAATCGAACATTGCTTGACATGATCAGGTCAATGATGGTATATGCTAATCTCCCAATTAGTTTTTAGAGGGATGCATTTTCTTGTGGCAGCTTATATACTTAATTGTGTAGCAAGTAAGAGCATGTCCGCCACTTCATATGAGTTATTCATGGTAGAAAGCCCTCTTTGGAACATTTACGCCTATGGGGTTCGGCTGGTTATGTACACAACCCAACCCACAAACATGGGAAACATGGTCCAATGGCCACCAAAATGGTGTTCATAAGGTATCTTGAACATTCTAAAGGATATGTTATGTTTGGAGAACACCCTAATGGTGGTATGATGGAAATAGATTAATGCAATGTTGAGTTCCTTAAGAATGAGTTCCCAAGTGTTGGTGAAATCAAAAAGGTCTTAAAGTTGTTTGAGTTGCAATGTGGTGATCTACTATCTCTCAGCGACGGGAGAATTTCAACACTCATTGTCTCACAGAGAATAGTACTCTTTAGGTGTCTAGAAGAGCGGATGAGATTTTGCTTGCCCAAGAGAATCAACCTAAGAATTAGGCTCATCCTTATTCTCCAATTCTTGAACATGAGGTTAGTCCACTTATTCAGGATCCCACTTCTCCTAGGGATAGTGGGAATGATTCTGTACCGATTGAGAATTCTACACCTCCAGATATAGGGGGAGGAATACCTTAGTGGGTTAAACCAATGAAGGTCCTAGACTTCAGAGAAGTGAGCGTGGAAGAATTCCTCAATGGTATTTTCAAATCTAACATGAAACATTCATGTGCACTCTTTTGGAAATAGAAGAGCCTACCTCTTTTCAAGAGGCTGTTGATTCACCAAACTACAAAGAGTGGATGGATGCCATGAGGGATAAAATGGACTCTATGGCAAGAAATCAGGTTTGGAAACTTGTTGATCTTCCTTCCCGACGTAAATTGATTAGAAACAAGTGGGTTTTCAAGATAAAATGTCAGGCTGATTGATTAATCGATAAGTTTAAGACCCTTTAGTGGCGAAGGAGTTTAACCAAATTAAGGGAGTAGACTACGAAGAGACTCTTTCTCTTGTAATGAGAATTGCCTCTATTCACCTACTTTTAGCCCTGGTTGCCCATTTGGATTTAGAATTGTTTCAGATAGACATAAAGACTGCTTTCATTAATGGAAATCTTAAACAAGAGATCTACCTAGATCTATAAATAAAAGGAGAGAATAAGCAATGCTCCCTATGCAAGTGCAGTAGAAAGCTTAATGTATGACATGTTGTGTACAAGACCAAACATTTGCTTTGTAGTTGGTTTGGAAGTTGTTACCAAAGTAACCCAGGACCTGCTCATTGGTAAGCCATCAAGAGAATCTTTCATTACCTACATAGTACAGGTGACTTGGTCCTTTGCTACCAAGGCAGGGATCTTAGGGTGAGAGGATGCTTGGATGCTAATTGGGGTGGTGATCTGGATAAGTCCAGGTCAGCCTCAGGATATGTATTCACCCTAGGCGGGGGGGCCATATGTTGGTACAATAAGAAATAAGATTGCATAACACTTTCAACTCTGGAAGCAGAGTATGTTTCTTATTGCCTTGTCGTTCAACAGAGTACATGGCTAAGGATTTTTCTCCATGATCTCAATCTCAATTCGAGAGCTGATGACCCTGTAGAAATGTTGTGCGATAATATTGTTGCCATCTAGTTTGCTAAAGATATGAAGTTTCAGATGAAAACTAAGCATATCAAGAGGCATTATCATTTTGTTCGAAATGCCACATAAGAGAAAGAAGTTGCCATTAAGTATATATATGCAAGTAACATGCTAGCAAATCCTTTAAGTAAGTTTATTCCTAGAGATGCTTTTAAAGCTCATTTGATGTGTTTATGACCTAGTTTTTGGATGCATCTAAGTGTATGATGGACATGTCATTTCTTATGTTAAGTATTTATGAAAAAAGACTGATGTTTCTTTTTAAACGTTCACAAATATGCAATTATATTATAAGGCACGTTGAAGTGTCACGAGACTTTTGATTGGCCTAGTCACATAGACAATCATCCTAATATTTGAGAAATGGACAAGATGAACTTTCCAATATTAACACTAGGTGTGTGCAACATTAAACTATGATTACACTTGTGCTGTCTGAATGATAAGTTATAAAATTTGGTAGTCGCCTTAGTAAGTCTAAGATGAGACTTCTAAAAGTCGAATATGAAATACAATGATTTCATATCAAACCCTTATAGTCGAATCTTGAGTGCCAAGGTGAACATTAGGTATGTTGGTCTAGTGACTCAGGTTGGTTTTTAGGTAAAAGCCAGACTTACGATTCACAGGACGTAGAAAGTGACATGCCCAGCTTAGGGGGAGCTATGTTGTGGCACACTTTTCATACTGTGTGTGGTAAATGTCGATCTATTTAATGAGTAACAAGCGAGTTCCCTTTCCTTGTCATTGTGTGACCCTCATTGGCAATGCCCGTTGTCTTAGAGTTCTAATATGAAGTTAAAGCATAATGTTGCTACCTTAATGTGTTTTCAAAGGGCTGAGATGCATACGATGTAGAGAGACACATTACGAAAGCAGTTATACTAAGATAGATTAATTTTAATTGTCTAAGGAGGAATCATTTCCCATCGCCATATCAAGCGTGGGCGATTATATTCAGTATATAATTGATTGATATATTGAAAGGCATAAAGAGACCGTGTATGCTATTGGTGATGTTGAATTATTCGGGGTATTGATTAGTTCTAAGAGTGTTACGTTAGTTAGATGGTAGCTTGATATAACACTACTTATTTGTTTTTGGTACTTATTTGTTTTTTGTCGAACACTCTATTCCCAGTATGAAGCATGAGGAGATTTGTTGGCAGAGAGATATGAGATTTGTGGTTTATGTGACCGAGTGGGAGTTGTTGGCCAAAAAGCAACAATTACTTAATCCCACACATAATTACACCATAAACACCATTGATTTACCAGTTACAAGGTGATTAATTTAGTATTAATCAGCCAATTCAATTCTATGATTCTGGTACAAGCTTTGTACTACTATAAAATGGGGGTGATCAGATCAGATAAGAAATACAACTCAGAAGTAAGCATTCCTTAGATCTAATCTGCACTCTGCCCCCTCCCTCGTGCTAATCTAGCCATCATTGTGATTCAGGTTTGGGTGTGGACTTCGCTGGTGAATCTAGTAGCCACCTAATTCGTATATAGTAATCAACAGGCAAGACCCAGGCAAAGTTTTCACATTAAGGCAAGTCTTAATAATCCTACACAAATATTACATAATCCAAAATAAGCAGCCACACTAAGCAATTGCATATAACTTTCGAACTTTATAGTCCTTTTAGATGATCACAAAACCCCAGCTAAGAGGCAAAGCTAAACTAATGAATACTATAAGTTATAAACAAATTGGAAAGAGTAAATTATTTTCAGATAAACCAATTAAACCACCAATGAAAACAGTACTATCATGCCTAATTCTGAAAATAATTCAATCAGGTAAATCTCATTATCATGATCGACTCAAAATTTGACTCAGAAACATTCTTAATTCTTGCTCAAAAAAGCTCTCCCTCTTATTATGATGTTATATGGAATTTAACAATTATGAACGCACCCTCCCTATTCTCCTATAATAAATTAAACCCATTCCCTTTTCACTACTTGTAGGCCAACTTTGTTTACAACTAGTCATTCATAAACCCACCTAAATTATGAGAAATATATGAAACAATGAACCCAAAATTGTGCATAGTTATAATATCTCAAATCATAATACAAGAAAGTTACCTTTGACACTATTCCTATCACTATTACCACTAGAGTCGATCACCGGATAGTAGCCATGAACGAAAGAGACATAGGTAGGGTTGATGTTATAGAGCTGAGAAATCATTGAATAGAAGTGTACAAGCAATAGTACGCATCGAGAGAAATTATGAATTGCCGGACGGGACAAATCTTTTCTTTTTTGGGTAAGCAAAAAGGGATAATATTACGACTTATTTAGAAAAATATACATGTTTTTCGTAGCAAGATCATGGATCAAATCTTGCCCTTTCTCCTGCCATATTCTTTCCTAGAAGATAATAGGTTGGAGGCGGGTGATTACATGAGCAATCGAATTACAACCCCTTTTAACATAGTTTCAAGCAACAAAATAAAATTTTGAACCACAAATTCAAAATATCCAGAATTAAGAATCCTAGAAAATTATTTTGGCAAGACTTGGTCCTTAATCTGGAGATCAAGGAAATAGAGTCCCCTTCAACTTAAAGCCTTTGGAAGCCTTTTGCATGTGTTATCTTCAGAGCAAAGAAGCATGCACCAACCTCTTCTTCTTCAACACCATAAAAGTTTGGAAATTGCTTGATGCTTGCGAGAACCGAACAATCACATAACACGAACCCCATCCTTTCCCACTTGAGCCCACCTACCCAACATCAAAATTCAACTTAAAAATCCCGGCTTCTGGCAGCCTCTGAACAGGTTCAACATTCTTGGCCGGTAGCTCGCCACACATTCTCAACTTCCTAAAAATATGAACAAAATTAACATCTCTGGAATCCAGAGAAGATAGTACCTTATCTTGGCCACTAAAGATGAAGCAGTTGCTTGTGTTCCAATTCTCCTATATGACAGCGATGGAGTCTCCAAAATGATCTTGATCAAGCAGGTTTTGAGCACTGAACGAAAGTCTAGAGCCATCGAAAAATGCCCTTCGACAACCCCTCTTCAAACTTACCACCCCTCCATATCTTCATATCTGAAGGACACTCAAGCAAGACACACATATCACTCTCCACTAGATCTCCGTATATATCATAGTGCATCCCAAAATTTGCAATACATTTTGTAGTATTAGCTTTGGTAGCAAGGGCTGCTAACCCAACCGCCCACCCAAAAATTTTAATTTAGGGTGGAATGTCCATATTCCAAAGGGCTTTCCCAATGTCCTTGCAACTCCTAGTAGGCTTATCAATATTTGCTAATGACCGGGCCACATGATACATGAACTTGACAAAAAATTCACCCTTAGTGTTGAACTGCCAGAGCAATTTATCTCTTGGCTAAGAATCACACATCGGAATCTACAGGATGTAGTCAACATTACTTGGTAGGAACCACGCATGCACCAAGTCCTCCCTCTAACCCACAATCTCCCTATCGATTAACACATCAACTGTAGCTATAAATCATGGACTTCACTGGGTTGAATTACCTTGATAGTGACAGGGCTTGCTATCCAATGGGAAGACCATATTTTAAGGGAGTTTCCATTCCCCACTAGTGCTTGAGACCTATAGAAAATAATATTTCTAGCTCCCTAAAAGCCACGCCAAGTGAAGCTAGGGTTCTTACCTAGCTCAGCCTCTAGCACATTACAATTTGGATAATAGTGGGCTTTTAAAACACAAGCTACTAAGGCTTCATCATGAGTTAGCCTCCATATTTGCTTTGCCAAAAGTGTACAGTTCAATGCCTCCAGGTCTCGAAGTCCCAATCCCCTATCTTCTTTTTTATCACACAGTTTGGAACTGTCAATCCAATGTACTTTCCTGCTTTTAGGATCATTGCCTAATTGAAAATGATTTATATAATAGCCCGGATGGACTTACTAAAATCCTTAGGAAATTTGAAAACATTCATAGCATAAGTCAAAATTGCTTGGGCCATAGCCTTTATTAGCACTTCCCAAATCCCAACTCGCGTAAGAAACCAGTCGATCTATCCAATCTGCAAGTCTTTTACCCACTTGATTCTTAATAGGTAGGAATGCTTTTTCCTTTAATTTGGTCACATAGGATGGCAACCCTAGATATTTATCTTGAGCTAGGACCTCTTTGATATCAAGCTCTAAAAGAACCCCCTCTTTACGATGGCTATCACGCCCTTGGCAAAAACCACATTGGTCTTTTCATAATTAATCTTTTACCGTGATGATAGCTCACAATTGGTTAGGAGTTGCTTCACTTTTTGTGCCTATTCCCAACTTGCCTTAGAAAATAGGATTGAATCATTCGTAAACAACATGTGAGAAACACTAGGAGCTCTTGTACAAATTTTGTGGCCTTGGAGCAATCTATCCACCTCCGCTTGTTTTAATATGCTGATAAAACCTTTAGTAACAAATAAAAAGAGTTATCAAGACAAAGGATCCCCTTGATAGAGACCCATCGAACGAGAAACCAACCCTCTAGGAACATCATTAATAACAAGTGAAAAATATGCCAACTTTATGCAACTCATTACCATATTCACTCAAGAACTCCAGAAGCCCATTTTAAGCATAATTCTATTCAAAAAGCCCCATTTGGCCATATTGTAGGCCTCGCTCATATCGAATGTAATTACCATCAACCCATTTTGATTCTTCTAACTCATCATTGAATGAAAAATCTCACAGGAAATTAGAATGTTATCATAAACTAATCTACTTGGCGCCAGCATGAACACGCTCTGAATATTTGAAATAATGTGGGGTATGAGTTGATTTGTAATCACCTTCATAGTCAACTTGTTTAACACATTCCATAGGCTAATTGGCTGAAAGTTAACCATCTTGGTTGTACTATGCATCTTCGGAATAAGCATCACATTAGTGTGGTTTAAACATTAAGGAATGCCTTTGCCATTCAATATATCAAGCACCACTCTAGAGACATCCCACCAAACCATGTCCTAATAGTATTGAAAAAAGAGTGGATTAAGCCTGTCTAAACTATGAGCTTTACTAGGGTGCATCATTTGTAATATAGCAAGATCTTCTAATTCATGGCATGACTTGTTTAACACCTCATTCATGTCCTCTACCAAGGCTTGACATGTGAGTGAACCTTTTCCATATCAATAGGAGAAATAGAAGAAAAGAGAGTCCAAAAATAGTGAGTTTTAACATGCTCAATCTCTTGCTTAGTCTCTGCCCATGTCCCATCACTTCTCTTAAGCTTGGAAATAGTATTTGTGGCTAGCCTCATGCTTCCTCTAGCATGAAACCAACAGTTATTAGAATTACGATGCTTTCAGAAGTCATATCTAGCATGTTGGGCTCAAAGCACTTCCTTCTTCCTGTACCACAACCCAATCTCCTTCAGTATTCATCTCCTCCCCTCGACCTTTGTCGTCCTCTTCGGTTCATCTTCCAACCGAGATATGGATGTTCTAACCCCTCCCCTTAAATAGCTCCTCATTCCATCTCACCAGAATAATATTTGATTTTACTATTAAGATTTAGCATCACCATATCTATCTCCATTCCAAGCCTTTAAAATGGTTTTCTTACAGCTCCCCTTAAACACCCACATATTTTCAAACTAAAAATGTGTCCTTCATCCCTTATGCCTCTAACTATGGCTGATGATTTTGATCAAAATGGGTAAGTGGTCAAAAATGTTTATATCTAGGTGGAATATTAAAGCATTAGGAAACATAAGTAACCTCTCTATGGAGCTATAAAAATGGTCCAACATTTCTTCCGCCAACTTGTCCCCATCCAACCTATTTTCCCATGTCAAATCATGACCGAAATAGCCTAAATCATAAAGTCCACATTCCTCTGATGTCTCATAAAAAGTGTGCAACACATTTTGGTTTTAATCGCCCTTCTTTTCTTCTCAAAATTAAATAAAATTTTGTTCAAATCCCCTCCAATGAGCTAAGGTAGTTGTGCATGTGAATGCAGATCTTTAATTAAATCATGGGTTTTTAATTTAGCACTAGTCTCAGGCAATCCATATATGTTGGTAAATCTCCATGTAGACTCTAAATCCTAGTTCATTGTTTGGATACCAATAGTTGGTTTTTGACAGGAAAACCAAGTTCAGTGATCTCATCCATAATTGACCACGAAGGTTGTCAACTACATTGGGGTCAACAAGCCTCTAGCAGTTAACATATCAAATACTCATTTTTGTACGCAGGGTTGCTCAGTAACCTCCACCTCTAAGGGTGTACGCATCCTTGTAAGGGGATGTGGGAGCCATAATGCGCACTTTTTCAATAAGCCCTTCTTTGGTTTTCCCATCAAACTTACATTTAAATACCTCCACTCTTGGAACCATTGCCTCATTCTCATCAATTAACATGTTTTCCATCTTTTTCAACACTTCTCCTCTTTTTGCCTCCATATTCAAAGAGCCTTGCCCTTCACCTCAGAATTCCAACTTTTTCCTCGCCATAGCTACTTGTTTTTTGTTTCCAAATGCCTGAATTAATCCCCTCTCTCCCACTAATTTCGCTTCATCATATCACCCTTTCGATTTTAGCGATGACGCATGCAACCAATCCCTATATTGAAGCTTGGATTCAGGCCCGGTTTCATCGAATAGCACACAACCTTTGTAAACATGCCCCAGCTTCACAAGCATAACAAAAACCTGGGAGTTTCACATACTTGAAGCGAATCTAATTCATTTCGTCATCCACCTATGTCCGTATTCCCCTTTTAAGGGGCCTAGCAATATCCACATCCACCTTTAACTTAAGAGATTTGTT
Organism: Selenicereus undatus; assembly: GCA_017589665.1. Taxonomy (NCBI): domain Eukaryota; kingdom Viridiplantae; phylum Streptophyta; class Magnoliopsida; order Caryophyllales; family Cactaceae; genus Selenicereus; species Selenicereus undatus. The sequence continues at coordinate 73,744,849 of JACYFF010031959.1, read as the reverse complement.
AATCCCACATAAAGTAGCATTATTATGACCTACAAAGGAGCCTAATTTTGACCCCAATAGCAAAACAAAGCCGTCTCAGTCCAAGCAAATCATATGCTGTTACCTAAAATCTAGCCATAGAGAATTTTACTTCTAACGGCTGCTCGAGACTAGTCATATCATTTGCCAATAATAAGTTTCCATCAAAAAGACCAAGGTCCATCATTTAGCACTTGATCTTTTCCTGGTTTTGAGAAAAATTGAAAAATAAAAGGGTTTTTATCTAACTCCTTAATGACCACCCTATGTAAGGGTTTTTAAGCTTTTTATACATTCCTGAATACTATTTTCATCGTTCTAATGCTAAAGTTCCTTTCTGTATAGAGTTTACCAAGCAAGCACAGTGTCACCTATTTTTCCTTCTCACATGAACCATTATCGTCCCAAAGAATGATCTCCTATTCCTCCTTGATAAGTTTCAATCCCTTATAAGCTTCTTCTAACCCTGACGCCATTGGTGATGGTCAAAAGCTTTTTCGATAAGTAAAAGTCATAGGTCACTAAAAAACCATAGCCAACCCCTAATATTGTAGAATAGAGAAATTGAAGCCCCCAATGGAGGAAGGACTAACACAAAGGTTGTCAAACGACTCTCCCACATTGAGGAAATGTCGATCCAAGCCAAAATCCCTATGTGAGTCGAGGAAAAAAAAACTCTCACAAAACTAGGACATAGGGTACGCCCTAGGTTGGACAGAGAATACAATCAAGATGTTTGAGAGACATAGAAGTAGTAAATGGGATAGATCTATTAAGAAGCTAAAATGGCAAAAATGCAAAACCCTTTCCATTATAGAGATAAAGATGTAGAGATTTTAGGGTCTGTTCTTTTCGTGGGTCAATCCATATTTACCCACTTCAACCTATTTCAACATACTTCAACCCACTTGAAAAAAAAAATACCAACTTCAACCCACTTCAACCTATCTCAACCACTTTTAACCCACTTCAACCAACTTCAACCGACCCCCTTCATAATTTTAATAATTTGTAAAGTATCATGTGAGATTTAGGGCCTGTTGTTTTCGTGGGTAAATTGGGTGGGTAAAAGGGTGAAGTAGGTTGAAGTAGGTTGACGTGAGTTGATGTAGGTTGAAGTTGGTATTTTTTTTTTGAGGTGGGTTGAAATAGGTTGAACTATATTGAAGTGCATTGATGTAGGTTGAAATGCGTTGAAGTTGGTATATTTTTTATGTGGTGGGTTAAAGTGGGTTAAAATAATGAGAATGTAATTCATGTGTGATAATTTATGAAGTTATCAACATTTTGTGGAATTTTTGTTTATTCTTTCTTATTTTTTAGTTTTTATATTTTGTTTATTTTTTATTTTTTTATTTTCTTAATTTCTTATTTTTTAGTTTTTAGTTTTTAGTTTTTAATTTTTAATTTTTAATTACTAATTTTTTCTTTATCTATTTTTTTATTTAATTTAATTTTAATTTTTTAATTTTTAATTTTTTAAAATTTTTTTAATTATTTACATATTTAAATATTTAATTATTTAATTTTTATATTTAATTTTTTACTTTTTACTTTTTTACTTTTTATTTTTATTTCTTATTTCTTATTTTTTATTTTTCCATGATTTTATGTTTTTTATGTTTTTATTTTGCATTTCCTATTTCTTATTTTTTATTTTTTATTTTTTCTTTTCAATTTATATATGTTTAATTTTTATTTTTCTGTTTTTTATTTTTTAACGTTTTCTGTCTTATTTTTTACTTTTTTTAATCTTTTTTTTGTTTGCGTTGTTTACATTTTTATTTTTTTATTTTTTTATTTCTTATTTCCTATTTTTTATATTTTATATTTTACATTTTAATTTGAATTTTTTATTTTTTATTATGTATTTCTTATTTTGTATTATTTTATGTTTTTATTTTTTATTTCTTATTTCTTATTTATTTTTTTTATTTTTTATTTTTTGGAATTTAAAATAAACAAAAAACAAAAAAAAATAAAAAATAAAAAAAATAAATTTAAAAAATTAAAAATTAAAAAAATGAAAAATAAAAAATAAAAAATAAAAAATAAGAAATAAAAAAATATGAAATAAGAAATTAAAATTAAAATGTAAAAATAAAATAAAATAAAAAAATTAGAAATAAGAAATAAAAACATAAAATATAAAAATAGAAAAACAGAAATAATGAAAAATAAAAAATAAGATATAAAAATCTAAAAAATAAAAAATAAAAAACTAAAAAATAAAAAATAAAAAGTAAACAATAAGAGATAAGAAAAAGAAAAATAAAAACACAAAAACATAAACAACATAAAATTATAGAAAATTAATAAATGAAAAACAAAAAATAAAAAAATAAACAGTACAAAGAAAAAAATAAAATAAAATAAAATAAAATAAAATAAAAAATAAAATAAAAATAAAAATAAAAAAAATAAAAAATAAAAAATAAAAAACAAAAAAAAAATAAAAACTATAACTTAAAAAATACGACAGAAAAAGTAAAATTAAAAAATTAAAAATTAAAAATAAGAAATTAAAAAATTAAAAAATTAAAAAATAAAAGCATAAAAACATAAAAACATAAAAAATAAAAAATAAAAAAAATGAAAATTTGAAAGTAAAAAAAAATAAAACTAAAAAAATAAAACATAAGACATAGAACATAAAAAATAAAAAATAAAAAATAAACACATAAAAAAATGCAAATCAAAAAATAACCAAAAGAAATTAAGAAATAAAAAATAAAAAATAAAAAACTATAAAATAAGAAATTTAAAA
>JACYFF010031959.1:73720855-73732200 GCA_017589665.1 Selenicereus undatus | reverse complement strand
AATAAATCAAAATTAATGAATAAATGAAAATTCAAAGGTAAAAAATGAAAAATAAAGCTAAAAAAATAAAACATAAAAATTAAAAAATAACAAAAAAAATTAAGAAGCAAAAAAACTAAACTAAAAAATTAAAAAATAATAAATTTAAAAAATTAAAAATTAAAAATTGAAAAATAAAAAATAACAATTAATAATTAAAAAAAAAAAAAAAAAAAAAAAAAAGAAATAAGAAATCGGACTTAATAAATTAAAAAAAATAAAAAAAATAAAAAAAATAAAAAAAATAAAAAAAATGTAAAAATAAAGAATAAAAATTAAAAATTAAAAATTAAAAATTAAAAATTGAAAATTAAAAATCACAAAAATAAAAAATAAAAAATAAGAAATAAGAAGGAAGAAATAATAAATTAAAAAAAGTAAAAAAATTAAAAATTAATAATTAATAATTAAAATTAAAATTAAAATAAAGAGTAAAAATTAAAAAATTAAAAATTTAAAAAATAAAAAAATAAAAAATAAAAAATAAAAATAAAAAATAAAAAATAGGAAATAAGAAATAAGAAATCAAAAATATTAAAAAAAAATAACTAAATAAAAAATAAAAAATAAAAAACGAAAGATGAAAAAAATGAAAAATGTAAAATGAAAAATAAAAAACTAAAAATTAAAAATTAAAAATTTAAAAAATTAAAAATTAAAAAGAATAAAGAAAACTTCACAAAATTTCGTTAACTTCATAACTTATCACACATTAATTACATTCTCATTATTTTAACTCACTTCAACCTACCACATAAAGAATATACCAACATCAATCCAGTTCAACCAACATCAACCCACTTCAACCAACATCAACCTATTTCAACCCACTTAAAAAAAAAATACCAACTTCAACCTACCTCAACCCACCTCAACCTACTTCAACCTACTTCACCCTTTTACCCACCCAATTTACCCACGAAAAGAACAAGCCCTTAGTGAGAAAAAAATGGTCATTTGCCTTTCCATTCGTAATTCAACTTAAGCTGAGTTTACATGGAGGTATTGGGCTCTATAAATACCTAAAATAAGGGGAATTAGCTGTTGCAATAGTGGAGCAAGTGTACCAATATGGGGAGTAAAAATTATCTTAGAAAAATAAATCAAATTACTACGATAATTACAGCCAAGGCTAGTTTTATTTTTCCAGAATTCTTTCCCCTCTTTCTAGGAGGATTCTAGAAGGCTCTACACCTCCAATGAGGGTTTTGCCACTTGGAAAATCGTCCTTCGTATGTGTAGAATCACCCTATAGTAATCAATCTCAAATATAACAGCTGTACACTTTTTAATTAAGGCCACATTTCAGATTGCTCCAAACCAGGAATTTTGTGCATACTCTATATATTTGGGTAATTTCTCCTAATATTGGAAAGCAATGCCCAATTTTAACTCATGGGGTTGAAATAGACATCTTACGAAATTCAAAAAAATTGAGCTCGCGTCGTTTAGTCTTCATTAGATGGGACTCTAACCCATCCCAAATTTAGCAAATTTTGTGACAAAAACCTACACTATGTGAGTTGGGGTTTTTTATCACTTTAGGGAATTAAAATGCAAGCTAACTCAGAATTTTATTGCATCATCATGAAGTCAACTCTCTATGCTTCCCAATGAAGCAGAGATTGCCCCAATTAGACATCGTTTGGATGATGAGAAGCGAAGCCAAAATCAAGTGAAATGTTAGAGCGGTGACCATCTTGACCAAGGAAGTTGGCTTAGAGCTTGGTATGCATTAGTGTTTGCATCAGCCTCCCCCTCTTGAAAAGGATTTTCCCTCAAATCCTCAAGGTTGTCGTTCATGTAAGGAGCTAATTCACCCATATTGAAAGTGATGCTCACGTGCAAGTCTCCTGGTAACTCCAACTTGTAGGCATTGTCTACAATCCGTTTAAGCACCTTGAAAGGGTCTTCTCCTTGAGCCATGAGTTTATTTTGCCTCTAGAAGGGAATCTCTCCTTCTTTAGGTGCAACCAAACCAAATCTCTTGGGTTGAAAAGCATGGGCTTTTGATGCTTGTTTGCTCTAGCCTTATAAGAGGCGTTGACCTTCTCTATTTGAGCGCGAATTTGATCGTGGAGCTTCTTTATTCCCTTAGCTCTCTCTTAGGCGTCACAGCTGACTCTATGCTCAATGGGAAGAGGAAGAAGATCTAAGATCTACTAGAGTAGGAGGATTAACTCCATAACAAGCTTCAAAGGGAGAGTGGGATGTAGCATGAGTGGGATGTAGCTTTTGAGCCCTTCAAATAAATAACACCACTTCAACGTATTTGAGATGTTCTTCCTTTCCTTTGGAATAGACAAGGACGTCGTCAAAGTATACTGCAATGAATTTTCTAAGGAATCGCTTGAGTACTTTGTTCATGAGTCTCATGAATGTGAAGGGCATTGGAGATCCCACAAGGCATGACTACCCATTCATAGAGATTACCATTTGTTTTGAAGGTTGTCTTCCATTCATCTCTTCTTTCGTTCGGATTTCAAGTCGACTTTGGAGAAAATTGAAGAACGATAAAGCTCATTAAGCATGTCATCAAGTTTAGGTATAGGTACGTATACCTTATAGTAATGTTACTAATGACCCTACTATCCACACACATGCAAAAAGTGATATCCTTCTTTAGAACTAAAAGAGGTAGAACTAAGCAAGAACTCATTCTTTTCCTCACAAAGCCTTTGTCTATCAACTCTTTCATATACTTTGGTCTCTTAGAAAGTGCATTTATGGGCAGCTTTGTCAAGTGCAAGGGCATTCGAAATATAGCAAATTTGGTACTTTATCCCACAAATTTGAGGTGTTTCGAGAAGATAACCTTTGCAAAAAATATCCTAAAATTTGGTGATAAAGGCTTTGATTTCTGGGCATGGGGAATACTCAAAGTCACTTTGGTTACTCTCTCATACAAGTAAGACATTGATTTCCTTCCCCTTGTGAAGAGCTCTCTCAACCTGTGTTCCACTGATGAGAAGGCTTCTCTCCTCACTTCCCACCCATGTTTGAAAATTGTGGACTTGGCTAATTGATACAAGATCAAAGATAACCTTTTCTTTTTCCGGGGTCAAGAGAATAGGTGTGCTTAAGTCCGTCATGGATCACATCCTTCACAACTTTATTAAACTCAAAGTCATCATCCTTTTAAAAGGTTCTTGTATAGTTTTAATGCAAACCTTATCTTTTTCTTTAAGAGCTAAAGTCAGCTCTTTCAATTGAACTTGAGTTTCGAAGTCCATGGGCTCATCTTCTTGGGTAACAAGTAGGGAACCAATTTCTATCAAATTTTGATCTTCAAGAGGTATGTCAATCATAGCTTGAGCATTCTCATGTAACCTTTCTTCAAAGTTTAGTTGGAAGTCTTCCACATGAACCAAAGTAGGTTCATAATCATCGAAGAGCTCTCTTCAATTCGCTTGTAGATGAGTCTCAACCTCCTGTTGGTGTTTAATAATTTCTTTCTTGCTTGAATCTACCTCCAAGAAGGTCTCCTCAATATCCCTCTTTTTATGTTTAGGATAATGAGTATAATCCTTGAGGTATTTTTTTTATCCATATACCTCTTTAATTTGCTCTGAGTTTTGATTTTGGATCTACCCTCTTCATCTCTTTATTCCACACAACATACTGCATATATGCCAATAATAAGCATACAATTTCATCTTAAAGATGACTACCTTAAAAATCCCTTGATCGGAAAACCCATTTTCATCTATACACTCTTTAACTGCATAACCTTACTCCAAGTAAAGAATTGGATTTTATTCTCCTTTAAAATAAGCCACATCCATGATAAGTAAAATTATCTTCGGTTCGAGTTTAGGTAACCAAACTGTAGTTGATTAGAGGTTTCTTATGTAGCTAAGGGCTCTTATGCAGTAAGCCTTATGTTTTGGACAAGGGCACATGAGAGCTTTCTATTTGAGATTTCAAGGAACAACCTCAATTTGCTCTGATAATGAAGCATGTCAAAACCTAGGCAATTCCAAAGCTAGGACACTTTGATAGAATTTCAAAATCTTCGAACTGGAATTTGGTTATGCGTAGTCTTTGAGAACGGTTCAAGCTAGATTTAGAACAAAAAAGAAGATGAGGTTAACAAGGATATGACTTGAGTAAAGACAAAGCCACCACCAAGCCTAAGGACCCACCAATAAGTTGATTAAAGGCCTAGCCATCCTTAACCTATCTAAAAGGTCCACTTAATTCATCACTAAGGAAGCTTAGATAAAGAGATAGAGATTTGGAGTCAAGCAAGTTGCTTTTCCTTCATTCACTTCAGCTTTCGATTCTATACTCAATGAGTTACAAACTCTATAATTTATAGGGAAAGGGGTTTAGCTCCTAGTCAGATGGAATGGCTAAGCATTAAACTAGAACACTTAACCTTTAAACATTAAAGCTAAAATGTGTAAAAAATTAAAGAAGAATTATAAGAAGATTAGGCTTTATTTAGTGTTGGTTTAACCCCTTTGATGGTTCATCTTTCGCCATTAAATTTGGGCTTATGCTTGGGCTCGCCAATTGAGGAGGACTTGAAAAGACCTGGATCCATTGGATTGAAGCCCAAGAGTGGATAAATCGCGTGAAGCATTAATGGAGGAAATTAGTAGTTGAGTCATGCCTCTTAGACTGGCTTTTGGAGTAGTTTCAATGTTACCACAAAAGTCTTTTGAAAACTCTTGAAATGATTTATGATTGATCAAGGAAGACCAATGGTTTTGGTTTGGAACTCACTTCAGTAGGCTCTTCAATGTAGACTCTGGACTATTGTCAAAGTTGTTGGGATGGACTTTGAATCAGTAATCACTGAACTTTCACACCAAAACAACTTTTAAAGTTATTATATAAAGTGTAGCTCGAGTTCGCATTGACCAAGGGCCATGGGTGACTTAGACCCTTGAGGCTACACGCTCCAAAATTCAAATCAATTTTCTCCATGTTGCTGTTGAGTATTTCTTTGTGAACTTTAGACTCTGATGATTTTTCTCCTTGATGTCGTCCAACTATGATACAACTTTGATATCTTTATTCAGAGTGAACTTGATTCTTCCCTTTTCCTTTTGACTTCACCTCATCGATATGTGAATGTATTCACTTTGAGGATTGTTACCTTCATTTGTATAAGCATAACCTCATCCTTTTTAGTTCCTGGATATGCTATGAAGTTCTTCATGCTATTGTTCGATGTCAATACGTTACCTTCATTTTTATAAGCATAACCTCATCCTTTTTAGTTCCTGGATATGTTATGAACTTCTTCATGCTATTTTGTTCAATGTCAATACGTGATCATCACTTGTTAGTTGGCTGGGTAGAGCATTAATCTTGTCTCTTATTATGCTTCTTCACATATGTGATCTTCTCTTGTTGCCCATGTGATCTTCAAGTGGCAGTTACTCATTGTTTTAATAATTCTAAACTTGATGGTGAGAGCCCTTGATTATTTGTTTTTTTTTATGCATTTTCAACTCAACAAACACATGAGTTAATCATAGTAAATGTTCCAATCACAAGTACATCAATCACCTTAATAAGTGTAATAACTCACATGTTAAAGTTTTCATGCAAATAAACTCACAAATCAATTAAGGCCATATAAAGGAATCATCTCATACATAATCTTGTTTTACTTTTGCCACTAGTAAATATTATCAGGAATATCTATTGTATGAGATTAAACACTAAAACAACTCATTCATTACTTAATCAATTAAGTAATGTCATAAGCATGTCTAACTCACTTAATGAAGGCCAGTGCTAGAGAGTCTCGTAGACCATGGTGATAAGATCATGATAAGTGCTTAATGCATACACCATTTTAGGGCTATTTTGCCACATTTTTATGAGAATTATGTGCTTAATGTCATAATCTATACTCCTATTCTCGATTTATGTTTGGGTGTGGTTGTTTTATATGCCTTGCAGAATTTTACCCAGCATTTGACCCTTATTGGATATATTTTGACCTCCCCCATGGACACCCATGTGCTGCTACGCCCGTGGAGCAACGAATGAGCAGAAAATCAGTTCAAGCCAAGACTACTGTCGGACCATGGTGCCTGACACGGATTGTGGTGAGAGGTCAAATTGTTGCCTCTTCGTTTTCCTTTAGCTGTGTGGCTGAAAACGTCCAAATTTTTCTATAAAAGGCGTCGTTCAGCAGCATTGGAGGAGAAAAGCAAGGATAGCATAGTTTATCTTCTTTCTTAAATGTTGTTTTTTTTAGTTTTAATTATTGTTTTAGTGAGAAATCTTGAGAGTTTATGTTTGATTTAGAGGGGGTTTGAATCCCTTGGTTGAAAGGTTATCTGAGTCAAGCTCTTCTTCTCAGATTTTGCCAAAACATTAGTTAGTTGTTTAATCTTTTATCATGTGTGAGTAGTTTTATTTTTTCTAGGGATTTAGTAGCTTATAAAGGTGTAGGATTCATGTTTTAATCTACAGAATTGTGCTTATTTCATGATTGGTTTGATTTCATTCTATAAAGTGATTATCATGTTGTGAGTGAATTTTTGTCCAAAGTTTGGTTGCACACTTGAAACAATTGAGTGAAAAACTAAAAGGTGACATTTGATTGTTAGACTACTTAATAAAACCTGACATAATGTCGTCTCGAAAGAGAGATTTGCATGTTAGGAGGACTAGAGAGTAATCGAAGATGTTCAACTTGGATTAAGACAAATTAGTTTGAAAGAATGAATTTTGCTTAGTTTAGGCAAATTTGGTTGATTTTGAAAGAATAGACTAAATTTTTGGAGAGATTGCAATTCCTCGAGATTAACCGACTAGAGAAAAGCACATGCTTATCATTTTGATCTAATCAACTTTCATAACTACATGAATTCCTAGACATCTTTCCTTAATTGATTTAAAATTAGTGAATTTAAAGTGGTTGAATTAAACCCTCTTGAATTAGAATTTTACTTAGCATATTTTGATAGACAAAACTTGATAGATTACATTGCTCCCTGAGGAGCGATCTTTTTATCAGATACTACGACTACCCATGCCCTTGTGGTAGTGGTCCGGTTTTTGGGGCTGTTGCCGGGGACTCAATCTGTTAACTATTGAGTTAGTCTTACAAAAGTGACCAAGTCTTTTACTTTTATTTTCTTTTTAATTTCTTGTTTGATTGCGCTGGTAGTGTTGGTGATAGTGCTTGCAGAAAATTTTTCCGTTTATGCGAAGTCTAATCTTTTATGAACCTGATCCTGAGATTGAAAGGACTTTCTGCTTAAGGAGGAAGAAGCAAAGGATTGAAGAGCAAAGACGTGAGGCACGAAGGAATTTAACAAACATGGCAGGAGGAGAATGTTACCAAAGAAGGACACTTCGAGATTTTGTTACCCCTGGAGTCCAAGGGATCACCTGAAGCATTGCTCGCCCTACTATTGATGTCGATACTTTTGAACTCAAATTGGCACTCATCTCCATGGTGTAATAATCCCAGTTTAGAGGAACTCCTTTGGAAGACCCGGATCTACACCTCTCGGTCTTTTTAGAGGTGTGCAATAAGTTGAAGCTTAATCGAGTCTCTACTGATGCCATCTGATTGCACTTATTTCCCTTCTCATTGCGAGATAAAGCAAGGGCTTGGTTACACTCTTTGCCTTCGGGATGTATTCCCACTTCGGATGAGTTAACAGGAGCCTTCCATGCCAATTCCCCCCCCCCCCGAGCAAACCAATTAGTTTAAGGAATCAAATCACCAACTTTAGGCAAAAAGATGAAGAGACGCTCTACGAAGCCTGGGAGTGGTTTCAAGATTTGTTATGGTTATGCCCCCATCATGGTCTTCAATGTTGGATGATTATCCAAGCTTTTTATAATGGTGTGACCCAGTTTGTAAGGTCTGCTATTGATACGATGGGGACAAGAACCCTGATGAACAAAATTGAGGATAAAGCCTATAACTTAATTGAGGAAATGGCACTTAACAATTTCTAATGGTCCACGAAACGAGGCCAACTCAAATGGGTTGGAGGTAAGCTTGAAGTTGATGTGCTTACTTTGCTTTCTTCTAATGTAGACACTATGACTCAAAGATTGGACCGAATGAATATTAATGTTGTGAATTCTAGTGCCCATTCCCCTTGTGAAATTTGTGGATCTATTGAGCATGTGACATTGAATTGTCAAGTTAGGAGCCCTTTTTCCCAAGACCCTAGTGAAGTTAACTATATTCAAAACTTCAACCCGAGACCAGCCGATGACCCTTATTCTAGTACCTACAATCTGGGTTGGAAGAATCATCTGAACTTCTCATATAGGTCTAATCCAAACCCTTCAAATATGCTCCCAATGAATGCTAGACCAGCTCCTGGTTTTCAAATACCTCCTTTCCCTTCTCAAGTACCCCAAAAGTCCAATTTAGAAGCAATGATGGAAAGTATGCTTATGGCACAACAAAAACAGGATGAGTACCTTAAGCAATTAGCCTTAAAGGTTGATCTGCATACAACTCACAACAAGATCTTGGAAGCCTAGATTCCCCAAAAAACTAGCTTTTCATCTACACCCCAAGATAGACTTTCTTGCAAGCCCTAACCTAATCATTATGAGCAATGTAATTGTGTCACCTTGAAGAAAGAAGTAGAGGACTTTACTGACTCTGAGGATATACTAATAGAAGAGGGTAGGGAAATAATCATGGTTGGAAGTAAAGAGATGAATGATAGTGGTAAGACTGCCACATTGATAGAGAATGACACTATAGAGATCCCCACAATTTCTCCACATAAGTTCCCTGACCCAGGTAATTTTTCTATCCACTGTATTGTGGAAAAGGTGGAAATGGAGAGAGATTTATGTGATATATGTGCAAGCGTCAGTATAATGCCATATTCTTTGTTTCATAAGCTTCACCTAGAACCATTACAAGCTACACCCTTTTCACTACAGCTTGTAAATGGTTCTGAGATGCAACCCATAGGCAAATTGGATGATGTGTCAGTCAATAGAGGAGATATTTGGGTGTTGGAGGACTTTATCATAATCGATATGTCCGAGACCGATGATGCTCAAATTATCCTAGGCCGACCCATTTTGGCTATAGCTGGTTGCCATATTGATGTAAGAAAGGGACGTATAACTTTTGAGGTGGAAGGACACTATATTGTGTTTTGTCATATGAAGGAGAAAGTGGTTTCTCCTTATTCTTCTATATTGGATGAATTTCCCCCATCCCCTGTGATTGATATGGAGGATGTCTTGAATTGTGAAGATCCTCCTGACTTTAACTGGATTTCTCATAAGGACCCATATCAAAAGTATTTTAGGAGGACTAGAGAGTAATCGAAGATATTCAACTTGGATTAAGACAAATTAGTTTGAAAGAACGACTTTTGCTGAGTTTAGGCAAATTTGGTGGATTTCAAAAGAATAGACTAAATTTTTGGAGAGATTGTAATTCCTCGAGATTAACCGACTAGAGAAAAGCACATGCTTATCATTTTGATCCAACAAACTTTCATAACTACATGAATTCCTAGACATCTTTCCTTAATTGATTTAAAATTACTGAATTTGAAGTTGTTAAATTAAACTCTTTTTAATTAAAATTTTACTTAGCAAATTTTGATAGACAAAACTCGATAGATTACATTGGTCCTTGAGGAGCGATCTTTTTATCAATACTACGACTACCCGTAAGCTTGCGACAGTTGTCAAATCACTCATAGCATAATGCAAGACTAATGTCGACACTTGTTTAAGAGTTTTTATTTTTGCTGGTTGTCTATTTTTGACTTAGCTTTGGTTGATTTCTTGCGTATTTAGGAATTATTTTTCTTTTGGTGCATTTGAGAAAACTAGCCCTAAAACAAGAGCGATGGTTACAATATTTTTGGGCATATAGTAACCAAATATGCAAGAGAAATTCCCAATTTAGTTAGTATCTATAGTTAGATTATTAACCAAATAATGTTGATGGTTGAGTGTACTTTTCCAATGCATGATATCCTCACAGTTTGACAATCATTTCTACACAATTATTGATTAAAGATTAATTAACACTTCTAAGAGCTTGCCCTCTTCTCTAACCCCCACAATGAAAAAGATATTATTATCAGCTACTAATGCATATAAAATGCTAATACAAACTAATAAAAAGGTTTGCCACAGGTTCATCTAAGCATCTAATAAAGTGACGACCTTTGAAAACTTGGGAGCACAAAACAAATTACAGGAAGTAGTTGTAGACGACCAAGGAGAATTTATCTTGGGACACACACTCAGTCATTTTCTTTAGCAGATGCTCTAATCTTGTGTTGTGCTTCTTCAAAGTTATATTTTCAATTGAAGAATTCTCGAACTCAGCCTTTTTAAAGGATGAACTTTGCAAATAGTTCGTTGAGGATGGCTCATTCTTTCAAGGCATATTAAAATGGTCTCATCCAATTCCTCACCTATTTATGAACCAAGAGATAGCCTCTTCAAATCATGGATTAATATGGTATAAATTAGAATCATAATGGAAGAGGAAGCTAATCAATCCCTAATACCAACGAACCACAAGGGGCTAAAAAGATTGGCCCTAAGCACTAGCACACTCCAACAGGCCTGAGATTACAAAGCACTAGAGACATCAAACAAAACCCAAAGAAATAAGACAATTAGTAAACAACTAAAACCCAGTGATTAGATAGAACATAAAGCAAGCAACAGAACAAACATTGATAACCACCAAAGGGGCATTAACTAGAGAGAGTACAAACACTCAGCAACAATGCAACCCTTGAGTAAGCAAAGCATATCGAATAAAAGGAATCACCCTACACAACCAACCAACACATACATGACAAAAAATGCCCAAATTAAACCAAAGAGCTAAGAAGAGGCACACCTACCAATTTGTATTTTCAAACCAGATGAAGGGCACCTAAGAAGTCACTGATCTCATAACCAAGATGAATTCCTAATGAGGAACCAACTATCCAAAAAAACTTGTGATCAACTAACTACTTCAAAAGGAGTATATCACAAAGCATTGTCCGATGCAACTGTGAAAATAAGAGCAAATAGAACGGAATAGGGAATGAAGAGATGGACCAAAAGTGAAGAAGAGCCTCTAAAAATAAAGCCGAGAGGAAGAGGGAAGAGGTTACCACAACCAATAACCGACAAAGCTCACCCAAGCTGGCTCCATTTGAGTGGATGAAAACTTAGCTACATGGGTTATTCTGAAGCAAAGTGGGCAACTTTGTAGAGACAGAATATGGTTTTCTTTTTTCTTTTGTTTTGTCCTCAATATGCACCAAGGAATTTTTTTTTGTTTTGTCCTTGATATGTCACCTTAATTGTTCAATCAT
>JACYFF010031959.1:73693766-73716389 GCA_017589665.1 Selenicereus undatus | reverse complement strand
TATATATATATACACACACACACATTATAGAGGTATAAAACTGCTCAATCGCACTATAAAGTTTTAGGAAAGGGTGATTAAAAAAAGGTTGCTGAAAGTTATTTTGATATCAAAGAACCAATTTTGTTTTATCCCTAGCAGGTCCACCATGGAGGCTCTTTACCTCTTTAGTAGGGTCATGGGATTGTACAAAGACATAAAGAAAGATCATTACTTGGTGTTCATAGACTTGGAAAAAGCATATGATGGAGTTCCACATGAAGTGTTATGGAGATGCTTGGGAAAGAAAGGAGTGTTTCTATATGTTCGAGTTATTAGGGATTTGCATGAGGGAGGTACTATAAGTTTTAAGACATTAGGAGTGGTTACCAATGACTAGTTTGCTAGCGTGGACCTTCATCAGGGTTCCGCTCTAAGCCCTTTTCTTTTCACTTTGGTTGCGGATGAATTTACGAAAGGAATTCAAGATGAGTTACCATGGTGTATGTTATTTCCGAATGACATTGTTCATGTTGATGAGACTAGAGAGCAACTTAATAATAAGTTGAAGCTTTAGAAACATACACTGGAGTCTAGAGGTATTAGATTAAGTAGATCAAAAACGGAGTACCTATATTGTGTGGTTAATGCAGCAGGAGTGGTGGGGGGAGTTACCATTGATGGGATGCTAATACAAAAGGTCGAGGAGTTTAAATATCTAGGCTCGATCATTCAATACAAAAGGGATAGTGAAGAAGTTATTAACCAGTGTATAAAAGTGGATTGGCAAAAATGAAAGTATGTGTCTGGGGTGGTCTGTGATAAGAGGATTTCTTATATGATTAAAAGGCAAAGTTTATCGTATGGAAGTTAGGCTCACTATGTTTGATAGCTCGAAGTTTTGGCCTATAAAAAAGGACACAAATTTTAGAGGCTAATGTTAGTAGAGAAGAGGAAGATTAGACGGATGTGTAACTATACAAAAGAGGATAGAATTAGGAACAAAGTAATTGGACACATAGTTAAAGTGGATGCAAGACCTGCGTTTTTCTGTTTTCTGTTAAGCTAACTGTATTACCTTTTTATGTTATAAAATCGTATTTTTAGTAACTGTATGAGTTAAATGATTATCGATGTGCTTTTGGGAGCTATAATTTTATAAAAAGGGATTATTATTGCTATTATTGATTTTAAAGTCAATTCGTGCTATTTACACCTTCAAATCACATTGATAGTTTAATTTAGTCGTTATTCGATTTATTTAGTCATTTCCTGAATGTAATTAGGTTGTTGACCTTAGATGTAGTTCGGTGTTTATTAAATCGAACCTATATATATATGGGGACGAATAATCGATGAATGGTCAAGCTATCGATTATTGAATTTAGAATTTGGGTCGCGAACTAAGCTAGTGGTATCGCTTCCTAAGCAGGTTGGAACAAAATAAAAGGAAGAAAGAGGGAGGGGCATATTAGTAAAATCACAGAACCCTTTTATTTGCACCTTCTTCACGCGACCACTTCACACCCGACACCCCCTTGTCCCTCTCTCTTCTCTGCATCTTCTTCCTCTTCCTCCATCACCATGCTCGACCACCAAGCCCCTAAAGCCCCAATTTTTGGTCAGCCTAGCTCGAAAATCCCTAGATTTCGCCTCCCCATCATCAAACCAACCCTTTGATGTAAAATCTGAACAAAATCGGAGACAAGCAACCACAATTTCGGTTGAATTGGGCTACGATTCAAGCCCTAAACGCGAGCCCAAGCTTGGTCGAGCAACCTAGCTATTAGTTACTTCGATTCCTCCACAAATTGCTAGTAAATTCGTAGCCTCAAGTGTCCTCCACAAATTCAAGACAGTGAATGGGCATTTGGGTGAAATTAGGGTTCAAAATATGCGGGTTTAAGCGTGAAATAGGGTCTGTTCGCGTGGATTTGGGCAAGGCAGCAAAGGAGGGTCGAATCCCTAGTTTGAAACTTTCAAATCGAGTCCCAAAGCCCTAAATCGGGTCGTCTAGCATGGAATCGAGGTGGGTGCTCCTCGCCTCCTAAATTAGTATTAATTTAGAAAACGTTTTCAGCAATTTAATGATGCATGTTGGCCTAGGCTTGCTTCAATTCATGTATGATGCGTGTTGAATGACCTAAATTAGTTATTACATGCAAGTTAGTTTAACGTGTTTAGCCTCGATTCAAGTTAATTAGTTGATGCATGAAAAAGAATTAAAAACGAAGTTAGTTTAGCGTGTTTAGCATCGATTCAAGTTAATGAGTTAATGAGTATGAATTAAAATCGAAGTTATATTAACGTACTTAGCTTCGATTCAAGTTAATTAGCTAATATATGAAAAAGAACTAAAATCGAAGTCCTTTTAACGTGTTTAGCTTATATTCGAGTTAATTAACCAATGCATGTAAATGAACTAATTTCGAAGTCAATGAAATGTGTTTAGCATCGATTCGAGTACATTAGCTAATGCATGTTAAAAGAATTAATTTCGAAGTTATATAAACGTGGTTAGCTTCAATTCGAGTTAAACTAGCTAATGCATGTAAACGAATTAAATTCGAGGCTATAGAAATATGTTAGCTTTCATTCGAACCCTTTTTAGTACATTCAGTTAACACGTGCCTGAAAGTTTGGTTCGAAGCAAGCTATGCATGTTTGGAATCAAATTTAGTATATTTAGTTAATGCATGTTTGAAAGGTCAACTCGAATAGTAACATCGACATGGTAAACCAATGCCTAAAAGCGTATTATGTCTAAATGACCTAAATGGGTTCGAATAGTAACATTGGTATGATAAATGAAGGCTTAGAATCGTATTAAGTCTAAGTGGCCTATTTAGATTCGAATAATGACTTCGATGAAATAAATGAACGTTTAGATTCGTATCATGCTTGCATGGCTTAACTAGGCTTGAAATGTAACTTCGAATCAATGAATGAGCACCTCGAATCGATGTTTATCCATTTAGTTGACTTATGCTTGTGAAATGAGCCTGAAAACTACATTTGAATGACAAAATGAGCATGCTTACCCCTTAACTGCAATACCCCTTAACTGCAATACGTGAATGTAATCGTGTTTCATGTTAGTTAGTTTGACTCAGCTTACTAAACGTTTGTTTTCAGTCAAGGTCATGTGAAGGTATATATATATATATATATGCACATATGTATGTATGGTTATAATCTTTGATTGCAGCGCATTGCTATTTGTTATTTGTTGGTTCAGCAAGTTAAGCATTGGTAAGTTACGCAAGTTTACATATCGCTCTTTAGTATATCATGATGATTAGAATACTAAATTGTGAAATTGAAATCGAGATGGTAGTTGGATGGTTTGAGGAAGAACTATGAGTGGTTTGAGGTTCTTGTGGCACGGTGCTTGTGAGGAGGGAGTTCGGTTTGTGAATTGACCGCAATCGTGTGGATTGCGATACCATGTGTGGCATTTTGTGTTGAATTGATTATGAAGTGCTTAAATGTGATATATATGGACCCCCTTACCAATGTGATTTATGTGATATATGTGCTTAAATGCTCAAATTGCATTATGTACATAAGGGTGAGTTTTTCAAAGAAAGATTTCATGTTTTGAAATGATAATAGCCATAACTATTAGTGCATGATGGCCTATTTTAATTAAATGAATACAGTTTTGGGAGTGAACTCGCTTGAACAGGGGAATCCCTAAAGAGTTTTACAAAAGCGTGAGTTGCATGATAAAGGATTTTGCTGTGAGAGGCAGCAAACTTATTAGTCGTTATAACTAGTTTAAATAGCTAAGATAAGTGTTTAGGGACAATAGATGGGAGTGAACCTGCTTGAACGGAGGAATCCCTAGCCTAGGGAGTAGTCCTTAGAGACCCTGACGAGGGTTAAGGTCCAAAAGTTAGTTGTCATCCCGGGAGTAAGAGCTTAGAGTGAGTTAATCTCACTGGGATTGAGTGTAGATCTCTCCCAACCAGCACTTTATGATGATCGTATGCCCAGAAGTAGTTTCTTATTAAATGAGAAAAGCAGTTGGCGTTTCGCCTTTTTAAGTATTTCAGAAAGAAAGTTTTTAAGGGTCATTATGAGACCAAGATGAAAGAGATTCATTCAAAGAATATGAGCCTCAAGAGGCTAAGAGAAAAGTTTTTATGAGCTTCAAGAGGCTAAATGAAGTGTTTTCAAAGAAAAGAAAGAAAGTTTGCTATGCATGACTTGTGCATATCATATGAATGAGATCTAAGTGAAGTGTCAAAAGTGTTATGTGCATGTTCCAAGTATAACTTGTGAATGAGATGCTAAGTAAGATGCGTTTATGAAAAAGAAAGTCTTACGAGCATATTTCATGCATTCTCTATGAATGAGATTTGATTGAGACTTGAAATGTGTATGTCTTATGCACCTCACATGAATGAAATGCCAAGAAAGGTATGATTATAAAAAGAGATAACCTTATGTGCACATCATGTGAATAGGGTTTCATGCATAGCTCGAATAGAATGCTAAGAAGTTATGTTTATGTAAAAGAAGTCTCTGTGCTTAGCCTCGTCACTTGTTCAAGTGTTTGACTGCCTGTTAGTAAAGAAGTTTGGTCATTTAGAGACCTAGAAATGTGTTTGAGTGCATAAATTCAAGTTTACGATCAGTAATGTTTCCATAGGAATTTTATGAATGTCTAATATGATAGTAAAGTATGAATACGTGATATGTGACTAATAAGGATATTATTGCCTGCAACGGTTTTGGTTTTGAGGGGATTGGGGAACACTCACTGAGCGTGTGGTTGCTCATCCCACTACTCTTTCCCCTTTTCCCCCAGGTTTTCTTTATGCCAGGAAGAAGTTGAATCAGCTATGTCAAGACGGAACCTGTTCTTGCTTGCAAGGTGTTGTTTGTGCCCATTTGAAGGGATCTTACGTGTTTAATAAAGTCATGTTATGTATTCTTAGTTTATACTTGTTTGTAAACAAGTACTCTAAGTTCATGTAATGCATATTGTTTATGAGTGGCTCTGTATGGCCATATGAGTCGACCATCTAGTTAGTGTTATGTCTTCTGGTTAAAGTTAGATACGTTTTGGGATGTAAACCCCAATACTCCGGTTGTGTGAACCGTTGAGTTGTATCTTTTACTTTTCCCATATTAATGAACTATTCTGGTTGGTGTACTCTGAGCGAGTGGCTCGTTGAGATATGAACTCCGGCGTGTAGCCGTTGAGCTTCTTTTAAATGTTTAATGCTTCCGTTGATTTGCAGGGATTTATTGTAAGGCTTTTAGCCTAGAAGCGGTCAGTTTTTAGGGGAAACTCTGTCCATTTCGTCCCAAAATTTAAGTAACAAGTTAAGAAAACATAACGCTTTCGGTCCTAGGGGCTGGGGGTGTTACATTTGCGAACTAGAATGCTAAGAAGTTATGATTATGAAAAAGAAAGATTCCTATGCTTAGCCCTCGATGCTTGTTTATGTGCTTTACTGCTTGTTAGTAAAGGAATTTAGTCATATGGGGACCGACAAATATGTTTGAGTGGTTAAAATGAAGTTTATGGTTAGTAATCCTTCCATAAGAACTTTATGAATGCCTAATACGATAGTAAAGTACGAATACGCAATATGTGACTAATATGAATATTATTGCCTGAAACGGTTTTGGTTTTAAGGGGGTCAGGGGACACTCACTGAGCGTGTGGTTGCTCATCCCACTACTCTTTCCCCTTTTCCCCAAGTTTTCTTTATAACAGGAAGAAGTTGAATTAGCTATGTCAAGATGGAACCTGTTCTTGCTTGCAAGGTGTCGTTTGTGCCCATTTGAAGGGATCTTACGTGTTTAATGAAGTCATGTTATGTGTTCTTAGTTTCAAATGTTTGTAAACAAGTATTCTAAGTTCATGTAATCCATATTGTTTATGAGTCGCTCTGTATGGCCATATGAGCCAACCATCCAGTTAGTTAGATGTCTTTTTGGTCAAAGTTAGTTATGTTTTGGGATGTAAGCCCCATACTCCGGTTATGTGAACGGTTGAGTTGTATTCTTCTTTTCTTCTTTATTAATGAACTATTCTGGTTGGTGTACTCCGAGCGAGTGGTTCGTTGAGTTATGAACTCCGGCGTGTAGCCGTTGAGCTTCTTTTAAATGTTTTATGCTTCCGTTAATTTGCAGGGATTTATTGTAAGGCTTTTAGCCTGAAAACGGTCAGTTTTTAGGCAAAACTTTGTCTGTTTCGTCCCAGAATTTAAGTAAAAAGTTAAGAAAACGTAACGCTTTCGGCCCTAGGGGCTGGGGGTGTTACAGTGGATCCCATCGAAGATAAGACGAGAGAGACTAGAATCAGATGGTTAGGTCATGTAAAAAGAAGGAGTGTCGATGATCCCGTGAGAAGGTTAACATCCTTAAAGGCAGAAGAGGCAGGAGACAACCAAAGACTTGGATGAGGTGATTAGACAGGACTTGAAAGTTGTAGGATTGACGGAAGACATGTCTCAGGATCATAGAATTAAGGTCTTAGATCATAGAGCGATAGCCCCGTAGATGTCTTATGGTTGTTGTAGACAGGTTAGTTAGGTTGTTTATGTGTTTCTGGATTTTCTTCTCCTTTTTTTTTGTATATATCGTGTGTGTATGTAGGTAGTACATTCATCTAGGAAGAGATAATAGTAACATACCTCTGTTTGTTAAGGTATAGTACTTTCTTCTGCTATGTTGTACTTATATATTGCGTAGTTACTATCACCTCTTTTATTAGCATTTCTTAGTTCTCCCCCTACCGCTTATTCTTAGTTTTTTTTCTATGAAGTGTTTTCACAAAATCCTTTTTTATAAAATACTTTCATAAAATATTTTTTTGTGGATCTCTTGGAATCAACCTCATTATAGGTAGGGATGTCTGTAGAGGTAAAGTTGTCTACATCTAGATCTCCCCAAATCCCACAAAAGTAGGGCCCACAGTTAGAGGTGGTGTCGTTGTAGTAGATATGAATATACATATACATATACATATATATCCTAATTTATCAACAAATAAAATAAATTACAAAACCATTTAACTACAAAAAACAAAATACAAATAAGACTGAAACACATACATGATTGAGTACATAAATGAAATAGATGAATGAAATATAATAAGTTTGAGTCAACTTCATTACTATTAGTTGCATAGCAAACACTGGAACCTAGTTTCCTTCTTATTATTTACTAAATACATAATTTTAGGATTTGAGTCCCATTTCCAATCCCCCAGGTTTCAGTCTAACGATCACTTACACTGAAAAAGAACTTGATAAGGAAATTCAATAACAAAAAATAATCAAATTCTACTTAGAAAATATTATCTTATCTGGACAAATAAAGGCTCATGATTCTGTATATTCAGGAAGCTTGGCGCATTCTTTGTGGCAACAAATTCACGGCTCATATTGCAAGTTATCCATCAATGATTTTGAAATTGGCTAGAATGGCAGAGAAAGCAGTGGAATGGATGCCATTTTTAACACTGGTAAACTTTGGAATTTGTTTTTTTTGGGGGGGGGGACGTTTTGAAGATTAGATTACATTTCAATCATGTAAAGCTTGGTTAGGGAGAAACCATTTTTTCAAAAACATGGTTTTTTAAATTTTTTTCATTTAGTAAGGCAAAGTATTGAAATTATTTTTCAATAGAAGGAAAATAATTTTTATTTGAGAAGAAAGCAAGTTGATTTTCTTTAGTTTACTTAGCTCCTTTGTCGATGTGGTTAGCTGAAATTCAAGAGCAAAATTCAGCATCAACAATTTAGATTGAAGCTTGGTTATTTGATGTGAAAGCTTGAAACAAGCTCAAACCTTAATTTTGAGCATAAAATTCTTTTATTTGGTTAATATTTATCTTCAATATGAAAATTTAGTTAACAATGTTTGCAATTAAAACAACTTAGCTAATGTTTTTGCCACTGGAACGACTTCAAAGTATGAATTTAAACTTAATTGCCTAATAGAAGCTCAAATATGAAATTTTGAGTTAAAAATTTCTTCATTTAGTTGACGTTTATTTCCATTGTAATAATTTAGTGGGCATTTTTCACTACTCAAACACTTTAGTAGGCATTTGTTTTTCTCCACCAAAAATGATTTCCTTGCACTATATATGATGAAACATTTCATATGACAATGTATTTTCAATTAAAAAATTATTTTTATTAAAAATAGTTTTTTGAAAAAATCATTTTCTCCCAATCAAACACTACAAATGAAAAGAATGTAGTTCTCTTTATATGTCCAATTCTATCAAAGTGGGCTTGATGTGTTGTCTCACTACTAAAAAAGTTCATTTTAACAACGGAATTCAGTGACGGAAAAAATTAACGACGGAATTGGCGACGGGAAAATAGCTTTACAAAAAAGTCAGATTAGACGACAGATACGGCGACGGAACTGGTAATCCGTCGCAAGAATCGATGTATGGCGACAGAAATTCCATCGCCATAAAAAAAAAAATTGAAAAAAAAATCCGTCGCCTAAAAATTTTTTTTAAAAAAAAAAGGGGGGGCGACGAAATTTCTGTCGCCAGTCCGTCGCTCCCCATTTAAATGAAACCAGATTTCTGGTTTCATTCAGCTGCATTTCGAACACCCGAGGAGGAGAGAGAGAGTGCGAGAGCGAAGCGAAGCCGCGTCGACCACCAGCCCAGCCGCCTCCCGCCGTCCCCAGCCACCGCCACTGGTTGTTTGCCCCGCCCGCCGCCACCGGTCACCTCCTCCTGCCGCCCGCCGCCCTCTGCCGCCCCCCACCGCCGGTTTTGTCAAGTTAATTGAGGTATTTGTCTCAACTAAACAACTTGAAATTTCTACAAATTTTTGTACTGCATTGTTAGAATGTCATAATTAGTTCATATTTATGTTAAAATTTAGTGTTTGTGTGAGATTATTGGTTTAATTTCGTTCAAGATTGGGGTAAATGCGATTTACGGTTTAGGTTTGATAGTTTGAAGTTAAAGTTTGATATATTGGTGGAATGAAATGGTTTTTATTGATAATGTTGTTGAAATGTGCAATGTGTGTGAGGTTATTGCTCTAATTCGTTACAAGAATTTGGTAAATGTCATTTAGGATTGAGGTTTGGTAGTTTGAAGTTGAAATTTCATATGTTGGTGGAATGAAATGCTTTAGTTGATAATGTTGTCAAAATTTAGTTGGAGATTTTGCTCAATGCAATTTAGCGTTTAGGTTTGGTGATGTGAACTTGAAAGTTGATATGTTGGTGGATTGAGATGCTTTACTTTATTCTTTTGTTCAAACGTGACGTTTGTATGAAGTTGTAGCTCATATTTGTTTAAAATTTTTGCCCAACACAATGTACACCTAGATTTTGTAATTTGAAGTTTAAATTTGATATGTTGGTGGAATAAAGTGGTCAACTATGTATGAATTATTAGTTTTGTGATGTTCGTGAGAATGTAAGTATATTTATCACCTAGTTGTAATTTTTTTGGGGTGCATGTGGAAATTTTAAAGTAAGCGTACATAATATATAATTGCGTAATTTATGTACTTATTATAATTTTGATTTAAATTAATTCTTATCAAATACCTTATGTGGTTATTGTTATTTGAGCAGAATATGAATGGTCCTCCACATCGTAGGTAGATGTATAATAGATTACTGCCTTATCGTAGTGGTTATACGCAAGAATTTCTAGATGGAGTAAACGAATTCGATCAATTTGTACGTACACAGACAGAGTTTCTAAATGGGGAAAAATATAGATGTCCTTGTGCAAAATGCAGAAATAGGGTGTACTTGACACCTGATAAGGTGAAGATGCACCTTATGTATAAGGGTTTTGTGCAAGGGTATTGGTTTTGGATAAGGCATGGGGAAATAGAGCCTCAGGAATATGGATCTGGGTATCAAAATAGTGAAATTCGCGAAGTTGGAGGTTCAAGTCATGTTAATAATGGCTATTCTGAATCCTACATAAATCGGATAGAGGACATGGTTGATGATGCTATAATAGCAAATCAAAATGTAAGAGAAGAGGGGTCAAGCACTTGCCGAGAACCATTTTATAATATGGTTCAAGTTGCTCAACAACCCTTATATGATGGTTGCTCCGCCCATAATGAGCTATCTGCGACGGTGAGACTGTTGAGTATTAAATTTAATTATAGTATGCCTCAAAACTATTTCAATGAAGTTGTTCAATTAATGAAAGATATGTGTCCCCCTAACAACCGCGTGCCTAACAACTATGGGCAAACGAAGAAGGTTGTTAAAGATCTCGGCAACGATGTGGTCCAAATTGATTGTTGCCAGAAAGGTTGCATGCTATTTTATATGGAGGACGCAAACTTGGATGCGTGCAAATTTTGTGGGCATTCAAGATGGAAGAGGCAAAGGTCACAACAAAGGAATCAGAATCCATTGCCACACTCAAGGATGCATTACTTGCCGTTAAAACCTCGACTGCAGAGGTTGTACACATCAAGAAGTAGTGCACAGCATATGAGATGGCATTATGAACATCGATGTGAGGACGGTGTTTTATGTCATCCATCAGATGGGGCAGTATGGAAACATTTCCACTCCAAATACCCTGAATTTGCTGCAGAGCCTCGGAATGTGAGACTTGGCTTATGTGCTGATGGATTTAATTCTTACACATTGTCTTCAAGATCATACTCTATTTGGCCGGTGGTCGTTACACCTTATAACCTTTCCCCTGAAATGTGTATGACCACACCGTTTATGTTCTTGACTTGTGTAATCCCGGGGCCCAAAAATCCCAAGAACAACATAGATGTATATTTACAACCTCTTGTCGATGAGTTGAAAGAGTTGTGGGATGTTGGAGTTAAGACTTATGATATTTCTATGGGGCGTACATTTCAAATGAAGGCTGCACTTATGTGGATGATTAATGATTTTCCCGCATACGGAATGTTATCTGGGTGGAGTACTAATGGTCAATTGGCATGCCCCGTATGTATGAAACAGGAAAAGGCTTTGAGATTGTGAAATGGAGGTAAATTCTCATGGTTTGACTGTCATCGGTGTTTTTTGCCAAGGAATCATGCATTAATAAGAAATAGACCCGTATTTAGGAAAGGGAGAACTGTTACAGGGGGTCCTCCTCGCCGATTGTTCGGGGAAGAACTTTATGTTGAGGTGGAAGATTACCCAATGCTAACCACAAATGGTGACTTTGTTGTACCAGGATTTAAGGAGAATGAGCACAACTGGACAAAGAAGAGCATATTATGGGAGTTGCCTTATTGGCAACACCAACTGCTCTGCCATAATTTGGATGTGATGCACTTTGAAAAGAACTTCTTCGAGAACATTATCAACACTGTGATGGATGTTAATGGGAAGACAAAGGACAATGCCAAGTCAAGAATGGATGCTGTCCAACTATGTGATAGGCCAGAATTACATTTAGATTCAGGCCCAAGTGGTAGGCTGGTTAAACCAAAAGCGGAGTTCGTACTTCCTGTGGATAAAAGAAGAGAGTTGTGTGAATGGTTGATGGAGCTTCCAATGCTTGATGGATATTGCTCTAATTTGAGAAATATCGTGGACCCTAATAAAGCTAAGTTCAACAACATGAAAAGTCATAATTGTCATGTCTTTATGGAGACTCTTTTACCAATTGCATTTGGTGCGCTCCCAGATGATGTGTTGAAACCACTTATTGAGATAAGTCAGTCAGTTCTTCAAGAACTCATGCTCAACAACATTGCACGAGGATATGCTTGAGGAACTGCATCGCAACATTGTCATCACTTTGTGTAAGTTGGAGTCCATTTTCCCTCCTGGCTTTTTCAATGCCATAGAGCACCTGCCAGTGCATTTGGCAGAAGAGGCTCAACTAGGTGGTCCAGTACAATACCGATGGATGTATCCATTTGAGAGGTAAATTATGCTATAATGGATGAAACCTTCTATGAATTCTTATATGTGGAATCACTTAAAATCCATTGCAATTGTGAACTATGTAGGTTCTTTGGCCGATTGAAGAGAAAGATAAAGCAGCAAGCGTGTCCTGAAGGTTCAATCACAGAAGAATACCTAGAGGCAGAGAGGACATTCTTCGCCTCCTATTACTTCGGCTGTAATGTGCTCTCCATGCGCAGTAGGTGAAGGAGAAATGAGGACGACGATGAACATATTAATCATTTTCCAACTCTGTCCGTGTTTGCACCGTAAGGGACCGCTATTGGCAGAGAAAGATCAAGGTATCTTATAGATGCCAAATATGTTACTGCCCACCTTCACGTGCTGTTAAATTGTGACGAAGTTAGACCTTACATAGAGTGAGTGGTATTTTCACTTCCAATGCAGTTTATCATTCATGGCGTAAGTATGTTAATAGGCTTCGTAAAATGTGATAGAATTTTAACAGACCAAGTGAGAGCCGCACGTCCCAATGTCAGCGACGCAGATGTCGACACCATCATCGAAACTCATTTCGCAGATTGGTTTAGTGAGAATGTAACTATTCGAACTCATTTATTCATAATTTGAACATAACAATTAATTAGGTGCATTGTATTAATTAAAACCACATGTTATGTCACCTTAGGTGCATTATATTTAATTATTCGAGACTGACAAACATTGCTACCTGAGCCAATTGGCCGTGAAGCAAAAACAGTGTGTGTCGACGTGGACGACATATAGAGTAAATGGATTCAAATTCCACACAGAAGCTCGAAGCGTCGGGAAGAGAACATATAATTGTGGTGTTGGTGTTTGTGGCACTGGGGAAGGCGATATTGAGAATGATTATTATGGTGTACTAGAGGACATTGTCCAAATTGAGTACGTAGGCGAACCACTTAAACGATGTGTACTCTTCAGTTGTCAGTGGTTCGACCCCACATTGAATCGTGGGACACGATCTCATAAACTAAGCAACCTTATTAAGGTCCACCGTACAAGAAGGTATCGAAAGTACGACCCATTTATCTTCCCAAATACCGCATCACAAGTATACTTCATGCCACATGCAGATCGCATGAGAGATAGGGCCAATTGGCTTGTTGTCATACCAACCAAACCAAGGGCGAGAGTGGATCAGCAGTACACCCTACCTACTACGTACCAACAAACGGACATGGCGACTATCGTTGAACCTGTGAATGGCGCCATCCCTGCGTCATTAGTAGATGAAAGTGCACCATTGGAAGAGGTTAATGATGAAATAGGGTTTCAATTCATTCAGGGTAATGACGAGATAGATGAGGTAGAGAATGGTGAGGATGATGAAGAGGGGGTGTGGGATGACGGTCATGAAACAGATGAAGCTGAAGAAAATTTGCATTTGTCTGATGATAATGACGATGAGGATGCTGATGATTGAGTGGTTACGAATTCTTATGTGTTTGAGTAATTTGCATGTGAAACAATTGTTTGTGAATTGGATTGAACCAAATGGTAACGGGTAAGTCGTCATTTGTTATATGTTATGAAGTACTACATGAATTTTGCATAACAAGTAATGAATTTTATGTTTAATGTTCAATTAGGTTTCTCCCTAATGATGGTGTTGTTAGTAGGATTTCGCTCATATTTCAAAGAAAGTTTGACGGAGCTTGGCCTACTTGGAGCAAAGTGCCCAAACCAGTATGCGATTTGTTTTTCAGAGAGTTCAAGGTAACTACAGTGACTTCGTATTAACAGTTTCAAAAATATGTGATAAATTAGTATTGAATTATTTGATGTGTTATTCGTTTTCATAATTGCAAAAGTGGTTCACTTGGGATCCGGTCCATGAGGGCCGTATAAGAAGGAATTTTGAAAACCGAGGCAATGCACACTTGAGAGACTTCTTTGGCAAAGCAAGGAAGCATAACAAGAAGCCTGTCTGGCTAGGTGATGCTCAATGGAAGGGACTCCAGCAGCACTGGGCCAATGAACATTACAAGAAATTGCGTGAGACAACCCGGAAAAACCGACTGGGGACTCCAGAAAGTGGTGGCCCATTTCTCCACACTTGTGGCTCGATCCCTATGCATGAGCATAGGCGGTGTCTGGTAAATGAATTAATGTTTGTTATTTATTCATTTAAGTTCAATACTGTATTTTGTGTTGTGCTTGACATCATTCTTTCCGGCACATACATAGAGGGAACAACTTGGGACGGAGCCCACCATTGTTAAATTATTCAGTCGAACTCACAAACTCCAGGGCAAAGATGATGCCCCTTGGGTTGACAAGAAATCACAACAAACATATGTAAGCAATTAGCTATTCTCAATTTTTATTGGTAGTCAATTCATGAAGTCGTATACTTTATTTTAAGTTATTGTACTATGTATGATTTCGTGCGCATGTTGCGGTATTGTAGGAAACCTTTGAACGTGATTTTCAAAATGTTATCAACTCTCAAGGGACCGGGGATGGCTCTTCTCAAGATCCAAACCAGCCACTTCCCAACCCAAATGAGTTGTGGCTGAAGACATTCAAGAACAAGAAGGGTCGTATTTATGGCATTGGTGACGAGGCTGTCAACATGAGGGAATCCGGTTACTTCAGTCTCACTCAAAGATCCGGTATTGTTTTCATATTAAAGTTCCAACAACCATGGTTATACATTGAATTTACTTAATGGCAACGCTAATATAGTAATTTACTTAAATGCCTATCAGCAGGTTCTGGTTCTACGCCATCGCAACAGGAGCTCAATGACTTAAGGGGTGTAGTAACCAACTTGGGGGGTGAGCTATTGTCACAAGCTGAAAGCTACCGGTTGGTCATGGAGAAATGTAAGGAACTAGAGGAATCCAACAGATTGCTTACACAAAGCAACCAACAACTAAGCCAACAAATGATGAGCATCGATCAACGCCTCCAAGCTTTCTTTCAAATGCAACAGGCTTCTGGCTCGGGATCTCAGCCACCATTCACTCATCACTCGCAACATAATGAGGAAGATGGTGAGGCAAAGGAAAAGGAAGAGGAAGGCGAAGAGGAAGAGGAAGACCTTGGTGATTGAGTTGGTTGCAGTTTTCCTTCAGCTGGTGGCTCTTCTGCTTATCTTCACGAAGTACATCATATCTCTTGCTGCTTGCTTCCCCTCCCCTTTCTGCTAATTTCACTCCCCTCCCCCTGGTGCTTATTTAACTCTCCTCCCATTTGGCGCTTACTTCACCCTCTTCTAAAAACATATATATAACTTCATTCTCAACTATTGAGAAATTCTGATTATTTTGTTTGGATTTGTGGTTTGTGATATATACAGACTTTGTTTAGAACTTGTAGTGTGTGATATGTAGAGAGTTTGTTTGGAACTTGTGGTTTGTGAATTGAAAACCCTTGGTTGGATGTGATGTGTTGTGTTGGATGTGGAATTCCACATTTGTGTGGCTTAAAATTGTTGAGAACGCTTCGAATGAAGCCCTATTCGAAGCCATTGGATGTTGATTGAGTGCGAAGATTTTGTAAATTTCTTGCAGAGAATGATTTGTATGTACGGATTTGATAAAAAGTAAGCGATTTTATTTTTAAAAAAAGAGGAACCCAGCGACGGAATGGCGACGGATAAGACAAAAAAAATTGGGGCGGGGGGGCGACGGATTTCATAATCCGTCGCCATCAGCGAAGGAATTTCCGTCGCTGATTCCATCTCTGATGGCGACGGATGATTAATTCTGTCACCACCTCTACCCCGCCACTTTTCCCCGCCAAAAAAAATTTGTCGCAATTTCTGTCGCCGAATCCGTCGTGCACTACTCAGTGACGAGCGAAAATCCGACAGCCTCATTCCGTCGCCAAATCCGTCACTGATTCCGTCTTTATTTAGCATTTTTTTTGTAGTGTCTAAGGTCAATTGAGCAATAAGGCCAAGTAAAAGGAATACGAATCTCTCTCTGGTTGCTTTTACAATATGCCTCTTGCTACATAAAATAATAGACAGGATCTATTATTTTCTGTAGCAGGAGGCTTAATGTATGGGATCTCTATTTTTTTATAAAAAAAAAAGGAAAATAATAGACAGGATCTTTATAGTTGTGATATACGAATTATAGATATGGATTCTCCACAGTAGGAAGAATTTGGGGCTACAATCTTAGAGTCTTTCAACCAAAAGCTTAGAATTTTTTTGGGGAAACACTTTTTCCTTTTGGTGGTAAAACTATTTAACTATTTTAAATGTGCTAACAAAATGGGCACCAAATTTACGTCTATACGATGCGGCACAATCATATAGAAAATATCACCATGAAAATAAGAGACTTTAAAGATAAAAATTAAAATGAATCAATCACATTGAGCTGGTGTACTTTTAATGTCCTTTTGTTAGTATAAGTATGATTTCTCATAATTATTTCACCACAATTGTCTACAGTGGCAGAGCTAGGAATTAGACTCTGATTGTCTAACCTAATGTCCATCCACTTTTGCAATGTAAACTTTTAATACTTTTTATTTCTTTTTTTGCTAAACTCCAAGAACATTAGTTTGGGAGCTTTTCAATTTAATGGTGACTTGGTGAGTATTGTGTTGCAAAGCTTAAACTATTTGATCATTTAGCTATCTTGTTGAAAATTCTTTACATAACAAAATGAAAAGCAACTCATTTCTTACTGAGAGTTTTGGTTCTTAATGCCCATGTACACAAAGAAATCGTTGTTTCATAATGCAACTTAACTCATTACTTAGGTTTCTTTGAGAAATAAAGACCATAATAATTCATAATTAATTAGTCTATCAATTTTTGTAACAAGCAACAACCAACCAAATTACCCCAACCAAGAACCCTAATTTCTCAATTCAAGAAAATAAAACACAAATTTGAATTAAATCAGTACGTTGAACATAATAATTTGCCAAAAATATTGTAAACTAAAATTAGGGATTTGACTCAAATTTGTGTTTAAATTTTAGCTCCAATTCCAAATTTGAAGCAGCGAAAAAAAAAATTTAAAAAGGGCTTGAATGCCTATGGGATTTGAAAGTAGCCAAAACATTCTAAAAAATAAAACAATTGAAGGCTATTGAATCAAACATCGAACTTAGAACATGCTACCAAAGACTAATATGAATGAACCGGTGGCGGGATCAGGCGCTTGGAATGCCATTGGACGAAGCCACAATTTGCGATACATTTAGTAAAGAAATTCATTTTTTTCCTCATAATTTTCAATATGTAATTTTTTTTGTAAAAAAATCTACGATGTTAGTTGACTGTATATGTATAAATAAAGTAAAATTTTTGATGACTAGGATGACTATAAATCTAAAGTCTCCCATTCAATTTTGACAATCCAGATCCAAATACTTTTTGGAACTATTACAATATTAACTCCTTCCCCTGATGGTTGAGAATTTCCTCAATTAATCACAAATTTTTTACCATTCTGTTGAGGAATGGAATCCTAAAACTCTTGATCCAAATATTTTGTGATATACAAAAATAACAAAGCATCAAAATTACACTCAAATGTCAACAACATGCGTAGATAGACAAGAACGAAAGTCTAAAGCTTCAGTGACAGTATACCTTAAATCAATCAACATTACACGTAGACGTTGCAATAGCTTACAAAACTCTTTCTTGTCTTCTTCTTCTCTTGTCTAGTGTCCCTCGTGTGGAGGTTTTCCTGACTCACAAGTGATTGACCAATCCACTTTTCCAATCCTTTCCCTTTTTAGATGTTCAATCCTTAACTTGTTGATGTCGAATTCTTCAATGGAGCCCAATCTTAGGACCATCACATGCAACAATACTTGAAAAGCTAGAGATGTATCAACTTAAGCAAAAAAACAATAAGCTGGCATATGGTAACACCACATAAGAGTAATAGTACATTAAATATGTTCAAAATGAGTACAACAATGAAGATGCCCAAAAGTTCTATGAAAGCCAATAGAATGAATAAAAGGGCAAGAGAAAGAGTAAAACGAATGTGCCAGCAAATAGCCATGTGCGTACGCATTAATTAAAAGAGAACAAATAAACTAAAACTTTAGAAAACGAGGACCACAAAGGTAGAGAAAAATATGGCTATGAGTGATCTTCTCCCTAATTTTCTTTCTTAAACTACTTGCCCCTATTATCATTCTGGCCTCGTTTTTGCTAAAAGTTTTGTTGATGAATAAACATAACTTTGACTAATTATTATATCATAGTCCATGGAGTACTAAGTATGGTATTCCAAGACCCCATATTTACCCCCTAAAATAAAAGCCTCAACTATTTAAATCCCCATAGTAAGATATTACGCTCATTTCTCTATCCTCAAATATGATAACAATGGCTCCTTCTTCTGCCCTGATTCTTCACTATCTCACTCGCTTTTTTTAGTAGCTTCAATTCAACCATATCTCTCTCTCCTACTCCTCTTTTCATATCATTTTAGTTGACACTTCTAATTTTGAAAATTGAGCCCCATATTTGCTTGTTGATAATCCTCGAGTATAATCTAGGTGATCATCATCATCAATTACGATTGATGTAGAGACTCATGTTACACTAGTGTAGGTGGAGTTTTAGTTCCAATCAATTATTCAATGGCTTATTTGTTTAATATTTCTCTCTCCTTTTTTTGTTGTATGTTACTATGCTCTATTTCTACAAAAAAAATTGTGGTTCAATGTTTCAGCTGCTAATTTCAGTCAAATCTTATCATAGAAAAAAAGAA
Source organism: Selenicereus undatus (assembly GCA_017589665.1). NCBI lineage: Eukaryota > Viridiplantae > Streptophyta > Magnoliopsida > Caryophyllales > Cactaceae > Selenicereus > Selenicereus undatus. Next base: position 73,697,793 of record JACYFF010031959.1, on the reverse strand, counting down.
CGCAAGACAATAGATATGTTGAACAAATTTTAAATGGCCAAACAAACTCGCAAGTGATATTGAATGCGCAATTATTTATCGATGAATTTTAATTTTATTCATGAATATTTGTTTGTTTTTATGTATCTGAATGATTTCATATTGAATACTGTAAGCCATGACCTGGGGTTCAACCCCGAGTACAGTCCCCCACGAAGGTTGGACTTGTTTGCCACTAGATTTCTACTTAGATCTTTTTTGTGGATCAGAATGCAGGAAAAAGGGGGTTGCTTGGCCTATAAGAATGGGCAGTAGCCTTGGTCTAGGATCGCAACTAGGATCCTGGGCCAGCACTGGACCTAATTTTCTAGCCTGGTAGCCCAACAGTCTTTCTGACTTCCGAGAGACTAGATTGCAAAACCGTTCTAGAAATTCATATGGGTTATTCGATCAGTTTAGTATCCACTTTTCTGACGCGCCCAAACTTACTATTGGGAAACCCTACATTGGTTAATCTAAAAAATATAAAAAATTTAGTTTGTAGAGTCACTGGTGAGTTTTAGGAGAAACTTAGAAACCAAATTCACTCTTTAAAATAAGCAACAACCAAAAGGGACATCAAAGGGACAATAGGTTCATATGAATCATAAACCAAAGGGACAGTGTGCTCATTCCAAAAAGGTTTTCGAAAGACCACCAAATAATGGCTAATATGGGGACCATCTGACTCTATAAGTTCGAGCCAAGGACCCAGATTTAGGGGCAAAGGTACGATGTCGTGATGGAGTGCGTCACAAAACTGGCCATCGTCATTGATGATTTCTACTAATCAATACAGGAAATTAAGTGTAATGACACTTTAAACAACAAGCATGCAACATATTAGGGCCACTGACTCAACTAGTAGAAATCAAACGTACAATGTCAGTCTAGAGGGATTGAAAGAAATAATTCAAATCATTATAGCGGGTATGAAACAAATTAAAGATTAGGGCATACTTTTTGTCATCGGGCAATTTATAAAATTATAAATGCCATTTTTAGGCGTCTATAATTAGCCCCCCACTTTAACCAAGCCTAAATAAGGCATAGGTCAAAATAGATGGATTTTTGTGCTTACCTTTTTAGGCTATCCTTTTGAATTTGACCATTCGCTAGCCTAGTTGACCTTTCATCGGTTGAGCAGATCTTGTGTAACACCCCCAACCCCCAGGGCCAAAAGCCTTATATTTTCTTAACTTTTTACTTAAATTCTGAGACGAAACGGACAGAGTTTCCCCTAAAAACTAACAGTTTCCAGGCTAAAAGTCTTACAATAAATCCCTGCAAATCAACGGAAGCGTAAAACATTTAAAAGAAGCTCAACAGCTACACGCCGGAGTTCATAACTCAATGAGCCACTCGCTTGGAGTACACCAAACAAAATAGTTCATGAACAAAGAAGAAACGAAGGATACAACTCAACGGTTTACACAATCAGAGTATGGGGTTTACATCCCAAAACATAACTACCTTTAACTAAGAAGACATCTAACTAATTAGATGGTCGGCTCATATGGCCATACAGAGCGACTCATAAACAATATCCATTACATGAACTAGAATACTTGTTTACAAACATTTACAAACTTTACAAGACTTCATTTAAGGCGTAAGTAGGCACACATGACACCTTGCAAGCAAGAATAGACTCCATCTTGACATAACTTACTCAACTTCTTCCTGTGTCAAGGAAAACCTGGGGAAAAGGGGGAAAGAGTAGTGGGATGAGCAACCACACGCTCAGTGAATGTCCCCCGACCCCCTTAAAACCAAAACTGTTGTAGGCAATAATATTCATATTAGTCACATATCACGTATTCATACTTTACGATCATATTAGGCATTCAAAAAATCCTTATGGAAGGATTACTAACCATAAACTTCATTTTAACCACTCAAACATATTTCTAGGTCCCCAAATGACTAAATTCCTTTATTAACAAGCAGTTAAGCACATAAGCAAGCATCGAGGGCTAAGCAGAGGAATCTTTCTTTTTCATAAACATAACTTCTTAGCATTCCATTTAAACTATACATGAAACCTTATTCATATGATGTGCACATAAGGTTATTTTTTTTCATAATCATACTTTTCTTAGCGTTTCAGTCATATGATATGCATAAGGCACACACACATTTCAAGTCTCATTCAAATCTCATATCCCATTCATAGGTTATGCATGAAACATGCTCAAAAGGCCTTCTTTTTCGTAATCGTATCTTACTTAGCATCTCATTCATAAATCATACTTGCAATATGCACACAACACTTTTATTTTCATCAGCATACTTTACTTAGATCTCATTCGCATTTCATTTATAAAAAAAGCATAGAACATGCACAGAAAGCTTTCCTTCTTTTCTTGAAAACACTTCATTTAGCCTCTTCAGGCTCATAAAAACTCTTCTCTTAGCCTCTTGAGGCTCATATTCTTTCATATCGGTTGCATACTGTTTACATTTCATTCATCTGGCCTCTTATCGACCCATAAAAACATTCTTTTTAAAATACTTGAAATGGCGTACTGCCAACTGCTTTCTTTGCCTATTAGGAAAATACATCTGGCATAAGGTCATTACAGGGTGCTGATGGGGTGAGATCTATTCTCAACCCCATAGTGAGACCTAACGCACAAGCTTAAGCTCTTACTCCCGGGATAGCTACATATAACATATGGGACCATTACATTGACCCTCGTCAGGGCCTCTAGGGTTTCCGGATTTTTTCCTAGGTTAACATCATTCATATCATATTGTCCGCAGCACATTATCTTAGCAACTTTAAAGCGTATCGGCCATAACGGCTAATAATTTTGCTGCCTTTCATGGCGAAATCCTTTTTCAAACAACTCACGCCTTTATAAAACTCTTTAGGGATTCCCCCGTTTGAGCGAGTTCACTCCCAAAACTATTTTCATTTAATTAAAATAGGCCATCATGCACTAATAGTTATGGCGACTATCATTTCAAAACATGAAATCCTTCTTTGAAAAACTCACCCTTATGCACAGGATGCAATTTAAGGACATCGAAGGGAATAGGGTCCACATATATCACATTCAAGCACATCATAAGTAATTCAACATAATGAGCCACACATGGCCTCGCAATTCACACGATTGCGGTCAATTCACGACCCGAAATCCCTCCTCACAAGCACCGTACCACAAGATCATTGAACCGCTCATAGATCTTCCTCGAACCATCCAACTACCATCTCGGTTTTTCAATTTCATTAATCATAACATATTATCATGCTAGCTTATAAAGAGATAGGGGTTAGGTACTTACTTAGGCAAGCAGCACCATTCAACGGTGCGTTACAACAGTCATACGTACATATATTTATTAATCACAACAACATATATGTATACATAAATATAATCATATGTCATTAACTTGAAAATAACATTTAGCAAACCGAATCGAGCTAAATAAGCATGAAACGTAATCACATCGATATATTGCAATTAAGGGCAAACAAGCTCTTTTCGTTATTCAAGAATTGTTTCAAAAGCCACTTCGTGAGCACATTTTAACCAACAATCAAGTATCGATTCGAAGTTGCATTTAAGCCTATTAGGTCATTTAAGCATATTCCGTTTCACGGCGTTCGTTTATCACAGCATGGTTACTAAGCAAACCTATCTATGTCATACAAGCTTAACATGAATCGAGTCTCTATTTAAACATAAAACGATTCACTATTTAGGCTAATTTGATCATTTAAACATAGTACGATGCAAGTGTTTGCATTCATGATTCAAGTCACTTCGAAGTCACTATTTAAGCCTATTTTGGTCATTCAAACATATTACGATTCCACACATTCGTTTATTACATCGAAGTCATTATTTGAATCTAAATAAACCACTTAAGCATAATACGATTCAAGGGATTCGTTTATTACGTTGAAGTTACTATTTTAACCTATTTAGGCCCCTTTAAACATAATGCGCTCAAGATATTCGTTTATTATATCGAAGTTAGTATTCGAACCTATTTA
>JACYFF010031959.1:73646359-73693756 GCA_017589665.1 Selenicereus undatus | reverse complement strand
AGCTTGTGGGGAAGGTAGAGGGGGTGAATTTGTAAGCTAGTTGTGGCAAAATTCCATCGAAAGATGGAGCTATTGGTGCATTCATGGAAGAAATTGGGGAGGAGAAGAAGATGCTGAGGAGAGAGAGAGATGTCGGGGTGGGAAGGGGGAACGCGTGAAGGAGAATGAAAAAAAAAGTGTGTCTCATGATGTTACTAATATGCCCCTCCCTCTCTCTTTCTTCTTCAAGCTGTTTAGTAATTGGTACTGCTAGTCTAGTTCCTATCCCGAACTCTAAACCCGAATCGTTAATACGGCCTTCTATCGACTATTCGTTCCCAAATATATAAAGGTTCAATTTAATAAACCTCGAAACTGCTTCTAAGGTAAACAACCTAATCGTACTTGGGAAACGGCTAAAGAAATCGAATGACGACTAAATTAAACTATTGATATAATTTAAAAGCACAAATACTACGAATTAACTTTAAAATCAATAATAGCAATAATAATCCCTTTTTAATAAAATTACAGCTCCCAAAAGCACATCAATAATCATTTAACTCATACAGTTACTAAAAATACGATTTTATAACGTAACAAGGTAATACAGTTAGCTTAACGGAAAACAAAAATGCGGGTCTTACGTCTTGACATCAAACTTTTGCTAATCTAGAGGACTTTCACCGGTCTAGAAGACCTTTCACAGGCCTAGCAAACCTTTCGCTGGTCTAATGAAGTTTTCACGGATTTAGTGGACCTTTCAATGGTCTAGTAGACTTTGATGTTAACCTTTCACCGATCTAGTGGACTTTGATGTTAATCTTTTGCTAGTGTACTGCACCTTTTACCAGTCTAGCGGACTTTGATGTTAACCGTCACCAGTGTAACGAACCTTTCACGAATCTGGTGGACTTTGATGTTAACCTTTCGCCTGTTTAGCAGACCTTTCACCAGTCTAGCAGACTTTGAATTCAACCTTTCACTTATCTAGTAGACCTTTCACTAGTCTAGAAGGCTTTGGATTCGACCTTCCGCTGGTCTAGCGGATTCTAAAGTTGACCATTTATCGACCTACCGGATTTTGAATTCGATCAACTTTCAATCCTTGAACTGATACCAATTTTGGTCACTTTTGCAAGTGGATTCATTTTCCTTTGTTTGTTTGCTAGTTGGATCAACAAGCTTTGGATTTTTGTCTTTGCCTTATGCCTTTTCTTTTTCTTTTCCATTTGCTAAAGACGATGCATGTTGGTTCCTCCTTTAGAACCCAACTTGGTCCTTCTTTCCATTTCTGTCTTTTCTTCTTGTTTGCATTCCCCTTGATTGAACATCTTGGACTTTACTTCAAGCAGGTGTAGTGTATACATATGTTGTATGGATAGGGAACCCTATTGGGTCCCCCTTTTATTTCTTCCCTTGCCTTTGCTTATAAATACATGCATTTAGGAGCGTTTCTTAACACATTTGTCTGGCCTATCTTCATCTTATTACTTGTGCTCTTATTACTTCCTATTTGTCATCTTCTTGATCAAGAATGTGTAGTTGTGCTCCAAGACCATAACTATGAGAAAAGCACATCCATGTCGGAGAGCCAGATAAGAAAGGCTTCCCTAGGATTCATTCATTGAGAGAGAATGGAGATGAATTGAAGCCTAGAATGGAACAAACCTTTTGGTGGATGTAGGATGCCATGAATTTAGTTAGGCTATTTTGAAAGCAATAAGTGCTCTCCCTTCTTTTTTTGTAGTTTGTTTTTATCATGATTATAAGTCTAATATTCCTTGCTTTCCTTCCTTTCTTTAAGGAAGATCTTGGGTGCCCCTAGGAAATTTATGAAAGACCTTTGGGGTAGAGAAGCTCAGGTTCGATGTGTACTAATGAAACTAGGTTTGGGATCTTTCATTCTACTCCAAAAGGAGCAACATATTTAACTTATTGCTCACTTACTCAAGTGGTAGTCGAAAGATTTTTGATACTGCCAATACTTTCCACCTCCCGTTTGAGGCAATGACCATCACTTTTCTTGACTTTGCCATGCTAACAAGTCTTAACTTTTTCGGGGACCCAATAGCTTATAAGAAAGACTCATATCTGTAGCATAATTGACTTTTTCAACTCTTCAATCCTATCATGAATAGAATTTTCCATGGGAACTGCTTCTCCTATAGCAGTCTTTTCAATGTGATAACTAATGATGAGAGTTAGGCGAAGCATTCTGCTGATCATCAAGCCCTTATTATAGTAGCTTTTCTTCATGGAACTACCATTTTCGCCAAGTTGGGCAGTCATTGTCACTTCTACTATCTAGTTAACCTTATTGACCTTAATAGAGTAGAGGACTTGAGTTAGGGCTTTCTTGTATATTCCACCTTTATTAGTGGTATGCGAGCCAAGCTGTGAAAAAATAAGGAAACTTATAGGGAACGTAATTCTAGTTTGCACATGGATAGTTTATAATTGAAGTATTGATCTCTCTTGGAAAGTTAGTTCCTATTATTGGCATGTGGTCTTTATTATTGACTCTTATTTTTGAAGCTTTGGTTTTAAGAATATTTTCTGAACTTTTTCCGGGATCGAGGAAACCTACTCAGTTTTCAGCCACGATCTCATAGACTAAGGAAAATCAAGTTCGAAGACAATTCTGTCTCGCACGTCGTCTGTACCTTTGAGATGCGATAAATGCTTTAACCATGGTATCATTACCTGAATGTCTTCACTTGTAGAAATTTGTTGGCTTTAGTCTTCCCATTTATTCTAATTTCCTTTTTTGTAGGCAAATTTTCACCCATGAAAAAGTCGCATCTCAACCACTGGGGTGCAGGCGGCTTGGTGCTACACTCAGCATCGAATCTTTACTGAAGGACCATTCATCTTTGTTTGGTATTTTGGTGAAAGATTTACCGCCTAACACACCAACCAATGGCCTCTTTTGTCCCCAAAGATTCGCCTTGGCCCATATTTTATGCGTGGACTCTATCTTTTGCGGATATGGATGAGATGAAAATAGGTATTTCATTGATTTTATCGGCCATAAGTGCAACTATGCTATGTATCTTCGATGCATCATGATCCGCTTGGTAACCTATACTGCCGTTCTTTCCTTCATTCACTGTCTTTTTAAAATATCTAATCTTTGCGAGCCTTTGTAGGAAATGCCTGATAATGCCTCCATACCTAATCTAAGGGTTAACATGGCAAGAGAGAGAGAAGAGCTAGTGCATATAGATATTCGCGCTAGTCCCAAATTTGACTGCCCTAACCTCCTATTTCCTCCCACTTTTAGTAGGTAAGTATGTTGCTTACTTCGATTCTTTTGAATGTGCGCGTATTTATTTGTCTCTTCTTTCTTTCAGTACGATTGGGAGCAATTGAGCGTGGTAATGTGACACTTTTATTCAATGAGAAAGGCATTTGCAAGCCTCTTTACTTATCAGCACCCACAGACGAATGAGGTAACCAGCCTCTTTGATTTTCTCGATGTGACTTTTATAATTTTGCTAAACTTCCTTCTTTTGTTAAAAAGGGGCCTGAAGCTGACACTCAACAAATAAGTCCTTATAGATCCCATTCAAGAAGATATCGTTCCACGAGGATGCAAGATGTCCTAGATTCTTCTCATACTACAGAGATGGAGCATCACTCAAACTCTCCGATTTAGGTGGAACCACTTCAAATCTATGGTGCATGAAATCCCTATTCCATCGGTTCCTTTGGGAAGCCTTACGTGCTCAGATTTTGTGTGGTGAGTCATCATTTGGAATGATGCATAGTGACCCTCTACATCATTCTTGGGCCCCAAGGGATAATCCTTGACCTGATGTTAGTACTAGTCACTCATCAGTCAATTCTGGCTTTGTGTCAAATTAGGCTAACTACCTCTTTGGTGGAAGTACTAGTGGGTTCCCAGATGATTAGTAGGGGCAGCCTAATTAGACTAATGAATAATGCTTTTGTTATGATGTAATACTACTCCTATGCAATGGCATTTTCATGGAAGTCTTACGCAGACTTTATATGCTAATGCAAACTACTAGGTGCAATGCCATTTTCATGTAAGTCTTGTGTAAACTTTGTGTGCTAATGCAAGTTGTTGTATGCAAATATAGCCCCCAATTCCCCCAAAATAAAAAATAAAAAAAATTAAAAAGGCACCAATAAGAATCAAGAGCTTTACGATCCTGAGTAATAATCCGAAAATTTTATTGGATAATTTCAAAATGGTACTCGGTCAAAGTTACCAATATTAGGGAGGAAAAAAATGAAACAAAGCCTACGGGGTGGCCAAAACCCCGATCCCAGTCAGGTTCCTTCTTGGGAGTCTTATTTGACTCGGATTTGGCTTGCTATTATACGCAAGATAGGGACCCCGTTCGGGTTCTTGTTGGTTTACCAATTCGAATCCTACTCAATTTTGGATTAGTTGTTTTATGTAGCTATAAATTGAGGTTGTCTATCTTTCAACTTTCATTTGTTATAGGAGCAATATGCTAGAATTTACAATGTCTTTCAAAAAGGTCATTGATCTCTTGGCTACTCACCGTTGATACTAGAGAAAGCATGAGCTTAAAAACCTTCGTTTAAGCAACCTGCTTAGCCTTTGACAAGTCACAGTCGCTTGGGAGTTTCTTAGAGATGCCTCCACCTTTTGGCATTGTAAATTTCATGTCTTTCAATTCATGGGACACAAGTTGTGCACTTTAACTAAAGAGTTTAGTGCTATATTAGGTTTTCCACTTTATTGCCCTTCTGTCGTGCCAACTTATTCAAAAGATATGTCCTCTTAATATCGTCCTTTCTTATATATTAGTGAGCAGCACATCTCTACCACAATTTTCGGGAATGAAGTGGATTATATGTCCTCAATTTTCTATTTTCAAAGAGAGAGCAGGTAGGCTCTTGATGGTATACAGAAATGCAAAGCAATTCTTCTATGTCTTCTCAAGGCCTTCCTATTCGTTGATAGTTCTAAAAATAAGGAATAAAAATAAAATCATGGGATATTCTAGGTGAAGTGATTAGGTTTTTCTTGAACATTGAATAATGAATTCTAAACTAAAATTGAAAAACAAAATCAGTGCAATCAATGTAGTTTTTCTATTTTCAGGTTTTTATTTTGAATTCTTTGTGCAAATTTAGTGCTTATTTTGCTTTGCTAATATTTTTAGTAGGTTTCTAGGGTTTTTTTAGAGTCTAAGTGAATTCTTGGGGACATTTTGTAGAGTTCCTAGAATTTTCTTCACTTTTTGGAAAGAATTTTCTATTTTGAGTTTTCTAAGATATTTTAGGTCTTAAAAAAATTGGAAAAAATGTGCATGTTTGACTTAGCTTTGCAGAGTTTTCTTTATATATAATTCCAAGATTGGAGCTTTGTTAGATTTTCTTTTTATTTTCTTCCAAGATTTTGTTTTTCTTTTTTTTTCTTTTTGTTTTTGTGTTAAAAAATCCCAAAAAAAATCATAAAAATGATGTCCATTTTTTTGTGTTTATGCTAATTTTCTATTTTTTGCGTCATGCCACTTTTTGTTTTTGAAATCTTTTTGGTGTTTCTTTTCTTTTGGTAATTTAGTTTTACTTTTATTAATTTATTTTTTGCAATGTTTTTCTTTTAGTTAGTAGTTCATAGTTAGTTGTCTTTGAGTCATTATTTTCTTGGGCCTATTTGTTTTTCTTATAAAACACTTAAAACATTCATAAAATTGAAAATCCTGAAACAAGGAAAATTCTTATAATTGAAAAAAAAAAGTTTCAAGAATGCCAATTTTCAATTTCCCACAATTTGAGCATGAAACTTTGTGGAGCCATTTATCTAGATTTAATGATTATCGTGCTCAATTAAACCAACATTTTAAAAATGGGAAATTTATGAGATCATTGCTGTGGGTTTAAGTGTTGAATTCCGAGGTCATGTTGAGCATATCTATCCTGCAAGTGTACTAGAATTGTTATCTAAAACTCAAGATGAGGTTTGAGATTTCTTCGAACGATCAGCTTGGGACACTTATGAGTTTCAACAAGTTAGAGAGACCTTAAGATATCAGACTTATGGCGAGTACGCTTTTTAAATTAATCCTCACCACCAAGATCACTTCATGGACACGTATGACCACCCATCTCACTCTTATGTGGGTCCAATGTTGTGTGATGCTGTGAGTCTTCTGATCATGAAGCTTATAGTGATCCTTACCGTGATTATTTCAAAGCTCAATGTGCAAGATTTGAAAGGACAATGAAAGACATGACTTATAAAACGTTAGAGACTATAAGAGAGAAAATTGTTGAATATTTTCACTTTTCTAGTTAGAGTAGGGAGGATTATAATTTGCATGGGTTTAACTTTCGTTTAGGATCTCTTAAACATGAAGTCAGTCTTTATGATGATTTTGAGCCTTCCTTCCAATCTAGGCTTGATTTGCACGACGACATGCCTTTTGCTTACCTAGAGCAAGAGAATAACCTCCTTAAGTCTCTATCCCTTGACCTTGCACCTAAACCTAGCTCACAGAGGGACGTCACTAATGATGTCTCAATTAGTTCTGACCCACCTAACCCTTTTACCCAATATTTAGAGCTTGAGGTGGGTAAAGAATTTGAAAATGCTAGTGACTTCAATGAGCATCGTGACTTTAATGAATCAAAAAATATTTGTTGACAGGAATCATGTGTGAAGGAAGTTAGACCCACTAGTTTAGAATTTGGTGATGATCATTTCTCTATGGAATATAAGTCTGTTCACAGGTTTGATAAAAATTGAAGTCTTGATGTGGGTTTTTATCTTGAATATGAGTCTTTTTCTTTTGACCCCTTTATAGCTGAGAATCTCTTTAAGCTCTCCAAGTCTAGCTTTGTAGAGTCTAAGACCCATGAGAATTTTATTTTAGACCAGACCCTCATGCATTCTAATACTAAGAGGCCCGAAAAGTTTGAACCCATTGATTAAAGAAGCCTTTTTGGGATAACGTTAATAAATTCTAAAATCCATTTCATCGTTCAGCAGCAAGAACTGCCTGTTTAGGTGGGCAACATGTTCATGATGACACAACTTCTACGGTAATGACTCTTTTGTTGGCTAAGTTTGATTATGTCTGCTGTTTCGTAATTGGGACTAATAATTTGACATGTTAAACGGGCCATTAACCATGTTGTGTTGATGCTATGGATGTACTCTGTTTGGCACCAATTCTTTAATTTCCATTGTCGTAATTTTATTAAGAGTTGTTTTTTCCAGCTTAACAAGCTACTACGTGCGCAAATGGTTTTTGATTGGGTAGCAATTTTTAGCTTGAATGGAGCGGTTGATGCTCCATAGGCCTCTATAATAACGAATTTAAGGAGGTTACAACTTAGGTGCACTTTTTCACCTAACCTGGCGTAATCGTTCCTTTCTATCTTCTCTATTTTATTTGGTTATCTTTTGTGTATATTTGTTTCTTTATTTTATTTTTCTTGTTGTCTTTTTGAGTTTTAGAGTTGACTCTTATTTTTCCTTTTGTGTATTTGTTTTTTTGTTTTAGTTGTTCTTATGTTTCTTTTCACTCCCAATGAGCACATTGTGTGATTTAAGTGTAAGGGTGGGGAAACTATGATTCGCACAAAAAAAAAGGAAAAAACTGAAAATTGTTGAAAAAGCCAAAAAGATTTTTTTTGTTTTGTTTTGTTTTGCGGAGTATGTGCCATTCTGATTAATGATGTTCTTTTATATCTTAGCTATGAAGTTGTATATAGATATGGAGTTCATAATAGAACATAGTCTAAAGTGTGATATTTATGCTCCAATCCTAACTCCCAACATTTTTAAAATAGGTTGTCTTGATTTTGGTAGATAACCTGTGAAGCTATGAGCCTTGAAGACTAATCCATTTTTTTTAGCCTGATATTTTTCTTTCATTTGTGTCTCTTTCATGATTACATCTCTAAAGCTTTCTTTGATTCTCTTCAAAATCACATTTAGCATACGTATTATGGTAATATGATAGAGGCACTCTGTGTTTTGTCAACCACATTAGCCAAATTGCGACCCTAAATTGAGTGTTTTACCCTTTGCAAACTCCTTGAGCATTGACCCTTTTCATTTGTGGTGAACTGTTGATGAAAATTTAGGGAATGTGAAATAACTGAAAAGGAAGAAGCCGCAAGCATACAACTGACATCGTAGTACTTGAGGATCGAATCCTCAGGGACGACGTTGAGATTAAGGTCGCTTAGCACAAAATTATACTATTCTAACATCATTGTCAATTTGAATCAAAAGCAACTAAAACCAAAGTTGTTCCAACATTACCCAACATTCAAAGAATTAACTCTAATCAAAGTGGCATGTCTCCATCAATTATACCTAAAATTATACCTATAATTAACAACCCAGACAATATTCACCATCAGCAGCATTCACATTCCCAGTGGCAAAACGGAAGCAGCAAAACCACAAGACATTCAACATGAATTGAAACTAACTAGCTACATTACTGAGCAGCAAACCTAGCAATTTAATCACAACCCCAGACTACAAAATCAGCATCTACAAACATGTCACCAAAACTGAAATAAAATTCAATTAAACCAGAGCTGCGTCCAACTGAACAGAACAAGAACTAAGCAACAGGGAAGGGGAAATCAAGCCAAAAACAGACCTGAAAATTGAGCAACAAGACGCAGACAGCAAACCACTTAGATTATTCAACGAAGGAGGAGCTTGAATCGAACTCCATGGTAAAGGGCAGAGAACCGAAACAGGACAGGGGAAGGGGAAATTGAATGAAATTCAACAAAAATCACAACCAATTCTCGCAAAATCGAACTAAAATTGTGAACTACTACTAGCATACTCAAAGTTGCAGTGTTGTTACATGAAATTCGAACTCAAACTTTGAATTAAAACCAAACCCTAAATCGAAGTTTTCGAATCCTAATCTGAAAATCGAAATAAAACTGGAATTAAAACTAAAATCTAAACCTAAAGCAGAATGTAAACCTAACCTAACCCTAAATTACCTAGCTATTCTTCAATGGCGTCTGCGAGCTCTGATTTATACTCGAACTCTGCACATTCATGACCGTCGATGCGTGGGTGGGCAACGTGGACGATGGAGATGAAGGACAACGAAGGAGGTGTCGTGACAATGGCAGCATAAATTGCGGTGAATGAGAATGAGAAGGTGATGAGCTGTCGAGGAGAGAGAAAAACTGAGGGTGGGCATGGCGATGGAGGTCAAAGAAGGTAGGGGTTCTGGGATGGGTTTCGGGGTAGAGGAGAGAGAGAGTGTGACGGGGAGGGGGTATATGAAAATCACGTGACTCGCACGCATGGGGAGGGAAGGCTGAACAGGTTTTCTTAATTAAAATCCTTGGGCCGGCTAATGTCAGTTTAGCCCGGTTCTTCAATTTTCGACATTTTTCACCATTTTTCTTCACATTTTCCGCCATTTTTTCAACATTATTCAAAACCTACAAAACAAAATAAAATCAAATTAAAACCTTAAAAATACGATTAAAACAAGCATAAAATAGATGTAAAAGTACCTTGAAAATAGTTCATCGTTGGCGCGAACAAATACTCCCATACCAAGATTTTGCTCGTCCTCAAGTAAAATAAACTACACTAACTAAAAGAAAATGAAAAATAAGAGAAGAAAAATCTTAACTCACTGTCGTATGAATCACGATTGCATTTAGCATATGCAACAAGCTCTTTAAACCCTTTGGACTCCCAAGTGGACGAGTGAGGTCTCGTAAGGGTTTCCAAGTAAAATACCCGCAAAATTATTCCAAAATTAAAGAAAAATCTTTTTGGGTTTTTCTCAAAACTAATATGTACAAAATTTGAGAAAAATATGCACACATTCTAATCAGCTAAATCATGCATGTACTCAATTATTGACCTGCATATGCATAAAATGTACTTCAAAGCCTTCTACCTCCTAAATGACATCAAGTCACTAATTTTTCACCCCATTGAACATCAAGATTTTGAATCCATCCCGGTGCTCGTGTGCAAGTGTATCATCATCGCAGGGCTTAGGTTTACCAAAATTAGACTTGATCTCACTTGGCTAACACAACTACATTATTATTATACTGACTTTGGAGCAAGCTTTCCCAGCAGCAATATTGTCTCAAAGGGTAACACCCAGTAGCACGTGCCTCAAAGGGTAACGCCCAGTAGCACGTGCCTCAAAGGGTAATGCCCAGTAGCGCATACCTCAAAGGGATACTTATCATTCCAAATTTTATTCTTTTTTTTTTCTTCCATTCTTTTATTCATAATACAATTTTTTTCAAATTTTTTTTTTCAAAGTAATCGTGTCACAAGCTAGTGGGAGAATCATTCATGGAATCCTAAGATCTAAAGATAACGATGAAAGAATAAACAAGGACTGGATCACACAACCTATGATGAACAACTAGAGTTAGAATTAGGGCTTAGAATATCACGTTTGAGGTTGGAAACTTTTCACGCACATCATACTTATATACAAGCTAACACCTAAAGTACAGGAGATTCAAACTAATTAGAAATAGTATACATGTTCCCAAAAAAAAACAACAGAAATCATCAAAAATTTTCAAAAATAAAATAAAATAAAAAATGGCACCTCACCTCCACATCAAAACTTCACAATGTCCTCATTGTGGGAACAAAGGCGCTAAAAGGCGAGTACATAAACTATACAACCATAAAATCTGAAATATATACAACTAGGACACCACCAAAAATCAAAAACAAAACTAGAAACAAAACAAAACAAAACACACACATATATTTACAAATGGCAAGAAAAACGAAATCACAAAAGAAAGCCAAAATCAAAACTAAAACCAAAGTAAACACACATATTCACAAAAACAAACACAAAACCAAAATCAAGGACCTATTAAATCCCAAAATAAACCAAAAGAAACCTAAAACGGGACAAAAGGCAAAAGAAAACAAAAACAAAAGGAAAGGCGAAAACAAAGTCACTAAAACATCAAAAAGGGAACTTAAAGAAACTATTAGACAAAAAATAAAACCAAAGAAAAACCAAAACTTGCTAAACTGAAGAAACAAAACAAAGCACTAAAGAAACACAAAAACTAAAACACCCTTATATTCACAATCCTAAATATTTACAACTAGGTACAAAAAAGAAAGAAATGAAATGAAAAAAAGAAGAAGGTTGGAACGATCATACCGGGTTGGATACAGGTTGTACCCAAAAATATGAAGCCTATGGAGCATCAACCACTCCATATTAAGCTGAAAAAGTGCTACTCAAATCAAAACCAACCACCGCTCACAATAGCTTATCAAATGATCAAGCACAATCCTCATAAAAATGAATGTAATTACAAACATGAAGAAGGGCCCAAGTAAAGTGCATAAAAGCAATGCAACTCAATGTTCTTTTGAGCTTACCAAAGCTCACAGCCCAATCAGAAGAGAGATGTGTATATGTAAAATCATATGCACTAGTCAGTGGTTCAATGAAGATATGACTATATGAATGCAGAAACCATCTAAAGTGATCTGAATGATCTAAATGAAATCTCACATCACCTCTAAAAGGGAAAGGGAGAGGATTAAAACAAGGCCAATCAATGGAAATATGAAAATCAGAGCTCAAATGACGGCCTAAAGTCAAGTCCTGCAGTTCAAAGGGGTCGTTGAGTCTATCTGTGTCATTATCATCACGAATCTGATGTAAACAAGGAGTATCAAGCACAAATGTCTCAGACTCGACAAAAGTAGACTCGGGAGGGTCTAAAGAAGAAAGAAGAGGGAAAAGGGGAGAATTGCAACATTCAAGAAGGAGGTCAACTTGGACATGATCAATAGAAAATTATTCATATTCAGCACAGAGATCCTCATTCAAACTCATATTAACATCAAACTCACAAAAAGATTCATATTCTATATGCAGAATATTATCATATGATTTAAATAGAAGGTCAAGAATGACAAGATCAAAGGAGAATGCTCATATTCAACATGAGAACCCAAATCAAAACCTTTAGTAACATCAAGCACATATGAAAAAGAATCATATTCTGCATAAAGGATATCATCATCAAAGTCAAAAATAGTGGGTGCAGTCACCTCATCATGTAACTCCTGTGAAATATTTGTTGAATCATCTAAATCATGAAGCGCAATTCTAGGTGCGATGTTTGTTTCTAACTCACTATCAAGGTCAGATTGTTTACCCACTTCCAGTTCACGAAATTCGTTCAAAGTGGTGGGTAGGTCGACTAAGATATCTTCAATGACATTTTTGGGTGAGCTAGTGCAGGGTGCAAGGTCTGTTGATCGAGACTTAGAGAGATCACTTTCTTGTTCTAGACTAAGCAAATGCATGTTTTCATTCAAATTAGGCCTAGCAGAATAAGAAGGTTCAGAATCCTCGTAAAGACTAATGTCAGGTTTAGGAGATCTTAAACTAGAATTAATCTCAATAGAAGTCTCCCTATTTTGGCCAAAACATTGAGAATATTCAGCAATTCTCAATTTCATAGTCTCTATCATTTGATCAGTCATATCATTAATTTTCTTTTCAAAACTTGCACAGGTAGGATCAATATAATCACGAAAAGGACAAGTGTAAGCATCATGATAAGGGGATTCACAATAATCACACAGCACATGAAGCATATGAAAGTGAAATGAGTCATAGGATTTCATAAAATCATCTGAAGGGTAAGAATTAGCATGAAAATCATACTCTCCATGAGTTGGGTATCTAAAAGTCTCATTAGCTTGTTCAAACGTATAAGTTTCCTAAGCTAATCTTTCAAAGAAATCTCAAACTTCATTTTGAGTTTTAGAAAATAATTCAAGAAAACCTCCACGAAAAATTGAATCAATATAACTCCTTGACTCAACATTTACACCCTCAATAATAACCTCACAAATTCCCATTTTGCAAAATGATGATTCAGCTGAGCACGATAATCATTAAGCCTTGAAAAATAATTCCAAAAAGGTTCATGCTCATATTGCGGGAAATTGAAAAGTAGCATTTTGAAATCTTTTAAGGTTTTCAAGTTTTTCAATTGTTTTTTGGATTAAAATTTTTCAAAAAAATTTGGATTTTTTAATTTTTTTCAAAAAAAAAAGACTAAACTAAGTAACGATTAATACAAAAATTAAAGAAATCAACCAAAACAAATGACAACAATTAATTAATCAACTCACAACTACTAATGAAATCAACAAAACAAATTACGAAAGAGAGTAACTACGAAAACAAAAAGATGACCAAATCTCATGCCGTCGTCCCCAGCAACGGCGCCAAAAATTGTTGATGAAAATTTAGGGAATGTGAAATAACTGAAAAGGAAGAAGCCGCAAGCATACAACTGACATCGCAGTACTTGAGGGTCGAATCCTCAGGGACGACGTTGAGATTAAGGTCGCTTAGAACAAAATTATACTATTGTAACATCATTGTCAATTTGAATCAAAAGCAACTAAAACCAAAGTTATTCCAACATTACCTGACATTCAAAGAATTAACTCTAATCAAAGTGGCATCTCTCCATCAATTATACCTATAATTAAAAACCCAGACAATATTCACCATCAGCAGCATTCACATTCCCAGTGGCAAAATGTAAGCAGCAAAACCACAAGACATTCAACATGAATTAAAACTAACTAGCTACATTACTAAGCAGCATACCTAGCAATTTAATCACAACCCCAGACTACGAAATCAGCATCTACTAACATGTCACCAAAACTGAAATGAAATTCAATTAAACCAGAGCTGCGTCCAACTGAACAGAACAAGAACTAAGCAATAGGGAAGGGGAAATCAAGCCAAAAACAGACCTGAAAATTGAGCAACAAGACGCAGACAACAGACCACTCAGACTATTCAACGAAGGAGGAGCTTGAATCGAACTCCATGGTGAAGGGCAGAGAACCGAGATGGGACAGGGGAGGGGGAAATCGAATGAAATTCAACAAAAATCGTAACCAATTCTCGCAAAATCGATCTGAAATTGTGACCTACTACTAGCATACTCAAAATTGCAGTGCTTTTACATGAAATTCGAACTCAAACTTTGAATTAAAACCAAACCCTAAATCGAAGTTTTCGAATCCTAATCTGAAAATCGAAATAAAACTGGTATTAAAACTAAAATCTAAACCTAAAGCAGAATGTAAACCTAACCTAACCCTAAATTACCTAGCTATTCTTCAATGGCGTCTGCGAGCTCTAATTTATACTCGAACTCTGCACATTCATGACCGTCGATGCGTGGGTGGGCAACGTAGACGATGGAGATGAAGGACAACGAAGGAGGTGTCATGGCAATGGCAGCGTAAATTGCGGTGGACAAGGATGAGAAGGTGATGAGCTGTCAAGGAGAGACAAAAACTGAGGTGGGCATGGTGATGGAGGTCGAAGAAGGCATGGGTTCTGGGATGGGTTTCGGGGTAGAGGAGAGAGAGAGTGTGAAGGGGAGGGGGTATATGGAAATCACGTGACTCGCACGCGTGGGGGGGAGGAAGGTTGAACCGGTTTTCTTAATTAAAATCCTTGGGCCGGTTTTTTTTCCAATTCTCGGGCCGGCTAATGTTAGTTTAGCCCGGTTCTTCAATTTCAGACATTTTTCACCATTTTTCTTCGTATTTTCCGCCATTTTTCCAACATTATTCAAAACCTACAAAACAAAATAAAATCAAATTAAACCTTAAAAATACGATTAAAACGAGCATAAAATAGGTGTAAAAGTACTGTAAAAATAGCTCATTTTTGGGGGGAACATGAACCCTTCCTTTTATCCCTTGGCCTAAACACATATCTATTACCTAAGCCAAGTATAGTGGAGCAACACTTCCATGTACACATAGAGAGTCTTAGGTAGTTTTTAGGTGACAATGTATTGCTAGTTGATTCTGGATCTTTGGATGTGGGGATTGGGTGCATTTCTGTGACCATTTGGAAAATTAGTTGTGTTCTTTCACGCCATTCATTCATTTTTTTTTTCTTGAAAAAAAAAAGATGACAGAAACTTACCAATGAAAAGCTAAAGAAAAATTTGAAAATCTGAGTTGGAAAAAGGAGGAAAGAATGTTGTGAATAAGAGTGTTTGGCATGGGTCATTGTATATACTTGATTTTTGTTATTTTAACTCATTTCCAATGGTTGCTTTTAAAAGACATACCTTAATTTGTCATAAGTTTTGGGAGAGTATATGTGCGTAGTATGGTGGTTGTGTAAGTGTTGGCCACTCATTAGTCACTTGGTCTTTAGCTCCTCATTTTCCTAAATTGATTATCCCTCTCGCCTTAACCATTAACCCCAATACAACCCTTTTAAGTGGTTGTGATTATTTTGTTGCATTTTGCATCTTAATGGTGGAGAATTGAGAATAGTAGCAAGCCTATGGTAGTTGGTATGATTGGAAGATGAGTTGAGTGAACCTTATAACATGATAAACACCTGAGTGGGAGTGTTCCACGGCGCTGAAAAGTTATTGTGATTTTCCACAAGCATACGATCTATCGTTGTAGTACTTGAAAGCATCAATCCAGTATGATGGATTATGAAATTAAGTCACCAATTAACTATTCTAAATCAATATTAGTAGCAAAAAACTCGGAAAGCTTATTAATGACAAAACTAAAAATAATATTATATCAAAGGCACCTAACAAATGTCAACACCACATTACCTCATAAAACAAAAGGCAAAACAAAATAAAAGTAACAAACATTATTCTAACCATGCCTGCAAATGGAATTAAGAGTCTGAAGCATAAAAGAAACCCACAGAGGTGTTGAATGTCCAAATTAACTCAAAGGCTAACTTGCATCAGGTATTAAGAACTGGCATAATCCTACGAAAAGTCTTGATTTTGCATTAATATGAAAACATTGCGATAGCATCATGAAATTGGAACTGAGAGAAAAAGGATGCCCAAGACTACACATAACACTATCAATCGAGTTCCAAGCTTTTGCCCAAGCGTGAAAACGAAATAGGGGAAAGGAAGTTTCAAACCAGAACAAAGCGATAGAGACAAGGTTGAATTGAATGAAAGGTTTCTATAAATTCCAAGCTAAATTGTAAAGGTTCTAATCAAATTTAACAATTCAAGCCCAATTTTGCATCAATTTTAAGAGACTAAATCAAATCTAAGGATGGAATTGAAAACAAAAAAATTGACACCCGAAATTAGAAAACAACTATGCTCTATACTACATCCTCCACATAAACTGACTGGCTCACTCTAGTTATAGCCAAAAACCATGTGCAAGCTCTTGCATGCTTCTATTAAAGCCTGTTGTAACCAATCTTGTAATTGAAGTGTCCAATTTACAGCCCATCGAGGAGAGAGAAGGATACAACGGATGACGGTGAATAAAAGAGTAGAGAGAAAATAGAGAAATTAAGGAGGGAGTTGTTGGGTCACAACCTAGTTGGAGGAAGAAGATGAAGCATTGACACGCAAGGGGGCTCCGCACTAGGGAAGAAGGAAGAGGAAAAAGATGACAATTAAAGAGGCAAGGGCAGAAACACATGCAATAGGAGTGGGTGGAGTCACGTCCTAAGCACGTGAAGGCGAGAAAGAGAACACGGTTGCACATGACTGGGGAGGCTAAGTAAGCTGGTCCGATGATTTGTTGGGCCAAAAAAAGAAAACACCAGGCCCATGGTAAAGAGAAAGACAATGAGAAAAGTGAGAGCAGGCTAGTAGGGAACTGCTAGGAAAGTGCTTTTGGGCCGGGGAAAGGGAGAAAAGAACATGCCTGTAAGAAGCACATGGAAGGGGTTAAAAAGACTGGGTCGAGGCTTGGATCACCAAGCCTTTGGGCCATTTGGGCCTATTCCTCTTCCTTGTTTAGCCACAATTGATCCAACATCTTTTGTTTCCACTTATTCTTTTTAGTGAAGAAATTTATTTGTTCTTCAAATTTTCCAAATTCCTGAAAACTAAACCAATATCTATTAAAATCCTAATAAAATTATTTATTTTGAGCGCATATTAGATAATAAAGGGGTATAAAATGTATCACTTTTCGATTAAACAAATACCCCTATACCTAAATTTTGCCTGTCCTTGAGTAAAATGAAACTAAAAATTCTATAAAAACAAAATAAAATCTTAACCCACTTTCCTAGAAATCATGGTTTCACTTCACATGCGCAACAAGCCTTTTAAGCGCCTAGGTTACCGTAGTGGATGAGTAAGGTCTCGTTAGGGTTTGCAGAAGATATACCCATAAAATCTTTAAACAAGAAAAAGAAAACATGATATCTTTTTGGGTTCTCAAACACTCATATATATAACACCGGAGAAAGATATACGCATTCTAATCAACCACATCACTATAGCAACTTAATTAGACATTAGTTCACATACAAATATAATGTACACATCAAAAAGTTCTTAGTCCCCACTAATGACATCTATATACAATATTTCACACCACTTAGGAAATATGTACAAGCCCGACTAGTATAACCTCATTTCAGGGATAAGGAAACACTCTCACTCATGTGTTTATTGTTTTACAAGGTTCACCCGACTTATCTTCCAATCATACAAACTACCATATGCTTGCTAGGATTCCCAATTCCCCACCATTAAGATGTAAAATGCAACACAATTTTTAAGAGGACTTAGAAGGATTGTAATGGGGCTAAGGGTTAATGAAAGAGAGACAATCGCTTTAGGCAATGAGGAATCAAAAGCCAAGTGACTAATGGGCAACCAACACCTACACGAACACCATACCACACACATATACTCTTCCAAAACTTATGACAAATTAAGGCACAACACTTAAAAGCAACCATTGGAAACGAGTTGGAATAATGAAAATCAAGTATATACAATGACCCATGCTAAATACTCTTATTCACAACATTCTTTCCTCTTTTTTTCCCCTCATATTTGTCAAAATTTTCTTTTAAGCTTTTCTTAAGGAACTTTTTTTTTTCATTTTTTATCTTTTCTTTCATCTATTTTTCCTTTAAAAAATGAATGAACGACATGCAAGAAAACAACTCATTTTTCAAATGGTCACACAAATGTACCCCAGCACCACATCCAAAGATCTAGAATCAACTAACAGTACAACATCACCTAAAAGCTGCCCAACACTCTCTGTGTGCACATTAAAGTGTTGCTCCACTAGACTTTTGGGTAATAGATATGTGTTTAGGCCAAGGGATAAAATGAAGGGTTCACCACAATGAAAAGGGCTAAGGCTCAAAGAGTTAGCAAAGGGTAAAACATTGAATTTAGGCTTGCAATTTGGCTAATGTGGTGCATAAAACAAAGAATGTCTCTAACATATTATTATAATGCATATGTTAAATGTGATTTTGAATAGAATCCAAGCAAGTTCTAGAGATATATTCATGAAAGAGACACAGAAAAGAAAAATATGAAACTAAAAATAATAGATTAGTCTTCAAGGCTTATAGTCTCACAGATTATTGATAAGTCCTTAAAATGCATACTATTTTGAGGTCATTTTGTGCCCTTTTTAAGGAGAATTACGTGCTTTATATTATAGTGTGTACTCCTTTTTCAGTTTTACACTTCGATATGGTTCTTTTCTATGCAGGTTTTTAGACCATTTTACCCCAAAGCTGACCATAATTGAGTGTAATTTGACTCCTCATGGACACTTCCACGTCGCCATGCCCATGAAAGGAAGAAAGAATAGAAGATAGTAGAGATAGAGCCCTCAATGGACTGTCCGTGGTGAAGGCCACGGTCTGTGGTGAGGCCTTAACTGTTAGCCTCTTCGTTTTTCTTCATCGTGTGGCTGATGTTGATTGTGTTTTTTCTATAAATAAAGCCTTTTTCATAGCAGATAGAAGCAACACAGTAAATAAGGAGAACTTTTCTCTCTAGTTTTCCATTTCTTTTCCATATTTTCTATGTTTAGCCGTTTTAAGTGTGAGTGTTGGAGAAGTGCTTGTTGTTTTAGAGCCCTTGCAAAGTTGGGAAACCCGTGAAAGATCTCCAATTGCACTAAGTTTTCTTCTCTTGAAACTCTATTTAGTTTTGTTGATTTAGTCATGTGTGAGTAGTTTTCTCAATTTAAGGATTGTTAGCTAAGTATTATTGTTGGAATCTTTCATCTTTATTTAGTTGTTCTTGTTCTTGATTGGGATTGGTTGAATTCTATCGTGTGTATGAAATTATTATGATTGGATTTTTAACAAATTCCTCTGCTAGTTCTAAATAGTTAAGTGAAGGACTAAAAGGTGAAACTTGTCATTTGATTGACGAGATAGGACTTGATTAAGCAATACCTGAAAGAGATTCACTTGTTAAGAGGACTGTTTAGCGATCAAGGATCTATAACTTAGACTAAACAAGGACATTTCAAAAAATGATTTGTTAGTTTAGGCAATTCAGTTTATTCGAAAGAAAATTGAATTCTACATGTGATTGCACTCCTTTCAATGCCCCATACTATATCAAGTACAAGATATATTGCATTGATCCACATCTTTACAAGGTGAAACAAATCTCTAGATCTTTTTTAATTGATTGAATTCTCCAATTAGGATATAGTGTCCTTCAACCCCTTAATTGACTTGCTTAGCGCTTTTAAAGGACAAAAGTTCAATAGATTACAATTGGTCGTCGTGTGAACCATATCTTTACTAAACTACAACACCCGTGTGCTTGCGGGCACCGATGAAGTTTTTGTCGCCATTGATGGGGACCAAATTTGTGGATATTGAGTTAGCCCTTAGAAATTGACTAAGCATTTTATCATTATTTTCTTTTTGTTTATATTTTTTATTTGCATTCGTAGTTTTGTTATCTATTTTGCATATTTTTCCTTGATTTGCGAAGTCCCTTTTCATTTGAATTCGATCTAGAAATCGAAAGGACTTTTCGCTCTAGAAGGAAGAAATTAAGGGTAGAAGAGCAAAGGCTCAAGGCTCAGGGCTCAAGCAGTCTCTTCACCAATGGCAGGAATAGGAGGTGATCAAAGAAGGACACTCTGGGACTTTGTTACCCCGGGAGTCCAAGGCATTTACTCGAGCATCACTGGGCAAATATAGAAGCAAACAAATTTGAGCTCAAACCAACCCTTATATCCATGGCACAACAATCTCAGTTTGGAGGCAGCCCACTAGTAGATCCAAACTTACACCTCTCGATCTTTTTAGAGGTGTGTGATATGTTAAAGCTCAATGGAGTTTCTACCGATGCAATTCATTTGCGCCTATTTCCCTTTTCACTTAGGGATAAGGCGAGGGCGTGCCTTCACTCGTTACCTCCAGGATGTGTAACGACATGGGATGAGCTTACAAAAGTTTTTCTTTCGAAGTTCTTTCCTCCAAGTAAGACGACAAGCCTGTAGAATCAAAAGGAAGATGAGACTCTTTATGAAGCTTGGGAGCAATTCAAAGATCTTTTATGATTATGCCCTCATCATGGTCTTCAAAGATGGATGATTGTGTAGACATTTTATAAAGGAGTAACCCCCCAATCATTGAGTCTACTATTGATGCGGCAGCAGAAGGTACTCTTATGAACAAAACTGAAGATGAAGCATACAATCTTATAGAGGAGATGGCCCTTAACAATTTTTAATGGTCGTCTGATAGAGCCCAACCCAAGAAGGTTGGAGGTAAGTTGGAATTAGATGCTATTTCTATACTTTCTTCTAAAGTTGATGCTATGTCTCAAAAGTTGGAACGCTTGAATGTTAATTCTGTTAGTTCAAGTACCCATTCCCCATCATGTGATATTTGTGGATTAGTTGATGATTTGATTCTACATTTTTAAGTGGGTAGTCTTTTTGCCTAAGATGTAAGTGATTAGATCAATTATGTTAACAACTACCACCCTAGGCCAACAAATGACCCTTTTCTAGCTCGTATAATCTAGGTTGGAGAAATCACCCCAATTTCTTTTATAAGTCTAATTCCCCACTCGTGCCCAAATGAATTTTAGACCACCCCCTGGATTTCAAAGACCATCTTATCCTCAACAAGCTCCCCAAAAATCTAACTTGGAGTCTATGATGGAGAATATGGTTTTGGCTCAATAAAAGCAAGATTTGCACATTCAGCAATTGGCCTCTAACGTTGATGTCTTGCTACTCACAATAAGATGTTAAATAGCTCAACAAGCTACATCTTTATCTGCACCCTTAGGTAAATTTCCTAGAGAGAACGAACCTATCCCTGGGGAATAATATAATGCCATGATTTTAAGAGGGGGTAAGCAACTTGAGGAACCTAAGGGTAGGGGTGTGCAAAAAAATCTGAAACCAAAAACCGAACCAAAAAATCGAAAAAACCAAACCGAAAAATTGGTTATCCGAATAAATTTTTCAAAAAAGTCGGTTCGATTAAACGAATCGAATTTTTTTTTCATTTTTCGGTCCGGTTACGGTTCGGATTATTTGAAAATTTGGTTAACCGGGGGTTAATCGAATCGAAAATAAATTTATTTTTTAAAAAAATTATACATAAAAAATAAAAAATTTCGGTAAGAAAGTGCCATTTTTTATTATTTATAAATGGTAACCAAAGTTTAATTTTTATAAAAAGAATTTAAACATAAAAGAATGACAAATTTGGTTAAGAAAGTATAAGTTTTTTATTATTTGTAAACGGTTCACCGGTAACCGAACCAAAAAACCGGTTAACCAAAATTTTCGATTCAGTTATGGTTCGGGTTTTGGACGAACTGAAATTTTCAGTTAACCAAAAAATGGTTAATCGAAACTTTCGATTCGGTTACAGTTCAGAATTTTTTTGAACCGAAAAATCAATTAACCGATTTTCGGTTAACCGAAACTCCGGTTAACCGGTTTTGCACACCCCTACCTAAGGGGGTTCGCTAAAATGAACATTCACATTATGGAAATGATGAAGTCATCGAGAAACAGGTACCTACTTCTTCTAATGATGATAAAGGTGATAAAATTTCTAATAAGAATCCTGACGACCCCAAGAAAACTTCCCCAAAACCGTACATACCACCTTTACCCTTTCCCCAACGAATGGCTAAGGCTAAACTTGACCAACAATTTGGGAAGTTTTTAGAAGTCCTTAAGAAACTATACATTAACATTCCTTTCATTAATGCCTTGTCACAAGTGTTGTCTTATGCTAAATTTTTGGAGGAGACTTTGTCTAATAAAAGAAAATTGAAAGAACATGAAACAATGGCATTGATCGAAGAATGTAGTGCTGTAATTCAAAATAAGCTCCCTACTAAGCTTAAGGACCCCGGTAGTTTTGTTATTCCTTGTCTAACAGGGAATAAGTCTATAGATCATGCCTTTTGTGATCTAGGGTCTAGTGTATGTCTAATACCCTTCTCTCTCTAGAAGAAGTTGGACCTAGGAGAAATGAGACCCACCACCATCTCTTTACAATTGGAGGACCGTTCTATAAGGTATCCTGTAGATATTTTAGAGGATGTTCCCATTAAAGCAGGAGACTTATATGTGCATGTAGATTTTGTAATCCTTGAAATGGAAGAAGATACGCGCACCCCCTATTATTCTTGGAAGGCCATTCTTGGCCACTGCTGGGTGTCATATAGGTGTTAAAAACGGCAAGTTGTCTTTTGATGTGGATGATGAACATGTTGAATTCAACTTGATTAAAGCTTCTAAGTTTCCTTCAATCTCTAGAGAGTGTGATCGAATCGACGTAGTGGATAGTTTTGAACAAAAAGCATTTCTAGTAATGATTCTCATGATCCACTTGAGTATTGTTTATTGAATGATGGTACCACTCGAGATGAAAATCCAGAAGTTGGAATGTGTGCTCAATTCCTGGAAGCTTCCCCGACAGTCCGCCCTTTACCATGATGGAATCACTAGTACATGACAAAGCATCCTTAATAAATGAGGAACGTGCCCCCGAGGTAGAACTAACATCTTCCTTCCTCTTTGAGGCATGAGTTTCTTGGCCCAGATTTTATATATCCTGTGATTGTGAATACAAGCTTAAATGCATATCAAGTTCACTCTTTGCTAAAAATACTTAGATTGCATCGTAAGGCCATGGGATATAGTCTTAATGACCTTAAAGGAATTCACCCTTCTATGTGTATACATTGTATTTTGATGGAGGATGACTCCAAACCCTCAATTAAACACCAAAGTGGATTGAACCCTAAGTTGTATGATGTGGTAAAGAAAGAAATTTTAAAACTGCTTTGAGCTGGCATTATCTACCCGATCTCTGATAGTGAATGAGAAAGTCCAGTCCATGTTGTCCTTAAAAGGGGAAATAACAGTTGTAAGAAATGAAAATAATGAACTAATACCTACTAGGACAGTTACTGGTTGGCGTATGTGCATAGAATATAGGAAATTGAATAAAGCCACCCGAAATTATCATTTTCCCCTACCTTTCATTAATCAAATGCTTGAGAGATTAGCAAAGAAGTCTTATTTTTGCTCTTTAGATGGCTATTCAGGATTCTTTCAAATCCCTATTCACCCTTGTCATCAAGAAAAGACTACCTTTGCTTGTCCATACATCACATTTGCTTATAGGAGAATGCCATTTGGGCTGTGTAATGCCCCAGCCACATTTTAGCGATGTATGATGGCTATTTCTTCCGATTTTATTAAGGACATAATGGAAGTCTTGATGGATGATTTTTCTGTATACGTTACGGCTTTTGACCATTGCTTGAACAATGTGTCTAAAGTCTTGTAAAGGTGTGAGGACATGAATTTGGTTTTGAATTGGGAAAAGTGTCATTTTATGGTACAGGAGGCGATAGTTTTAGGCCATGTTATTTCAACTAGGGGCATTAAAGTTGACAAGGCAAAGGTAGAGGTAATGGAGAAATTACTGCCACCTTCTTTTATAAAGGGTGTGAGGAGTTTTCTTGCACATATTGGTTTTTATCAATGGTTTATAACAGATTTTCCGAAAATTGTAAAACCTCTCACCCATTTGCTTATGTGCCCCTTGAATTTAATGAAGAGTGTTTAAGTGCATTTCACAGGTTAAAGGAAGCTTTGATTTCCACCCTAGTTATGCAGGCCTCGAATTGAGAATTACCTTTTGAGGTTATATGCGATGGCAATCACTATGTAGTAGGAGCAATTTGGGACAATGGAAAGATAATAAGTCTTATGTCATCTATTATACAAGTTGAACTTTGGATGATGCTCCAATGAATTATGCCACAACTTAGAAAGAATTTCTAGCTATTATGTTTGCCTTAGAGAAATTCCGATCATATTTAATAAATTCTACGGTGATCATTTTTACTGATCATGCCACATTGAAAAATCTCTTGAAAAAGTCTGACTCTAAGCCCGGTCTCATTTGTTGCGTGCTTCTTCTCCAATAATTTGATGTGGAAATTCGGAACAAAGCCGATCGTGAAAATGTAGTTGCTGACCACTTATCTCGCTTAAACCTTGAAGCCACACCAATGGAGGAGCTTCCCATAGATGACTTTTTCCCAAATGACCAGCTCTTTGCAATATCTCACAAGGAGACGCCATGTTATGCTGATTTGATGAATTTTAAAGTGTGTGGAGTTATGCCAACCGGGCTATCTTATCAACAACGGAAGCGATTCCTTTCTAATGTGAAACATTATGTGGGAAGAGCCTCTACTCTACAAACTATGTAGAGATAGAGTATATAGAAGGTGTTTGCTTGAAGATGAGGTTCCTAGCGTCCTCCACCATTGCCATGCCTCAACTTATGGTGGACATTTTGGACCTGACAAGACTATAGGTAAGGTGCTTCAAGCCGGTTTTTATTGGCCCACTCTCTTTAAAGATGTTAGGACTTTCATTATGGGTTGCGATAAATGCCAACGAACAGGGAACATTTCCAAGAGGCATGAGATGCCTCAAAGTGGGATCCTTAAGGTAGAACTTTTTGACGTTTGGGGAATTGACTTTATGGGACCATTTCCTTCTTCCCACAATAATCTTTATATCCTCGTGATGGTTGATTAAGTTTTCAAATGGGTAAAAGCTATTGCATCTCCTACTAATTATTCAAAGGTGGTAATTAAGTTTCTTAAAAAGTACATATTTACAAGTTTTGGCACACCAAGAGCTCTCTTAAGTGATAATGGAACTCATTTTTGGAACAAGCCACTTGAGTCCCTCTTAAAGAAGTATGGGGTTTTTCATAAAGTTGTTATGCCTTATCATCCACAAAGCAGTGATCAAGTGGAATTAGCTAATTGAGAGTTGAAAAGCATTTTAGAAGAAACGGTTGATCAATCCGAAAAAGATTGGTCTAAAAAGCTTGACGATGCACTTTGCGCTTACCGGACCACTTACAAAACACCTCTTGATACTACTCCGTACCGCTTAGTTTTCGAAAAATCTTGTCATTTGCTGGTTGAGTTAGAACACAAGGTATATGGGGCAATTAAAACTCTAAACTTTGATCTTAAGGCGACTAGTGAGAAAAGGCTTTTGTAGTTAAATGAGTTAGATGAGTTATGTCTGGAGGCCTACAAAAGCTCGCGAATTTATAAGGAAAGGACCAAGCACTGGCATGACAAGCATATAATGAAGAAAAGATTTGAGGTAGGTGACCCCTGTCTTGTTGTTCTACTCCAAGGTTATTTCTGGGTAAGCTAAGATCCAAGTGGTCGGGCCCATTTAAAGTTACAAAAGTCTTCCCTCATGGAGCAATGGAAGTCTGGAGCGAGTCCACTGGAACGTTTAAGGTAGATGGGCAACGTCTTAAACTTTACTATGTGGGGGAATCTATTAACAATGCTTCCAATTATCACCTATCTGAATTCCCACCTCCTCTACCTCCTCACCCTGGGGCTTCTACTTCCTCCCAACCATCCTCGTCTCATGACTATCCTGACCTGCATACTACCATTCGGTCAATTCAAGAGGAGCAAGCTTTTCTACGAGCTTATGTAGAATTTGAGTATGCCTCACTCTGAGGCTTTGTTCAGGAGCGCCATGATGAGCTCGATGGGATGATTGCCTTCTAGAACCAATATTTTCAAGACTTTAGGGTCTGCTTAGAGACTTGGCAAGATTGGCACATTTTTCAACCCACCTTCCTTCTTCGCCTCCACCCTCTCCTCCTCCTTTTTAGAGTCTTATGCTTGCATTGAGGACAATGCATTGCCCAAGCATGGGGGAGTTGTTCTAGATTTTGATGGTTGTAGAAATGTGTGTTGTGGATGTGTGAAAATTTGTGTTTTTAGATTTAGTTTGCTTTTTTAGGTTGATCATTTAGTTTTATAGGTTTTCTTTCTTCATTTTAATTTTGTTTTGACACCTGTTAGTTTTTAGTTGCAAAAAAATAGAAAAATTTTTAAAAAAGAAAGGAAAACAAAATAAGAAAAATCATCAAGAAAAAAAGAAAAGCCTATAAATCCTTCGATGATGAGCCTTTAGACTAAGTGGCATTCTTTTGCCTATTTTGGCCCTTTTTGTTAGGCCCATTTGTGAATAAAATGTTTGTTTTAGTGTTTTCGAACTATGCTTCATGCGTTGACCTTCACATTAGATATGAGTTACTCGCATAATGATTCTTGGCATGAGTATTTGGCATATGAAATTTCAAGAGCTAGATGAGCCTTGTCTCGTGAGATTTTGAGCCTAAATAAACTAATTCATCAACTTAGTCTCATATTTCTCTTCATGTGTGACTCTTCCTAGATTTCAAGTGTCTAGAACTTGCTTTGACTCTTGTTCAAGACCACATTTAGGCATGCACATATAGGCAACATGATTCAGGCATTCTTTAACGTTATGAGCTACATTGACCAAATAGCCACCCTTATGTGAATAATTTATCCCTTGCTACCCCTTTAAGCCCTTACTGTATTTATTGATCAGAACCTATATTATTATCTTTGGCCAACACGTATGCCTTACCCTTTTAGCCAAGGCTATAGAGTTTTCATAGTTGATTGGAAGTAGTTTGTTGATAATACACTTTTTGTGGTTTGGTTGGATATGATTAGGGATTCATGCTTTACTTTCCCTTCAAAGTCAATTGGGTTATGTTTTTTAAGTTGCAAGAAAAGTGTTGAAAATGCATAGTTTCCTTTGCCAATATCCTCTTCGAAAAAAAAGAGACTAGGTAAAAAGAAAAAAGAAACAGGAAAATGAAGCACAACAAAGGTGTGTAGAGAAAAAAATGTATCTATGTTCAAACAAAAGAAAAAAAGAAGAAAAAAATGCAATAAGAGGATTTGGCATTGGTTTTATATTTTAGGCACCTTTTTCTTCTGACATCACTTGCAAATGTTGTTGATATTTTAAGGAGTATGTTTTAGTTGGGAGATGATGGTTTATGCTCTTAGTCTTTGGCTTTTAGCTCCATAAATCCCAAAGTGTTTGTTCCCTCCTTACTTTTACCCATTTGCCATGTTACAACCCTTAAAATTTATCATGATTGCCTTGTGTGTTTTGCATTATAGCGATCATGAATTAGAGAGTCTTATCAAGCTTATGGTTGATTTGGTTCTATGGAATGAGATTTGAGAGAATCGCATTTTATTTTAAACACATGAGTGAGTTCTATTGGTTCTTCTAGACTCTACTGATTGTAATATGCTAATATGATTGTTCAAGTTTATTTGAGTAATTGATTTAATATTTTGATGTGATAGTTCTTCCCTTTTTGGAAAACTCCCTTCTTTTATCTGTTTGTAAATTTTCATCACTTTTGGGCTAAACTTCTTGGGTTGATTGGGTTATTGATGCTGCTACTGATGTCTTCCTAGGGAGGTTGTTCCTATCTATGGCCTTCGTTTCATGATTGCTTGGAGACAAGCAATGGTTTAAGCATGGGGGAATTCAATAAGTCTTTAAAGTGCACACTATTTTGAGGTCATTTTGTGCCCTTTTCAGGGAGAATTATGTGCTTTATATTATAATTTATACTCCTTTTTTGGTTTTACGCTCGGGTACGATTCTTTTATGTGTTTTGCAAGTTTTTAGACTATTTTACCCAAATTTGACCTTAATTGAGTGTAATTTGACTCCCCGCGGACACTCCCAAGTCATCATGCCCATGCAAGGAAGAAAGAACAAAAGATCATCGAGACAGAGCCCTCCATGGACTATTCGTGGTGAAGGCCACGGTCCATGGTGAGGCCATCACTGCTAGCCTCTTCATTTTTCTTCATCGTGCTTGACCGTGTTTTTTCTATAAATAAAGTCATTTTCGCAGTAGAGATAAGCAACACAGCAAAGAAAGAGAACTTTTCCCTCTTGTTTTCCATTTCTTTTCCGTATTTTCTATGTTTAGTTTAGATTTTTAGTAGTTTTGAGTGTGAGTGTTGGAAAAGTGCTTATTGTTTCAGAGCCCTTGCAAAGTTGGGAAACCCTTGAAGGATCTCTAATTGCGCTAAGTTTTCTTCTCTCAAAACTCTACTTAGTTTTGTTGATTTAACCATGTGTGAGTAGTTTTCTCAATTTGGGGATTCTTAGCTAAGTATTGATGTTGGAATCTTTTATTTTATTTAGTTGTTCTTGTTCTTGATTGGGATTGGTTAAATTCTATCGTGCGTGTGAAATTATTATGATCGGATTTTTGCCAAATTCCTTCGCTAATTCTCAATAGTTAAGTGAAGGACTAAAATGTGGAACTTGCTATTTGATTGATGAGATAGGACTTGATTAAGCAATTCTTGAAAGAGACTCGCTTGTTAAGATGACCCTTTAGTGATAAAAGATCTATAACTTAGGCTAAACAAGGACATTTGAAAGAATGACTTGGTAGTTTAGGCAATTTAGTTTATTCGAAAGAAAATTGAATTCTAAATGCGATTGCACTCCTTTCAATCCTCCATAATATATCAAGTACATGATATATTGCATTGATCCATATCTTTACAAGGTGAAACAAATCCCTAGATGCTTTTTAATTGATTGAATTCTCCAATTACGATATAGTGTCATTCAACCCCTTAATTGAAATTGCTTGCTTAACGCTTTTAAAGGACAAAAAGTCAATAGATTACAAATGGTCTTCGTGCAAACGATATCTTTACTAAACTACAACACTCATGCGCTTGCGGGCACCGATCAGTTATCTATCACAATCAAGACAGCTTGTTTTTAAAATGTTGGGAGTTAGGATTGGGGCATAAAAATCAGACTTTAGACTATGTTCCACCATGCACACTATATCTATATAGAACCTCATAGCTATGATATAAGAGAACATCGTCAACCAGAATGGCACATACTCCCCTTTGGCTTTTTCAAAAATTTTCAGTTTTTTCCCAATTTTTTTTTTTCAAAATATAGTTTCCCCATCCCCACACTTAAATCACACAATGTCCTCATTAGAAGTGAAAAGAAGCATAAGAACAATTAAAAAGAAAAAAACAAACGCATAAAAGGAAAAATAAGAATCAATAGTTAAAAAAAAAACATGACTCTAAAACTCAAAAAGACAACAATAAAAATAAAATAAAGCAAAAAATATACAGAAAAGACAACCAAATAAAAAATAGAAGATACAAAGGAACAATTATACCAAGTCCAGTGCAGAAGTACACCTAAACTATAACCAAGTCGAGTTCTAGAGATGTAATAATGGGAGAAACACACATGAAAGGGGGAAAAAAAAAAGAGACTAAAAATAATAGATTAGTCTTCAAGGCTCAAAGTCTCACATGTTATCCACCAAAGTCAAGACAGCTTGCTTAAAAAATGTTGGGGTTAGGATTGTGGCATAAATATCACATTTTGAACTAAGTTCTATCAAGCACACCATATCTATATACATCTTAATAGCTAAGGTATAAGAGAACATGGTCAATCAGAATGACACATACTCCCTAAAACAAAGCAAAAAAAACTTTTTGCCTTTTCAAAAAATTTCAATTTTTTTCCTTTTTTCTTCATTTTTTTTGAAACATAATGTCCCCGCTTCCACACCTAAATCACACAATGTCCTTATTGGAAGTGAAAAGAAACATAAAAGCAACTAAAAAGAAAAAACAAATATACAAAAAGAAAAAATAAGACTCAATACGAAAGAAAAAGACACGACTCTAAAACTAAAAAAGACAACAATAAAAATAAAATAAAGCAACAAATATACACAAAAGAAAACAAAATAAAAAAGAGAAGATAGAAAGGAACGATTATATCAAGTCAGGTATAGAAATACACCTAACCTATAACCTTCTTAAATCTATTATTATAAAGGCCCATGGAGCATCAGTCCCTCCATCTCAAGCTTTAAATTGTTACTCAATCATAACCCATTAGTGAACATAGTACTTTATCAAACTAGAAAGAACAACTCTCAAAAAAATTATGACAATGGAAATTAAAGAGTTGGTGTCAAATAGAGTACATAAATAGCATCAATGCAGCACATTTAAGGGCCCGTTTAACGTATTAAATTGTAGGGCTCAATTATGAAACATATAGACATATTCAAACTCAACCAACAAATGGATCATTGCCCTGGCAATTTTGTCATCATGAACACACTGTCCAGGCAAATAAGTGCGTCCAAACTCCTCAAGCCTCTTAGCATTAGAATCCGCAAGAGTCTAGTCTAAAATAAAATTCTCATGGGTCTTAGGCTCTACAAAGATAGACTTGGAGTTGTTAAAGAGATGGCCAATTATGATGGGGACAAAAGAAAAGGACTGATATTCAAAACAATAACGCACATCAAGACTTCCATTTTCATAAAACCTACATGAAAAAGATTCATATTTCACAGAAAAATTGTCATTGCCAAATTCTTAACTAGTGGGTCTCACTTCCTCCTCACATGACTCCTATAAAAAAATATCTTCTGATTCATTGAAGTCATGATGTTTTTTGAACTCACTAGCACTCTCAAATTCTTCACCCACGTCAAACTCTAAAGATTTGGTAAAAGGGTTAGGTGGGTCAAAACTAATTAAGACATCAATAGGATGTCCCCATGTGAGTTAGGTTCATCTATAGAGGCTTAGGAGGTCATTCTCTTGCTCTAGATAAGGAAAATGAATATCATCATGCAAATCAAGCCTAGATTGGATGGAAAACTCAAAATCATCTTTAAAGACTGACTTTAGAGTTAGAGGATGCTAAACTAGAGTCAAACTTATACACATTATAATCCTCCCTGCTCTCATTAAAACAGTGAGAATATTCAACGATTTTATTTGTCATAGTCTCTACCATTTTATCATTCACGTCTTTCATCATTCTTTCAAATCTTACACACTAAGCTTCAAAATAACCACAATAAGGACAACTATAATCATCTTATTGGAAGACTCACAAAACATTAGAGACACATAAGAGTGAGATGGGTGGTCATATGAGTCCATGAAATGATCCTGGTGATAAGGATTAACATGAAAAGCGTACTCGTCATTAGCCGGATATCTTAAGGTCTCTCTAGCTTGTTCAAACCGGTAAGTGCCCCAAGCTAATTTTTCGAAGAAATCCCAAACCTCATTAGAGCAATAATCCTAGTACACCTCTAGGATATATAGACTCAACATGATCTCAGAATTCAGCATTCAAACCCACAACAATAACCTCACAAATTTTTCATTTTTCATAACATTGGTTCAATTGACTATGATAATCAGTAAATCTAGACAAATAGCTCCAGAAAGGCTCATGGTCAAATTATGGAACATTGAAAACTGACATTCTTGAAGCTCTTTTTTTTCAATTCTAAGAATTTTCCCCTTTTTTTAGGATTTTCAATCTTATAAATTTTTGTAAGGTTTTTAAGAAAAAGAAAAACTACAAAAGAAACAATTACTCTAAGACAACTCACTATGAACTACTAACTAAAACAAAAACTTAGCAAAAATATACTAACAAAAATAGAACTAAATTGCCAAAAGAAAAGAAAGATGAAAAAACTTGAAAAACAAAAAGTGACCTAACCAAAAAAAAAAGAAAATAAGCACACACACAAAAAAGGGCATCTTTTTTGTTATTTTTTTAATTT
The DNA here is from genome assembly GCA_017589665.1 of Selenicereus undatus. NCBI lineage: Eukaryota > Viridiplantae > Streptophyta > Magnoliopsida > Caryophyllales > Cactaceae > Selenicereus > Selenicereus undatus. The sequence goes on along the minus strand of JACYFF010031959.1, from coordinate 73,661,882 downwards.
TTTTAACGCACAAAAATTTAAAAAATAAAAATGAAAAACAAAAACCTAGAAGAAAAATGAATAGAAAATCTAACAAAGCTCTAATCTCATAATCATATATAGAAAATTCAACAAACCTAAGCAAACACATGCACATTTTTTTCAATTTTTTTAGACTAAAATAATGCAAAAATGTCACAATAGAAAATTATTTTCGAAAATTGCAGAAAATTCTATGAACTACATAAAATTCCAAAAACAAATCACTTACACTCTAAAAAACCCTAGAAACCTATTAAAAATATTGTAAAATAAAAATAAGCTTAAATTTGCAAAAAAAAAAAAGGAAACTTGAAAATAGATAAAAACCTACACTAACTGCACTTATCTATTTTTAAATTTAGTTTAGAATTCACTATTCACAACTCCTATATTATGTTCTAATTTTTTTTTCTTTTTTGGGATAGAAAATTTACTCTATCGAAACCAAAAAATAAAACTAAATAAGAGAAAATCAAAATGTAGACTCTAACTAAACACAAAAAAAAAAACAAAAAAATTCTAAACCAACTACTCCAAAACAAAAAATTAAAACAACTAACTCTATCACAAAAGCAAAAATGAAAAAGATTCAATCAATCAAACTATGACTCGATTTGCAATCTAATTTCAAGAATGTCATCCCCAGCAACAACACCAAACCCTTGTTGTGACTTTCCGCAAGCGTTCCGTCTATCGTCTTAGTACTTGAGGGTGTCGATCCATAAGGATGGATTACAAAATTAGGTCACCAATTAACTATTCAAAATCAATATTAGTTGCAAAAAGGCTCAAAAAGACATATCAATGACAAAACTAACAATAATATTATAATAAAGGCACTTGACCAATATCAGCACCACATTACCTTAGAAAACAAAACGTAACACAAGATAAAAGTAATAGACATTATTCTAACCATGTCTACGTATGAAATTTAGTCTGAAGCATAAAAGAAATCGAAAAAGTTGTTGAATGTCCAAATTAACTCAAAGAATAACTTGCATCAAGTATCAATAACTGGCACAATTCTACTAAAAGTCTTGATTTTGCATTTATATGAAAACATTACAATAGCATCATGAAATCGAAATTGAGAGAAAAAAGATGCCTAAGACTACACATAACATAATCGACCGAGTTGCAAGCTTTTGCTTAGGCATGAAATTGAGACAAGGGAAACGAAGTTTCGAACTAGAACAAGACGATAGAGATAAGATCGAATTCAATGAAAGGTTTCTGCAGATTCCAACAAAAAATTTTAAGGTTCTAATCAAATTCAACAATTCAAACCCAATAATATCAAGTTCGTAAGACTAAATCAGATCTGAGGGTGGAATTAAAAATGGAAAAAAAAATGACACTTGAAATTAGAAAACAACTACTTGCACTCTCTAATTATAGCCAAAAACCTTGCCTAAGCTCTTGATTGCTTCCATTAAAGCCCCTTGTAATCGATCTTATATTTGAAGTACCAATTTGCATCCTATTAATGGGAGAGAGGAAAAAAATAGATGATGACGGTGAATAGATGTATTGATGAAGGCGTATGAAAGAGGAGAGAGAAAACAAGAAAATTAAAAGGAAGGAGTTATTGGGTCACAACTTGGATGGAGGAAGAACATGAAGTATTGAATTACATGGGGGAACTCGAGACTAGGTCAGAAAGAAAAGGAGAAAGGTTACGATTAATAAGGGAAGGGGGGAACATGTGCAATAGGCATGTGCTAGGCATGAGTTAGGTCACTGGGTCACATGTTAAGCACATAAGGGTGAGAAAGAGAATAGCGTTGTGCGTGAATGGGGCGGCTACGTAACCAGGGCTAATGATTTGCTTCGAGAAAAGAAAAGAGTGGGCCCATGATAATGAGAAAGAGGAGGAAAAGGAACGCGAGCCTATAGGGAACGGTTGGGAAAGTGCTTCTGGGATAACGAAAAGGAGAAGAACAGGTCAGCGAGAGGATGGAGGGAGAAGAGCGTGGTCAAATGTGAAGCACATGGGAGGGGGCTACAAAGACTGGGCTGAGGCTTTGGCTACCTGGCTTATTCTTCTTCCTTCTTCAACCACTCTTGATACAACATCTTTTGTCTCCACTTTGTTTTGTTAAGAAATTTATTCATTCTTCAAATTTCCTAAATTTCTACAAAATAAACAAATATATGTTAAATCCTAATTTAATTATTTATTTTGACTGCATATCATATAATGAAAGGATATAAAATGCATTATTTTTGGATTAAACAAAAGTAGCAGAAGGGATTCGTCATAATCAAACTCCTATGCCCCTCATTGTTACTTAAACCATCTTGTGTTTAGAGCGGCTTTGTCAAAACCCGGATTGTTCTTTTCAGGAGCTTGCTACTGCTTCAGGTAGATCTTCCCCCTTTTTAGGACTTACTTGGCTATTAATTAGGCTCAAACCCGTCCAAATTCTCCCTTGGCCTACGCTACGCTCTCTTGCCTGTTTTCTGCTCCCTCTCCTTCTTCTTTTATGCCTACTTTATTTTTACATTGGGCTAGGCCTTAGGACCCAGTTGGGTTCCTGCTGCTTTTAATCCTTTTTTTCTTCTTTTTTTTTCATTTCTGTTAGCATGCAAGTTTATTTGTTAGGCCACCTTCGGCTGATTAAGGCTATTAGCAATGTTAACACATATTTGGCTACTTAATTCTGCTAGAGGAAAAGTTTATGCGAGGATCAATCCATGGTGAATTGGATTAGCTTCTTGGAGAATAACTCACATATTCGTTAGATTATTCGTTGTTGGGGGATCCGGAGATTTGTGGCAAATACGAGGAATAATGCTCATGTTCGTCTTATTGACCTGTTAATGAGAACCTACTTATTTCACAGGCAGCTGATAAGACAATTTGGTTATATAGCCAAACCATTCCTACCTTGGGCTGCATTCCTCCTAGGGGTTGTTTGAATTACCCTTCTCATATCAAGTCCTAGGTTGAATATTGACTTCACCATCCCACCATTATGATGTCATACGTCCCATGTTCTACATATGTCTTAGAACATGATCTGAATTGGATGAATATAGGTGATACTGAATTGAGGAAGGCTACTCGAGATAGAGAGAATGCTATGAAATTCTTGAAGACTAGGAAGATGGAGATAAACAAGGAAAAAAGCAATACATCTTAGAGTGGAACGAAGAGAACTAAGGGTCGTAACCTCCAGAAGACAACACCTAAAGTTAATAAGAGCAAGAAGTTAAAGAATGATTAGGAACTAGCTTTGCCTCTTACTTTTGAATAAACTTTTATGATTGTCATAGTATTATGCTATTAGGACTTTCATTACACATTGTATACTTTCCATAATTTAAATAAAAGTATTAAAGCTTTCCAAATAATTTTTCGCTTTTATTGCAAATTTGTCGACCACCCTATTATCTGATTCGCATGACCCTACCAGCCTGACGTATATTGACAAAGGCCCTAAGCCCGGCAGGTTTCTTCCTCCAAGAGTTCGGCCCAATTTCCTCCAAGGACCTGACCCGGTTCTGGCTAGTAGTTCTTGGGCTTCCCTGTTGGGTTGATGCAATAACGCATGGTATTTATTTGATTTTTTGGAGATGGGTGAATGGTTAATAAAAAGTAATGGGGCCAAACCATTAAGCCTTCCTACACATCCGCATCATGGAATTAGGCATTCGTAGGTCATTACATTATTGCTCTTTTTTTTTATGGATCTGGTATAAGCCTTGTGAACCTATTATGCTCCTGGTTATATGGAAACAAACTTCACTTTTTTTTTCTGAAGCTTGTTATGAGCCTTGGCCTAGATCGACAAACTAAGCACAATCCAGATTTGTACATTGAGTATATTCTTCTCCATCTATATCCATGAGTTTTACTACTTCGCTTGGCATGATGGTCTTTATAATATATGGGTCTGGCCAATTGGGCTTAGAGTTTCTCCTTAGGTCTTGGATTGGGCCTTATTTCCTTTAAGACTATGTCACCTTCTTGTAGGTCCCTCAGCTTGGCTTTTTTGTTGAAAATTCTTGAGATCCAAGCTTGGTATATTTGGACATTATGTATTGCCCCCAATCTCATTTCATCTAGAAAGACGAGTTCCTTATATTGGGCTTTTGTCCACTCTGACGCTAGAATTTGACTTTCTAGTATTACCCTAAGTGAGGGTATCCTTGTTTCAATTGGAAGTGGTGTTTCCATTCCATATACTAGGGAGCATAGAGTTGCTCCTGTTGAAATGCGAATCAAAGTTTTATATCCCCACAAAGAGAAAAGTAGCTTGTCAGGCCAATCCTTATAGTTTTCAACCATTTTCTCAATTATCCTCTATATATCTTTATTAGTGACATCAACTCCTCCTTTCGTCTGTAGCCAGCAAAGGGAGAACTTATGGAGTTGGAATTTAAATTTCTCAAGTAGGCTTGCTACCTCTTTTCTGAAATGGCTCATCTGATCACTTATCAATTCATGCGGTACCATGTACCTCCATAAAATGTTATTGATAATAAACTTTGCCACATGGATTCAGGTAAGTTTAGCATAGGAGGCTACATCTACCCATTTTGTGAAGCGGTCAATTGCTACGAGATGTTCCTTTGACGTCACCTTTTCGATTATATCAATTATCCAGACTTAAAAGGGCCATGACAAAGTAAGTGTTGAAAGAAAAGAGGGTGGTTGATGCTATAAGTTTGCTTATACTTGACATTTATGACATCTTCTTACATATGAATAACATTCTGCCTCTATTGTGGACTAATAATACCCCATTCTTTAAACCTTTTTTGCTAAAATTTGTCATTCATGTGGGCCCATATCCCCTCCCCTCAATGTACTTCTTTCATGATTTCTTACACCTCCTATGTTACACAGAGTATTTATTCTCATGCTTGTTTTCTTGTATGGCTTCCCTTTATCCTTAGAATATTGCAAAGCTAACAGCCTTACGCTCGTTGGGCTTTTGGGTGCAACCTAGTGGGTACTCTTTCTTTTTAAGTATTGCTAAATGTTGCAATACCAAATAGTAAAGTCAATGTTGCATACTTTAATGGTATAACAATTAGCTTTTCTCTCTTTTCAACTGATAATGGCATTGAATGGATTCCATTAAGGATATAGATCATTGAATCTAAATGAGCATCAGCAAATTAGTTATCTTCACGGGGAAGGTAAGTGTAAGTACTATGAGCGAAGTTTTAAGTGAGCTCCACTAAATGAGCTCAATATGGTGCCAAGGCTTCACTTTTCACTTTCCACTTTTGTGAGATCATATAAATTATTGGATGTTAAGTCCCCACACACTCGTATGTTCATTACTCCTATTTCTATGGGAACATGCAACCTGATAACGTAGGCCTCTTGTTTTGCTACATCATTAGTGACCTCAAAATCCAGCCGATGAGTGTCATATTTGCAAAGAATTTTATAAGTGTTTGGGTGTTATTTCAGGGGATTAGTGCGCTTAATTGTATGATTTGTGCCCCTATTTCTACTATTATGTTTGGTTTCACTTGTTTGAGAAGTGTTTGTAGATTTTGATCTTGTGAACCCAAAGCATGATGTTATAATGAAGATTTTGATGTCTTATGGATCAAAGAAGATAGTCAAAGATATCCAAAGACAGCCAACACGGACAAACGGTGGCCAGAACCACGGCCTAGAAGTATCCAGGATAAGCAACGACACAAAAATTGATCGAGTATTAGACCAATGTCCACCACCGTCTGACCATGGTAGTGCCCACAGTTCACAGTGAGCTATGTTCCCTAAGGGTTGCTAGATTTCTTCGCGACTGTTCGTGTTCTAACCATTTGGATGTTTTTGTAGATTTCATTTTAGCCATAAATACCCTGTTTTCAGCCTCACTTCATCATCGTTCCATTCCACTCTTCAACATTCTTCATCTAGATTGATTTGGATTAGAGTAAGAAAGAGCAAGTAGAAGAGGGGCATTTGCGAGGAAGTGGGATCAGGTTTGCAATCAACGGATTCAAGCACACATTCAAGTTGAGCAATTCTTTCCCTTCTCCTTTCTTTTCTCCATTAGATTAATTGTTTTCTAGATTGATAGATTAGAGTAATTCATGTTAATTTGTAGTTTTAAATCTTGGGATTAATGTTGAACTTGCGACTATCCATCATCTTGAATTGATTGTCTGGTGCACTTTTGAATTGTTGGGTTCATTTCATCAAGTCTGGAGTTTGAATTGCGTGTAAGAAGTTTGATTGTCTTCTTGTTTGTATTAGATATTCGGTGAAGTACTGAAAGGTGAAATCTGATGTCATAATCACCAGATTTGACTTGATTGTGTGGAATCTTGAGAAAGTCATGCCAATCAACAGACCTAAAATGATAATCGTGTGCCTAATGAGCTTAAACTAATTGATAATCCATGAGAATTGATGACTAATTTGATTTGGGTATTTCGCTATGACTTGAAAGAGGGTTGTGAGACCTCGATCATCAGTCTTGAAATTTTCTAATTAAAGAGAAAGTACTTGATTTATTCTTAAACCGAGTAATTGCTTGGTCGACTTAATTTCTTGAATATTTATTCGTTATATTAGATAGTAGTTTAGTTTAATTTCAGTCTTAAATTTTAATTTGCTTACCCTATCTTGAGGGAATATAACCTGGTAGCTTGACCTAGTCTATGTGGGATCGACCTTGATTTGCTACAACACCACCGTGCACTTGTGGCCCTACCAAGTTTTTGGTGCCCTTGCTGCATACTAGCATCGAATATTGAATTTTTCTCAATAGGTTTCTCAAAGCATTTTGTTTTTCTTTGGGAAAAAAAACCCAAAAAAATTAAAAATTAAAAAAATCCCAAAAAATTAAAAACATTTTAAAATTTTGAAAAAGATGGTGGCCATTTTTATTTTTCCCAATTCGAGCATGAATTGTTTTGAAGGTATTTTAAATGATTAAATGTCTTTCTTACTCAATATAGTTATTATGTGGGTAAATTAGAGATTTTGGACATTGTTTATGAGGGTATGAATAGTAAACTCGTGCCCTGTTAGAGTATTGGAGTTTTCTTGGTAAACGTGTTGAAGAGGTATGACATTACTTGAGTGGATTGCTTGGGATTCATTTGAATTTGAGAAGCCTAGTTGTATTTCTGGATATTCATGCCTTGATCCATGTGCATTCTATGCTAAATCTTATTATGCCCCTTTTTGGCGTGGCTTGTGTAATTCTTCTAACCATGCTATAAATTCATGTCCTTGTTATGTATGTTATGCTCAACTTGACTTTGCATCACCTGTGAACAATACTGATGTTGTTCTGACCTCATCTAATTCATCCTTTCCTTTAACCTAGTGCACAGAGCTTGAGGTGGGTGAGCCTTTTTGGTTGTTGTTGGGTTTTATGTTGTTAATGCATGTTTTGAGTCAGAAGATACTTTAGATAAGGTGCATGATCTAGTTGAGGCTTATTTGGAGGAGTCATGTGATGTGTTTATGCACGAGGAGTCTCATTGCCTTGGTTTTGATGATAGTGTTCTACCAAATCCCCTAGTTCATTCACATACATCCCCTCTTTGTTCACTACCCTTTCAGTCCCCTAAGTATTACATTGATGCGCTTATTGATAATCCCATGATTTGTGATGCTATTGTGGATTTGAGCTATAAGGATAACGTGTTTCATGTGCTTGGTGGGAATGTTGATGATTATGTGTTCCTAGGTTACTTTAGAGAGTACGATCCCTCCATTGACCCTTATTATGTACACCTAGGAGACTTGCCTAGGAAAGTCATGTGGACTATATTCTTTAGTCCTTCCTATGGTTTTTCCAAAACTTTTGATAAGGTTAAGAGGATACTCATTGTCTTTGGTGTGATTTTCGTTTTTGCCTCTTACCTTGTGTTTTCTAAATTGTGGTCCTAGGAGTTTGATAAGCTCTTTCATGTTTTGATAACTTTTAATTTGATGGACTGTGTCTAGAAGCTGTGAAGGAGTGACTGATGCTCCACTTGCCCCGTTCGTGAGGAAGTCTTAACTTAGGCATACGCAGCACGTAACCTGGTGAGATCATTATGTTTTGTTCCCTTTCCTTTCTCTTACTTTCCTTACTTTGAATAAAAATGTTTTGTCTAAGCATGGGGAAAGGATGGTTTAATGTTTCTATTTGGCTTTTAGTTTGCATACTAGTTAGAGCATGTAGGTTTAGGCTTCCTTTCTTTTGTAGTGGTGTGTTGCATTTTAGATTTGTATATAGGATTGTATGGAGGGATGGTGTGATGGGTTTGAGATACCCCCCCCCCCCCCCCGATGATGCTTTGCTAAGTGTGATGCCTTTCATGAGCTTGAGTAACTTTTGATGTATAATCCGAAGGTTTTGTGAATATTTCTTGTTTTAACCCTCATCTTGATTAAGAACTACGTTGCCTCCTAGAGTCATTGGCATTAATGTTTGTACATGATAGTCATTTTATGAGCTAATTGAGACTTTGTTAGATATCCTGTGAGACTTTGAGCCTTCTTTGGACTAATTCATGATATTTAGTCTCATGTTCTTTCATGTGTGTGACTCTTCCAAGTTGCATCTCTAGAACTTGCTTAGATTCTACTTCAAAACCACATTAGCATGTGCATAGTTGATGATATAATAGAGGCATTCATTCTTTAGTTGTTTTAGCCACATAGCCAAATAGTCTACCCTTGGGTTTCATGTTAAACCATTTGCTAGCCCCATAAAGCTTATAACCCTTATAACTCTTTTCTTGTTGTGATCCCTTCCATTTCCTTTGGTTGTACTCATACTCCTATCCTTTTAGCCAATGATGTGGAGCATCACTTCAAGTTTATTTATGGGAAGCTTATGGGACCAATTGAGGTTATAGTTGCTTGGTGTGTTGGCTTGATGAGGGGATGATAGTATTATAGATTTGGAGGGTTCCCCTTGTATTGATATGGGTTGGGTATCTATATATTAAGTTGTGGGCTGATAATCGGTGGTCCTATACCTTTCATAGTTGAATTCTATTTCATCTTCCCAAAGAAAAAAAGGAAAAAAAGAAAAAAAAAAGAGGAAGAAAAAAAATTATGTTAAAAAAAAGATAACATCAAGAAAACAAAAAAAAATAAAATGAATAAGTGATTAACATTGGATATGTAAATAGCTTGCATCCCTTATTGGTCAACTCACTTCCTACATGGCTCATTAGGGTATGTTCATTATATTTTTGGGGTTTGGAGTGTTGGTGAACTTTATGGTTTCTTGGTGCCTTGTTGATTACTCCCTAGTCATTTGGCTACATAGCTCCAAATTGCCCAAATTTAGTAGTTCACTCCTTTCCCTTGACCCTTTTAGCCCCCACTACAACCTATGTAAAGTCCTCTTGATTGTTAGGTGCACATTACATTCTAAGTGCCGGAGAATTTGAGAGTCTTGTTAAGCATATGGCAGAATGCATCTGTGGAATGATTCCTGAGTGAACCTATGCTATTTTCAAACACATAAATGGGAGTATTCCACATTTCCCAAAAGTGAGGTTCTACCATTCCATTAGGCTCTATTCCATTCCATGTGCTTGCTTGATGTGCTTTGTAGTTCTTTAGGGGCAGTCAAGCTTGATGTTGAGCTTGTGGACATATATTTCTTTGAAAACATCCACCTTCTCTTGATTTAAAATGTATTGTACGCAATTTGGGGATGTGATATGGGTTGCCTAGTTTAAGGAGGTTTTTGTATTCTTGAGTCCTAGATGCATCTCCCCTTGTTGGATTTATCTAGTGTTTGCTTGAGGACAAGCAAAGGTTTAAGCATGGGGGAGTGATGAATGTCATATTTGCATAGGATTTCATGAGTGTTTGGGTGTCATTTTAGGGGATTAGTTCTCTTAATTGTATGATTTGTGCCCCTATTTCTACTATCATGCTTGGTTTTGCTCGTTTGAGAAGTGTTTGTAGATTTTGTTCTTGTGAACCCAAAGCATGATGGTACAATGAAGATTATGAGGCCTTGTGGATCAAAGAAGATACTAAAAGCGGCCCAAAGACACCCAGCATGGACAAACCGTGGCCAGAACCACAGCCCAGATGGATCCGGAGAAGCAGCGAGACAAAAATTGATTGAATATCGAAACCAGAGTCCACCACGGCCTGACCGTGGTGGTAAGTGGGACAAAAATTGATTGAGTATCAAAACCAAAGTTAACCACAGTCTGACTGTGGTGATACCCACCGTCCGTGGTGAGCTATGTTCCCCCAGGGCTGCTGGATTTTTTTGCAACTGTTCATATTCCAACTGTTTAGACATTTTTTGCACAATTCATTTCAGCGATAAATACCCTATTTTCAGCCTTACTTCATTATCATTCCATTCAACACTTCAACGTTCACCATCTAGATTATGATTTAGATTTAGATTAGAGTAAGAGAGAGCAAGTAGAAGAGGGAGATTCGCAAGGACGCCGGATCGAGTTTGCAATCGATGGATTCAAGCACGCTTTCGGGCTGAGCAATTCTTTCCCTTCTCTTCTCTTTTCTCCATTAGGTTAATTGCTTTCATTGATAGATTACATTATGTGATTCATGTTAATTTGTAGTTTTAAATCTTGCATTGATGTTGAACTTCCAATTGTCTGTCATCTTGGATTGATTGCTTGGTGCGCTTTTGAATTGTTAGGTTCATTTCATCAAGTTTAGAGTTTAAATTGCTTGTAAGAAATTTGATCGCCTTCTTACTTGTATTAGATATTGGGTGAAGTACTGAAAGGTGAAATCTGACGTCGGAATCACCAAATTTGACTTGATTGCGTGGAGTCTTAAGAAAGTCACACCAATCGAGAGCCCTAAAATGATAATTGTGTGCCTTATGAACCTAAACTAATCGAGAATCCATGAGCATTGATGATTGATTTGATTTAGGCATGTCGCTATGGCTTGAAACAGGATGGTGATACCTCAATTATCAATCTTGAAATTTCCTAATTAAAGAGAAAAGTGTTTGATCTATTCTTAAACTAAGTAATTACTTGGTTGACTTAATTCCTTGAGTATTTATAAATTTGATTAGATAGTAGTTTAATTTAATTTCAATCTCAAATATTTAATTTGCCCAGCCTATCTTGAAGGAACATAGCCCGGTAGCTTGACCTAGTCTCTGTAGGATCGACTTTGATTTGCTACAATGCCACCGTGTGCTTGCAACCCTATCACCAGCTTGACAGAGATATGGGTATGTGCCCTATCAAGGGATACTAAAAGGATGCACACTCTAATTTGTTTTTAGTTTGAAGCCCTATTGAAATACATTGTGCAGATGTCTTCTTCTAATTCAAAAACCTCTTCATCAGGGAAATCAAAGGTTTCTTTTTTACTGTCTTCCATTGGAAAGTTTGCTAAGAAGTTTGATATGGCTCTTCCCTTAATTGATTTTTACAGGATGTAATGTAGGTCAAATTTTAATAGCATTATTGTCCACCGGGCAACCTTGCTGCTTATCACTGGTTGTTGTAACAAATACTTATTAGGTCCATTGGTGCCACTACATGTACTGTCTAGGTTAACATGTAGTGCCTAAGCTTTTTGGATGCCTAAACTAATGCTAGAATGGTTTTTCTCCAAAAGGGGAGTAAAGAGCTTCATATTCAAGAAACCTATTACTCATATAATAGATGGTTCTTTCCTCTCTTTCTATCATTTGGGCTAATATGGCCCCAATTATGATTATTGTTGTTGTGAGATATAGAATGAGGGCAATGCCAGGATCCATAGGCATCAACACTGACAAATTGGATAAGTACCCCTTAATCTTATCGAATGCCTCTTAACACTCCCATTCTGGTGGTGTCTCATCTTTTTTCAATTTCTTAAAGATAGGTTTACATACCCTGGTCAGCTTTGATATGAAGTGGCTGATGTATTATAGGCATCCCAAGAGTCCTCATATTTCTTTATTGGTTTTTAGTGGAGGCATTTACTGTATAGCATTGATCTTTGAGGGATCAAGCTTGATTCCTCTCAAAAGAACCACATATCGTAATAATTTTTCAGATCTGACTCTAAATGCACACTTCTGTGGGTTCAGGCGAATATTGTACTTTCTAAGTCTATAAAAGAACTTTCGGAGGGTTTGAACATCAACTCTTTCTTTGAACTTTGTGATCATGTTATCGACATATACCTCTGCTTCCTTAAGCATCAAGTTATGCAGTAGAGTAGTAGCAGCCCTTTAGTATGCGGCCCCAACTTTTTTTAACCCAAATGTGTCACAGTGCAACAGCATGTTTCCCATGGAGTAATAAAGGTACTCTCTTCCATATTTTCCTCTATCATTTTAACTTAGTTATAATAGCCGATATACCCATCCATAAAAGAGAGGAGAGCATATCCAAGTATCGACCAAAATATCTATATATGGTAAGGAAAATCATCTCTTGGACTTGGCTTATTTAGATCCCTCAAATCTACGCAAATTCTCACCCTACCATCTTTCTTTGAAACTGGCACAATGTTTGCTACCCACTAAGGGTACTGTGTGACCTCATTGAAACTTGCATACAACTGTTTCTGTACCTCCTCTTTGATTTTGAAGGCCTATTTTGGCTTTGTCTTATGGAGTTTTTGTTTTACTGGTTTGGCATTAGGATAAAGAGGGATCTTATGCTCAGCTTTATCTCAATTTATGTTAGGCATGTCTTTATAAACTGATGCAAATCATCAATAATTTCCTGTAGGAGTGAAGTAAAGTTTTCCTACTCTTTTGGAGTTAATGATTTCCCTATTTTAAGCTATTGGGGCTCTTCAAAAGTCCCAGGTTACTTAATATTGTGTCCTCAATTATGAAAGTTCAATTTTCATGATCTTTTACCAATGTGATTAGATCTTTTGGAGGATTTCTTCATTTTCACCATTGTTAGAGGCAAAGTGTTTAAAGGAAAAGGAATGAGATGAGTCATAAGCAAAAGATCTCATCTTATTGAAATCAGAAACGAGTATATCTAATGCAAATTTTGGGGAATCAAGAATTGAAGAGTGACTCTTACACTATATCCTAGACTTTCCTATATTAACCCTATAGCAGTAGTGAACACCTTTCCTTCCTCTTTAGCTATCTAAGTGACTTGCTTAAAGCTGTTTGTGTCAACTTTGATGGTGACGTTTGTAGGGTCGAAACCATTGCTGGAGATAACAAGGGACAGAGTGGCAGCACGATCCTCCTGTTTCCTATAATCCTGTTATAGTCCAACTCTAAATCATGTTCATTTATTTAATTATTTCATGCTAATGATTTTCTCATATTTATTTATCGTGTTTAATCATCCCGGTGAAAAAAAAATCATTTGAGTCCTCACTTTGCAATTCGGGTTTTATTTATTTATTTATTTATTAAAGAAAATTTCAGAAAAATTGATAGTAGGCCCTAATAATTATAATCCAAGTGATTTAATTTATTTTTCCGTATCATCACAAAATTTTAATTTCAAGTGACATAAAAACGTTATTGTTATGAAGCGCTTTATTCTAAAACCCAACTTATTTCAGCCTAACTTGAAGCCCAACAAGTTTGCATTCTTTAACCTACCTAGATAACCATGGTTGAAGCTTAACCATGGTTAAATAAAGCTACTTTTGAAGGATAAAATTCAACAATGCATTCTTGGTTTCATTCTATCCAAGCAAACTCAAACACTCACACATCTCCTTCTCCTCTCTCTCCATCAACCCACGGCAGCCCCCCCCCCCCCCAACAGCAGCTGCAGCCACCATCTCCTCCACGAGGACAACCACCAGCCTCCACCACAACCACCACCAACCATCCCCCATACCTCACATCACATACACCTCTTGTTACCAAGCATCAAAGTGAGTAATCTTGAACTTGATCTTGTTGGTTTTGATTTTTATTTTACTTTTGATTCTTGTTTTGATGCTTGTGATCATTGATCATGACATTTTGATAAGAAATAAAAGTTATTTTGGTGTTGATCATGGCGGAGTTAAGCTTGAATCATGCTAAGGTTTAGGGGTGATCATGTTCATGCAAGCTTAATATTAAAGAGTTGGATTTTGATTGTTTTATCTTTGATTTGGTCATCTTCTAACGTATTGGTGTCTATGCTAATATTTTTGGTGATTTGAAATGAGTTGGAGTGAGTCCAAGTTGGCCATAAACTAGGGTTTTGGCAAGTAATGTATGGTTTGGATTAAATTAGCATTAAGCTTGGTTTGTGTGTGTATTTGATTGAAAAATTATCTTTATTGGATATGATTATGAAGTGAAATTGAGTGTAGTGGTTTTGTATGATGTTGGGATGGACCAAAGCTTGTTTACATGCGTTTAAGGAATGGTTTTAGTTGAGGATTTGTGTGAAAAGAGAGGGAAAAGCTAAAACAGTGAGAGCTAAAAATTTCATAAAACAAGGAATACTTTGGGATTAAACGGGTAATGATCAGCCCATTGGAAAATTATGATTTTTGGTGGATAGATAGCTCAGTGTGTTAGATTTCAAATGCCTTTTGAATCACCTTAATCTGAGGTTTGTGGAAAACATTATGGTCGTTTTACCAAAACTATACAGAATGAACCAAAACTGACATGCTTGTGTTCTAACCTCATTTTGGAAATCCTATTGTGAGAATCAAGCTTGGTGTTCTAAATGAAAGTTTTTTGGGACTTCTTAAGCTTCCTATATTGGGGTTTTGAGTCTCAATCGGAGATTTTAGGACTAAGTTACGAGTCATTCATTTTATCTCTTGTTTCACTCCTATTTTTACTTTTACGAAATTATTATCTTGAATAATAAAAATAATTGCTAATTATGTGGTTCTAAAATGGAATTTTGAGCAAAAGGCAGGGCCTAATCTATCATTCCTTCTACTTTTGTGCATAATATTATTCAGTGAGCTTACATTTAAAAATTTCAGGTATGTTCATTGCTTGTATCCTTGAAAATTAGCACGTATGTATCAAAATTATAATGCTTTGGTAAGTACATCAATGAATTCGTTTAATTCTTGATTTATCACATAATAAGTCACCCCATCAGTTATTAGTTACAGGGCGTTGCCCTTCAGTTACCCACGTGATTTCAGGCTAGGTCCCCTGATCGATCTGGCAGGTCTACACCTATCACAGATCGTAACAGTTGCCAAGGGTTCACTATCAGATAATAATTAGCAATATAGTTTTATATTCATCTCATTCCCTGTTTTAAATTAAAATGAATTGCAATGCAGCCCAATCAGTTTTTTCAATGATCATTTAACAATACATGGATGCATGTACTGAGCTTCGGCTGACAATTCGAAATGTTTTCATGTTTTGTTTTAGGAAAAGGCTCAGTGAATCACCCTCAGGTTGATATGCCTACTAGAGAAGGCAAGTCAGAGCAAAAGTCTAAAAGGAACGGTGGTGTGATAGTGCTGTAATGTTTTGAGCACTGTATTGTGAAATACTTTGATTTTAGGTTGTATACTGTACAAGGGTTACTGTATTTTGGTGAAAGCCCTGGATTAGTTGAATGTTTTGATGTTAGAACTGATATATATATATATATA
>JACYFF010031959.1:73639903-73645959 GCA_017589665.1 Selenicereus undatus | reverse complement strand
ATGTATATATATATATATATGTCTTTTGGTATTAAACATTGATTATTATGGCTAAGTTTATCATGTACAAGTAAAGCCTTGTCCTTGTTGGACGGTGGTAACACCTAATCATTTGGATTATTATTTCTAATTGGAGAAACTAGTGAAAGGAACGCAAAAACAGGAAGAAAAAAAAAGTGAACTATGTGCATTTGGGGGCGTTATAAATCCTACCTGAATAAGATTCTAAAACTATTGCTTTCAGCTAGGCGGGTCTAATCTTGAGTGGATTGATCCCTTCTTATTGGAGTAGGTGCTTCCTTCTCTAACATTTGGTAGTCACTAAATATTTCCACCCAAGGGACCTATATCCCCTTCTATTTTATATAGTAGGACTCAAGGAAGCCATATAAAAGAAAATTATCTCCTTCGTGGAGGAACTGCCAGTTAAGAGTGAGCTGGTAAGGCCATATATTGTGGTACTTTTGGTATCCTTTCCAGATAGTAGTTTTTCGAGCTTGTACTTCCTGCCTGCCTTTAGCCACTTCTTTAAGAGCTGGGTGATATGCCAACCTAAACTTATAAGTCTCCTTTTGGGTTAAGGAAAATGTAGCTTAGCCTTGTACTCTTCTGCCTATAGCTAGCCCTTGGTAGTATCCCCACTTTTTAAGAATAATGTTGACATTTAGGTTTGAATAAGGATCTAAGTCAAAAGGAGTTTCATCCTACTGTAAGGCTACTACTATTTTAAAATTATAGAGTTCATCGTCATCGTCATCGTCATCGTGCTCTATTTCTAATATTACTCCCTTGTTGGTGATAGTAACACACAAGTTGTTCCCTTTGATGATGACAACATCTTTCTTTATTAGCATCTTTGCCTTCTGGTGTAGGGTGGATGATACTGCTTGATGTTCATGAAACCATGGTCATTCGTAGTTAGAATGTCCAGAACTTGGAATTCTATAATTCTTTTAATGGAGACAACATTAAATAGGAAGAAGAATGGTGACCACACTAATCTTTTTGAGTTGTCTTGTGCTTAAAGTGAATTGAGGATGTTAAGAGTTAACTTTTCTTGATTCCCAACCATTTAGCAGTCCTTAAAGGGAAAACATTCGTAGTTGACCCATTGTCGGGTATGGCAAGTGGTATGTACTTTTGAAGGCATTGTTGTCATAAGGTATAAGGCATTGTTGTGCGTTAAACCCCCTGGTGGAAGATCATTATAGTTAAAAGTTACGGTGCCCTTCCCTGTGGTGATTGAAGCTAGCATTTCCTTAGGCGTGACTTCAAGAGCCAGATCAATTTTTCTGAGCTCATCGATTAAGAGTTGCATACGCTTTTACTAAGCAACTATGAATTGCCAAATAGTTACTTTTGCTTGAAGTTTCTTTAATTGTTGTAGAACAGGATCCTCTTCTTTGATTCCTGCCCCTTTTTGTTTTTTTGGTGCTTGTTGTGGGCCCTCTTTGGCTTGATGTCATCCAGCTTTCGGGAGATGTTGGACCTTAACTTGGTCTTCCTGTCCCCAAAAGTCATCTTCTTCGTTTTCTCCTAAAAAATCATCGTCACTTACTTCAGCAGGCGAGCAATCTCCCTAAGTTTCATATACATCCTCCTCAATGCTTTTCCATAAGCCATGAACCCTTAAATACTATGTGGGTATGCAAACTTTAGCTTTGGCCCATGAATGCTTTGTATGTATACGGATGAACCCCATTCCTTTTCTTGATTATCACTGATAGTAAAAATGCATTCATGTTCTCCAAGTAGGTTTTTATCATTGTTGGGCTTCTAAGCTCCTTTAGGCAAAGGGAGCTATCCTAACTTGGACATCTTTTCTAGCCTGTTCTTGAAAGTCCAACAGTTCTTGGTATTATGCTACCGAGCCTGATGATATATGTAGTACTTAGTTGGATCAAAAGATTTAGACTGCCTAAAAGCTTCCGTTTCTGGCATGATCTTAGGAAGATCAATCTTTCCTTTGGCCAATAATCATCTAAGAGACCGAATGCTGGTGGCCTTTATGAGAGCACACTCGGTGTAGCGATTTATCATATGCACTTTGTTAAAACTGCTAGCTCTCTTATCCTTGTTCTGATAATTGGTTTTCTAGTTGCTACTAGTCTTTGCAGGTGCTTTTCTAGACAATTCTTCTTCTACATGCATTCCTACATTCCTTAGTCTAATGACATTTCCAAATGGTGTGAACAGCAAGTGTTGTCTATATGCAGGCTGGAGGCTCTCAATAAATAATCTCACTTAATCAGCTTCCAAACTTCACTCCACCATATGGGTGGTCCTTGCCTTCCATCTAATAAGGTAGTCAGGAAACCCTTACTTTTGCTCTTGCTTAATCAACTTTAAGCCCCAAAGTGTGATTGAGAGGTCAGCATTGTATGAATAATGATGTAAGAACTATCTGCAAAGACATCTTAGTTCGCAACCTTTCATGGGTTAACAACATTATCACACCACATCACTTCCTTGCCCAAAGTCCAAGGAAATATGATATGGAAGATATCTTTGTCAATTCCCTTTAAAGTCATGGCACTAACAAAGTCCCTCACATGATGATAAGGGTTTTCAATTCAATGGAATTTGATATCCGGCATGGTGAATTTTGGAGGTAATTTCTCTTTTGGGATTGAAGTGAACTCTGCATAATTATCAAAGTGTTTGTTAAACATTGAGGATTCTTTAAGCAGTTGTTCTATCTAATCTTCTCATGGATCTAACTCAATAGTGCCTTTTTCCTTTCTTTTTCCTTCTTGCTATTATCTGGCTCTCCATTTCCATCATCTTCGCATTCTTCATGGTGAGGCTTCTCACCATGATACCTTTGGGGTTCCTTGGTAAGATTTTGGATTGTCGTAGCCATCATCTCCATCTTCTTTTCATTCTCCTCCATTTCGATTTGCATTTTTTCCATCATTTTCATAAGTTGAGTGATTTCATTGTTTTTAGCCATTGGAATCGATGAGGGATTAGACTTTGACTTGGATTTTAACATTGACTTTGACCCGACAGGTCGGGTTTCCTCAGATTCTTCTCAAGGAGAAAGTTTCTCAACTTGCAGGCTCAACTCGTACACCCTCTTAATCTTTCCTATCCTGATTAACAAAAGTGCTCGAGACTAGCTGTTGAGCCATTAATCATGCATAGTTTTATTACTGATTTTGATTATATTTTACACATTACTTTGTCTAATTTACTTTATTTTATATGTTTTCTAGGTTAGGCATTAATAAAATAAAAAAGAAAAGACAAAACATCGAAGCTTCGATTTTACACGATTTGCTGAAAAGACGGTCCAATAATAATTATGGAGAGTATTATTTAATTATTTAATTGGACTAGGGTTTCAAGAGTTGGAATAAGGTTAGAAGTCTTGAGGGAGAAGAAGTCTAAGGAAGAGAGGAAGGAAACCCTAATATACTAAACCTAACCTCCCTCACTCCCTATCTATAAACCTCACGGCCTTCTTCCTCATCAGCTATTCACCATCATTATCTCGCCCAACTTAGCCATCAAAGTCACGGCAAGCCCTATCTCACCTCTTCATCATCATCAACATCATCTTCTATCATCTATCATCATAAACACCATCACCACCTTCACCATATCCCACGGCTGCTCCTCCTCATCAGCCCCATCTTCATCAACTTTCATTCATTCCCCCATCTCACGCCTCACCCACAAAGCCACGACCCCATTCCCCCCTCAACATCTTCTTATCATCATCATCAGACGGCCATATTCATCGCGGCATCCCACCTCAGGCACGGCTAACCCATCATATTCACCACGGCACAAAGTAGTCCCCCTTCCTAGTTTTTTTTTTTTTCTTTCTTATTTTTGTGATTATTACTTTAATTTATTTTAGTTGTTTAGTTTATTGTTAAACATGATTGTTATTAATAAATATTGTGATCTTATTCTCGATATGAGTGAGTAATTTTCATGTGCTTAGTATAATCTTCTTGAAGCCATGCTAAATTAATTATTTTGAAACAAGTTTTATGCTTTAATGCCTAGTTGATTTATATTCATGATTCTTTAGCAATTAGCGTTTATCGTTTATGAAATTTGTGTTAAATCGATTAGAATGCATACTAGTTGATTAAATACAATTTCGATTAATAGTTGAGAAGACTATAATATGTAAAAGTTATAGTCTTTTAGGCTTAGGTATCACCCTAATTAATCATGGATGACTCAAACTCATCTCTTTTAATTAGGTAATCGCTTTAGATCTTTGTTAAATCGATTTGCTGATAAATTGGTTACAAAGTGTTAAATGATGTTTTTCTAATTCTTAATGCTCTAGTTTGGTTAAATTTTTATGCTGGTGTAAAGATTATCAAATTAGTAGGGTTTATATTAGGGTTGGACCTAAGTAAACTAGAATTTAAGGAAAAACGGGGAAGAACCGCAAGTGGATGTCTTCTACAGTTTAACTCATGAATGAAATTAACTTGTGTGTTGATGATAAATATTAATTTGCATTGTGGATTGAGATTATACTAAGTATCCTTGATAACTTTGACAACTTTGATAATTATTTATTGCTTATAGTTAATTTGGTTTGTTTGTTAATTTTGTTTCATTTTATTGGTTACCATATAATTTCAATCGACCCCTCCCCCCAAAAGTATAGTCGTTTAGGAGTGTCTAGGTAATTTTGGATAGTTTAGATTTTGATTTTTGGAGTAGTTATAATTTTAGATTGATTTATATTCAGTTTTAATATTTAATTACAGGTTTGTTAGAAATTAGAATAAAAATAGTTATTTTCGTATTTTTTCCGATTTTTATTAATTCCTAGGATTTTTATAGTGTCCTAGTCTGCTCATATTCAATTTCATAATTTTTGGAAATTATTTGATCATTTTCAGAATTATTTTGTGAAATTGATAAGTGCAGATTTTTAGGTTATTAATTCTAAAAATTTCAATTTTTAATTTTAATTTATGATTATTAGGTGTTGTTAGGTCCAGAAAATTGTGTCCTAAAATTAGGGTAATTTTCGTGATTAATTTCGTATTTAGATTAATGCATATTATTTTATTTCTAACTTCAGATTTATTATTCTGCTTGATATTATGTGCTAATTTTCTGATCTGATTTTTCTAAAATAAATTAGATACAATTTAGAATTTATAAGCTTATAGACCTGAAGAATAATATTTTAGGTTACTGTTTGATTTTTTTTAATATTAATTTTCTGACTATTATTTGCTGTTATTGATTTTTAATTAGAATTTCAATTACTATTGTGTTTTTATATTTCTAAATTATTTAGGGAATCTTTTTACTGTTTTATTTCCAGAATATATGATCTATAATATTTAGGATCATCATTGGGTATTTTTCTAGATTTTTATTCATTAGACTTTAATTATTTTAGAATTATTAAGATTAGACTTAATAAATTGGATTAGTAAAATCATTTAGGATTAAGCTAGCCTTTTATGGCAATCTTTCCTCGTAGATCGATCCCTACTTTCCTATGCTATAAAAAGTGTTTAATAACCGAAGTAGTAGATAAGTTTGTAGCTCTCGACAAGCTTAACGCTAACTCATCTTAGTACTTTTGAAAAGGAAATTAAAACTTCAAAATGAACTATGTTGACTTATGAGCTAAAATCTAACGTTGAGGGCCTAGGGAACTAACTCTATGTCATGAACGCAAACCAAAGATGGGCTGGAAAAGAGCAAATTGGATTGGGCCTCCCTACTAGGATCCTAGCTGGGTTCCCAGTGGGCCCTATCGTGACTCCTACTCCTTTTGCTAAACACAAACTCATGCACACAAACTCCTTAAATCCCGGCTGAGCTCCTATGGACTTAATTTCTACCCATCCTCCTAAATGTAGGGTGGCATGTAAACCCTTTTTGTTGTGTCAAAACCCGGCCAAGCTTCCCTTTTCTTCCTTTCAAGCCGAGACCATAGTTATGACTTCTATAAACTTAAAAGGGGCTATAACTTATTCGGGTTTTAAGTATGGAGTCGTTGAAATTCAGTTGGCCCAAAAGCCGTTTTTTATCCCTTAACCCATTTTACTACTTTC
>JACYFF010031959.1:73624903-73634903 GCA_017589665.1 Selenicereus undatus | reverse complement strand
CTTCATTTTCGCTCTAAGGAGTAGACACACACAAAAACTGAATAGCTTTTTCATATATATTAAGAGCTAACCTATAATCCTTCGTTTTAAAAAACGTATTACCTTCCTCCTTTAATTCTTTCGATTTTAGAGTGCGTCACATGGAGAGAATCCATCTCCATGATAGTTCGTTTCACATCATCAACAAAGTAATCTGTAACTTCATTCTTAGATAATTCAGCAAGGAAGGGTTCAAATGGGCTTCCCATGACAGATGAGATTCTATCAGAGATGAATACTCAGCAAAAAGACCAAAGCAAGTATTTAACCTAACTCACAGGCTCGCTTGAGTATATTACCACATTGAGTCAAACATAATTCAGTTAAAACAAGATAAATCACACCTGGGTCACAAAGTAGATGGGCACCAAATGCAAGTTCTTGAAGGCCAATCCACAGCCTTGTTCTTGTCCTGTCACCAACACACCTAGATTTCGCGTTCTCCTCAATTGGGGTTGTATTCTCAGAATTTGGAGAGCAGTTTTGAAAGAGAGGTTAACGCCAAAATGAAAATAAGAAACCTAATTACACCTAAAGAAGCAGTAGAAGGATAAAGAACATCAGAAGGTAGGTCAAAAGCAAAACTGATAGTGATAGGGGGAGCTCTACCGACGACGTCCCTCAGGGAAGCCGTCGCCAGTGGCTCAAACTGTGGATGAGGAGGTTGCTGGGCGTGGCGATGCTGTGTTCGTTATCGCCAAAGCGTTCGAGAGGGTTCTCTTTCAAAATTAATTTAATAAATAATTTATGTTACTTAATTTCTCATAATAAATAAATAAACTCATATCTTATCAAGTTTAATTATTATTAAAAAGGAAATTATTAACGATAAAAAAAGTGTCATAAGAATAATTGGGTAAAACCATAACTATAATTGTATTATGTCACATAAGCCACAATTCACAATTCATAATTCATATTGTGAAGAAAAATATATACATGCAATAAAAAGTTATTGGCATAAGTGAAATTTTACCAAATAATTTTGTTAGTAACAACTAATTTCACCAAATATTTTTTCAGAAATAGCTAATGCAATCAATAAAATCAAACAACCAATACATTCAGCTAGCAACAACAAAAACATCTCCTAGTATGGGTCCTGCTTTTGCGGGGTTTAGGGAGATCCAGATGTAGACAATCTTACTTCTATAGGCATCCGTATCCGCAGAGATATTGATTTCAGGAAACCGACAAAAAAAGAATTTTAAAACATTCAGCTAGCGACTAACAACTAATTCAATTAGCTATCAGCTAATAGCTGATTGTCAAATGGGGTCAACCTATTAATGAACAAATAAACTAAGGAATATATATATAATTAACACCCTAATTTTAATACTTGGCTCATCATTTGAATGATTTTACAAGTCTATTCAGTCGCCCTCACCCCACCCTCTTGCTTTCTCAACTCAGTCCTCCTTCTCCCTCATGCTTGTCTATTAGGATAAAATTAATATGGTCTATCTCTGAGTATTTGTTTCTCCGTGCGCATTGGTTGATAGGCTTCACCAAATGATTGAACATTTATTTTCTTTATGTGCATAAGTGAATTGTGTTTCTTTGTGAATTGTTTTATGATAAATGGTAAAATGAAACAAAATGTATTTATCTCATTTCATTTGTGTACCACCCGTTGTACCCACAGGCTGACCGATATGGACAAGTGAGGAAGCGGGTGACGGATGGAGCGAAAGGATTCCGATGATGGATCCGGGTGGAGATTAAACAGCTCAAAACCCAACCTATTGCCCAAACTTATTTGCTTTTCCCCCAGAGATGACAGTAGGTCCTGGATCTAACCCAGACCCATAAGATCCCATGAAATTAGAGGGTTTGGGCTTAATCAAATGAGACACAACGAGTCTTACACGGGTCTAGGTCTAAGGGACGTGGGTCGGATCTGGGTCTAGGTTTGAAAAATTCAAATCCAAGCCCGACCTTAGATCCGTTTAAGACTTGATAATTTTTAAAAAAATGAGGCAAAGCTAATTGGGTAAAGTAACTCTAAAGTAGTAAGCCTTAAAGTAACTTTGCTTTCTGCCGATCATAGAAGAAGAACTATTTTGTTATGTTTATTTAAAATTTGATGGACTTTGTCTTTGTGATTTATATTAAAATATTATTTTGGTTTGTAAGACATAACTGAGAATACTTACTATGGTATATGTCGCTAGAATATTTTTTAATTAAATATCATATATTTTTATTTGTCTTTAGAATGTAGTAATTCATGTTGGGATATAGGGATGACAACAGGGCGGGTTGGGAACAGGGGGTGTATTCCTCGTCCCCGTCCTAGTCCCCATCCCCGCTCAGCTCCCCCCCCCCCCATTCCCCATTGCAGGAAAACAATTCATCCCCGTCCCCATCCTCAGCAGGGATTCAATCCTTGATGGAGCACCAACATGAATTTTTACCCGTAAATTTTTCCTTCCTATGTGAAAACTATATTACAAGGTAGATCTTGGATGAAAGATCAAATTGTCTAGCAGACTTAGCTCAATTAATTGTACAAAACTCTTGTAAGTTTCATTCAATGCAAGTTTAACAAACTTGATCAAAGTTTATAAGTCAACCCAAATTAAAGTTTAACAAGTTTATGCAACACAACCCACCCAAAGTTTAAGAAGTCAAACATAGCCCAATCAAAGTCTAAGAAGAAAAATAGGTATTATGTAGCAAGGATTTTTTCAAGTAAATTTACCTATCTAACTTTGATCTTATATTCATAAATAAAGATTTTATATATAATTTTAATTATAAATGGAGATAGAATGAGTTCGAAGCAAGGATGGGGACGGGAATTTTCCCCCCGGAGGTAAACGAGGACGGAGACAGGGTAAAATTTTGCCCCGTCTACATCCCCATCCTTGCTCGGGGATTGAATCTTGTCCTTGTCCTTGTCCTTATCTCCACTAGGGACAGAGACTTTTTCCCAATGTGGGCAGGGCCCAAGCAAGGACGGTCTTTCTTTGCCCCACTGTCATTGCTATTGGAACGTGCAAACAGTAATTTTTAATATGAAAAACAGTTAGGAGCCATATAGGACCTACGGATCCGCCAAACTCGCTGGGTCTGAGTCTGGATCCAACTTTCACCCAACGGGTTTGATAAGTATTTTGATCCAAGTCCAAAAAAATTAAATAAGTCTGGGTCTGGGTGGACCTCATCGAGATCCAACCCATTGTCATTCCTATCCTATGATAAGGAAAAATTCGTATATTTTACAATTTTTGTCTTTATTATCTTATTATAAATTAATAATTTACAACTTAATTAGGCATTTGTTCTTGTTTATTCATTTTTATTACATTAATTACATCCTTTTGTTAATTTATACGTTATGAACATTCCCGGCAAGACATGCCTGTGTGTAATGTTGGAATTTGATGTTGAGAGATTCATCAATTATGTCCACATCCTCCCCTAATTATCGTATTCCTCATTGTCATCCAATTCCAAATATTCAAAAAAACCCACAGCAATTTCGGTTTTTCTCATCGCACGAACCCTAGATTTTGATTTCCAATCGTCAAGAATCCAACAAGTTCTACAACTTCTTGTCGCGACTGGGCAGACTGGCAACTAGTTAGGTAAAAAAAACGGCGTAGGATTGCGTTGCGAGAGAGAAAACAAATTGATGTGCTCATGGCTTTGCTAATTATTTCCAAGGTAACTTAATGGTTTTTATTTCCTATAAATTTGCGATTAATTGCTGTTGGTTTTGTTTGTAATCGCTTTTGAAGTTTGGATTGCAACGGGTCGTAGTTTTGTAATGTATGATGGTTTTTGTGAGATAAT
Source organism: Selenicereus undatus (assembly GCA_017589665.1). Classification (NCBI taxonomy): domain Eukaryota; kingdom Viridiplantae; phylum Streptophyta; class Magnoliopsida; order Caryophyllales; family Cactaceae; genus Selenicereus; species Selenicereus undatus. The sequence continues at coordinate 73,631,060 of JACYFF010031959.1, read as the reverse complement.
TTTGGTTTGGGTTTGTTTAAAGATGTTAAAACTTGTGTGGGGAAGGATTGATGGTTATTGTTCTGATTCAGATCACTGAATTGCATCGGGTTTTGGCATCACATTGTTGAATCATTGTCGAAATCTAGAAGAAAAGTTCAAGTAAGTTTGTCCACGATTTTCTGTTAAAATTTCTGGGTAGATTGAGCACAAAAGGACCGATATTGTGATTAAATGCTGTAGTGACTGCATTGGATTCTGATTACTGAATTTCATTCGTATTGGAATCACATGTGTTAAGTAAATTGGCTAATCTTTTGGAGGAAATTGAATTTGGAATTTCACAATTCCTTCGCGACAAAGCAGTATATTGAGCTAGAGCTGTGTTCTTGATCGTTTGATTTCTATATTTTTGTTTTTTTCCCCATAGACTTGAGGGGTGCTGGAGATTGAGGCAATGAGAGGTGAAGTTGTGTGTTTGGAGATACAATGACCCTAAAGTCATTGGGTGTACGTACTGGGAGTTATGGTTCACTGCAACCACAGCAATCAAATGATGTGTTTCAGAATCATGCATCCCCGCATTTCTCCAGGAAGCCATCCAAATTGCTACTTTCCAGCTATCGAGAGAAGGAGAAGGAAAAGTGTATTTCTTTTATGTGCAGATATTTGTGCCGAAGAAAAGTTGGAATGATGATTTTGGGTGGCCTTGCTTTGCTGGCTTTTGCATTTGGTTTCTTTACAGTTAACAAAGGTTCGTTGGACTATTCATTACTCGACATGATTGTGCTTAATTTTTTGCTTTTTTGGGATACGGATTCCCATTCCCTCCCTTCCCCCCCTCCCCCCAAAAAGAAAACACCCTTATTATTGACTGTGATATTGCAAACATGTTATCTGATGTTGGGTGTTCATTTCATTGAACCATATCATTTATGGGGCGAGATACATATGCACCACCATATCTATTTGAATTTGATAAGAATTATGGATTTCTATCAACTTCTTATGTTGTTTGTACTCATCTTGCTGTTAATTAGTGCATTTTGAATTATCTTTCATCATAAATAGTATGTACCAGTCCAAATGGATTGCATTCTCCAAGTGTCAATCTCAAAAATTCATAAAGAGTAATCTCAAATATTGTAGCAGCTATGGCTTCTTCACAGAGTTTATGCTATCTTCCGGTGATTTTCATGTATGCTCCTATCTGTGGTTCTGGATAGTTGGCCTGTACAATCAAATCAAGTACAAAACGGTTTTTGTGGTAGATTATTTCTTTGAGCTTCTGGGGATAAACAACCTATCTGCTTTCTGGCTTATCTCGTCTGTGTAGATACACAGGGAAGTGACATGACAGATATTCCTGAAGCTCTTCAACACCAAAAAACTCATGGCAGAAATCTTATTGGATCACTCTCTTTGCCTGCTGGTGCAAAAGGTTCCAACAGGGAGGAAAATAATTCTAATTCACAGATTGTTGTGAGAGATAGTGCTGGAAGACCTCTTACATTGACAGTGCCTCTTCCTGTTCATCCTTGCAAGAGTTTCCGGCTTCCTCCTCCTCCACCTCCAAATCGCAAACGAATCGGACCTAGGCGTAAGTTTCACGTATCTGCTTTTCCTTTATTGCTTTTGTGTATTTATGAGCTTGGCCATTTGTCAGTTGGGCCCTTGTGAATGATGTATTTATCCGTTTTTTTCCTCGCTATCTCTGTTGTTTCTTTCGTTTTTTGGTTTTGGCAACTGTCAAACATCCAGTTTCTGGATAAGGTTACTTGCAAAAAAGATCAGGGAAGTTCAGGATTTTTTTTTTTTTTTTTGGGGGGGGGGCACTTATGCAAATTTTATGTCTTGAAAGGCATATGTAGTGAGATTCGGTGTCATTCTTGCAGTAGATTTCCCTTTTTCTGGTGAAGGCTAATGTGCTGTGTTAATTTTCTGATGTCGTTTCACTACAAAATTGGCCATTGGACTATAGGGTTTCATCATTTTCCTTCCAAACAAACACTACCTTAATTGAAAATTTTCTAAACAAACTGGATTCAGTTGTCCATTGAGCTAAGGCAAGTCGACTTTCAAGGCACCCTATCCATCACATCAAATATGAGAGCTGTCTTCGGCGTATTTGTTTTTGTTTAGTTGTCTTGGCCCTGTTTTTATGTGTCTATGGCTGAGTATGCTAATGTTCCTTTTGTTTCCTTTATCTGTCCAGCATGCCCAGTTTGTTATCTGCCTGTTGAGTGGGCTGTTACAAGCATGCCAACTTCACCATCTCTGTCACCACTGCTTGGTAATCTGAGTTATGTTCATGAGGAGAATCCTACTAAAACTGAACCGCACGGAGGTTCTGACTTTGGTGGATATCCTTCTTTAAAGCAGAGGAATGATTCTTTTGATATAAAAGAGTCAATGACTGTGCACTGTGGGTAAGTGCATGCCCTTACACATTGAGTGTTGTGGGAAATCAAAGATGATGTGCATCAAACAGAGTATTGATGCTGGCAATTGAATGTAACAAACCTGGAAAATTGATGTCAAAGTTCTAATATTATCAAGCATAAGAATCATTACAAAGGCATGTTCTCTGGCAGGTTTGTAAAAGGTAGTAGACCTGGTCAGCGGAGTGGATTTGATATTGATGAAGCTGACCTTTCTGAGTTGGACAAATATCATGATGTCATAGTTGCATCAGCCATATTTGGTAGTTACACATCATATTGATGTTCATTCATTTTGTGAAATCTGGTCAATTCTCTGGTTGACATTCATTTCATTCTGAATTTTGCAGGAAATTATGATGTCATACAAGAACCCGAAAATATTAGTGAAATTGCAAAGATGCACGTTCCATTTTATATGTTTATTGATGAAGAAACGGAAGAATACATGAGAAATAGGAGTATCTTGAATAACACCAAAAGAGTTGGATTGTGGAGAATCATAGTCGTCCATAATGTTCCATACAGTGATGCGAGGCGCAATGGAAAGGTAGTATTCTTAAACCAAAAATACTGTTTGCTAGTTTGCTTGTTGTGTGGTAATTTGGTAGCACTTCATCCTGAGCCAAAATCATACTGATTATCTTAATGGAAGGTATCATTTCAAGGACTTATAAGAATTTAAGCCTTTTAGATTGGTTGACCAAATTCCTGCTTTTTCATATGCTGATCACTAAGGTCAAGGTTTCTTGTTTGAAGATTGTAATATTCCTGTTGGACCATCAATTCCTAAAGTTAACTTTTTTTCTCTACCCAATTTACTATTGGTTTCGATGTACCAAGTCCATTACACCATGCTCAAATCATGTAGAGACCAATTTATAAATTTCGGGGTATATATGTTCAAGATTCTCAAGCAATGACGTTTTGGGATTTAAGTTTTACATTTTCCTTTTCCCTTTTTTGGGGCCGGGGGGGTTATTGGCAGATGAGGACAATACTCATTGAAACTTGAGAATGATCTGGTGAGATCCCACCAGAAGATTGGAAATAGACTTTCATCTATAGAGGAAAAAGAGGCAGTGAGATGGAGGGGCACATTGGGGAGGAAAACAGTTTAAGGTAGCTTCATTGTTATGACTCGCAAGCATGTATTTTCCTAGGTTAATCCCTAGATGAGTTTCTGTTTGGCTATGTAGTAGAGAGCGAAAAAATGGAGTACCCATTTGTCATGGGTGGGAAGTTGGGATAGTGAAAACTAAAAGGGATTTCGGCTACATAGAAGCGTCTAATGCTTTGAAAAATGTCCCTTAGAAGTCTTCTGGCCATGTCTTCATATGAATTGTTCATATGAATTTTCTGTTCATGATTTTGGTGATGAGTTTTGAGGCTGCTCACAGCATTATGTTGAACTTTCAGATTACATTGGGGCTTTTTAATCAGGTGATTGGAAAGCCCCACACAAGGTGGGGCCTAAGGCATTACACAAGGCAATTGGCATGCCCCACTCAGTGTGGGGCTTGAAACCTGGCAGTGTGGAAGGGCAGTGAAGGAGCTTCATAGCTCTGTTGAACCTCCATTGGATATGGATAGCCTTTCCATAGATGCTCATACGTGTTTCTTTGTTAATTCCATCTAGTCAACATGTCCTTGCAAATGAAATCATGTTTGTATTACTTACTTCCAAATATTAATCATGTGGTTCAGTGAAGAGTTCGCACTTTGCAGCAAGTATTGCTTAGGTTGTCAATTTGTTCTGAGTTTTGAATTTTGCTTCTGGACTCCCTTGCTAATGCAAATAGTCAATGAGTTTGGACTAATTGGTTCAAACAAGTTTTATTTAATTTAAGTGGGAGTTTGGATACGAAATCAGAAAATTGTTCCTTTCAGAGCTTTTTGTCTTGTCTGGTTCCGAGAGAATTCGCTAACATTTCAATTAATGATTCTCATGCATGTTTTTCAAGATTAAACCTACATCCTTGCCTTGGTAATGGAATCTGACGTAAATATTGATTATTGCTCATTTCATGCTCTCACGTATCTTTGTGTTCAATTTAGAACTTACTAAGAAGTTTATTAGTTCTGAGTCAAACTTACATTTTTTTTAGGGTCTTCATTTGGCCTAAGTTTATGTGTTCAATGCTCTTAAGTAACCACATTATTGGCAGTTACAATCAATAATCAATTATATTAAATTAGAAAATTCATCGTGCATATATGCTTGCAGATACAAGAGACATCTAGTTGACTGAACTCTAAAGAAGAATTGTACGTGTAAGTTTTTAACAGAATGAAATTGCAATTCTATCGGCGAATTTATAAAATATACGAGTACTTACAACCTTATTATCAAGTCCAACTTGTTTCGTTCATTTAATGCATGACATAGAGTGTCTTCAATTGATTCAAGACCCTCCAAAAAAAAAGTCTTGAGTCGAGATCTTTATCATTTTACTATGAGAAATGGAGAAAAGAAACTTCTGCCAGTTGTTAAAAGAGAACATTGTGGACTAGTTTGAATGTGTGTGTGTGTGTGTGTGTGTGACAGGCACACAAACACTCACACTTTTACACACACGCACACACATACACTCTCTCTCTCTCTCTCTCTCTCACATACTTTACTTTCTTGTCTTCGCCATATGCCTCTGCATGTGTATCACCAACCCCCGCTGCCCTTGGGGTTCAATTTTTGTGGTAGGGAAGTCAGGCAGTTAACTTTTAAAATGTTGACAAATTTTTTGAGTGGCAGGTTCCAAAGCTTTTATTGCACAGACTTTTTCCCAATGTTCGATACTCCATTTGGATTGACGGAAAACTTAAGCTTGTTGAGGATCCATATCGAATTCTTGAAAGGTATGTTGCATCTGCAATCTGCAATTGGTTTTTGGTTCAGGTTCCTGTCTGCTTTTAATTAGATGTATGCTGAGATTCTTCTTGATTGTTTGAAGCAAAGAGAGGAATTCACTATTCATATAAAGGATATGAAAGGAGGTTGGTGGGTTAGTGTGGAGATAATGAAGTCATTTACATTGCTACATAAGCAGTTATTGCTTATTACAGTCATTTGTTCGGATTTGAAAGTGTTCGGAAGGACGCAGAAATAAGAAAGTCAATATTGCAAGTATCTAAATGAGTGGACAAACTGTTTCCTTAGGAGCTAGGGATAGGCTAGTGGGAAGGTGCTTCGTTTCCCAATCCAACCTGGGGAGTATTTGGAAATTTTTCCCAGTTCCAGCCCTTTTAAGCCTCTTGATTTACAAAATTGCCATCTATCCTGAGCAAAGGAGGTTAAGAAAAACTAAACAAGTCTAGTTTCTGAGTTGTGTCAATTCCCTGGGCAAACGGTCCTATCATGTTGAAATAAATCCTCTTTTCTTCTGCACTTGATTTCATTCTGTTCTAATGTTAGATTTTTAATTGGATGTATATTGTATATTGCCAAAGACTTGAAGCAACTGCTCCCCTTCTCCCCAAGGGCGTGCATAGCCCCAGGAGTCCTGTCTAGGCGGAGTGTTCTCCTCCTCTTCTCCCCCTTCTTTCTTGTCCAAAAATGTAGCACCTTTGATTATGTTTGACATTCTGATTTTAGTTGGCTGTTCATGGGTTTGATCCTAGTCCCTAATCTTCATAGGTTTAATATATTGACTAATGGTGTACTCAAAAAGAAAATAAATAAATACATCGACTAAAGGAGTTTCCTGACCATGATTGACAGATCGATAGTCCAAAACCTT
>JACYFF010031959.1:73593265-73606446 GCA_017589665.1 Selenicereus undatus | reverse complement strand
ATAATAATAATAATAATAATAATAATAATAATAATAATAATAATAATAATAATAGTAATAATTAGTTAATAATAATTATTAATATTAATATGTTATTATTAATACTAATGATTATTGATATTGTTATTATTTCCTTTCTAAAGGCTTAAGCCACCAAAGAAGAGCTCTAAAGGAAAAATGGCTATGTCTTTCCATTTATAATTTAACTTCAAGTTTGGTTTACAAGGAGGTATTGGGGTCTACAAATACTTAAAATAAGAGGGATTAGCTGTTACAATTGTGCGGCAAGTGTGCCAATAGGGGATTAAAAATAATCTTAAGATAATAAGTGTAATTACTAAGGTAATTACAACCAAGTTGAGTTGTATTTTACAAGATTCATCATCCATCTTCTAGAGAGCTTTTAGAAGGCTCTACTCTATCAATGAAGGTGCCAGTACTTGGAGTGTCTTCCTTGATAGAGTGTATAATCACGCCACACTAATTAATCTAAAAAATAATAGTTGTACCCTCCTTAATGAATGCCAAATTTCATATTGCTCCAAAACTAAAATTTTTTGCACATTCCACATAGTTGGGTCATTTCTCCCAATATTGAAATTTAATGCCTAATTTTAGCTTATAGGGTTAAAATAAACATCTTACGGAATTGCTAAAACTTAGGCTTGCTTCGTTTGGTAGGATTTAAACTTGACCCAAATTCAACAAGTTCACTGGGTGAAAATCAGTACTACTCTAGCGGAGTTTCACTATATGGACTTCAAATGCAAATATCTATTGAAAATATTTACATATCTCAATAGGAGACTCTATCACCTTTCCAACAAGCCATTGATCGTTAATTTTGGAGCCCATTTGATTGGTAAAAAACAATGACAAAGTGGGTTTATGTTCTGGAATTTGGTGACAAGTGTCTTTCGGGATGAAAACATTTTCATGCCTCAATGCAAGGTCTAGTGGATTCCATATGTATTTGCTAATAATCCATTTAATAATTTAGTATTTTTGTTAGTTAATTTACTATTACTTAGGTGGAGACCATATTTGAATGGAAACTAAATAAAAGGATATTGGAGGAACAAACTAAGTTGATTTTTTTAAAACTAGATTATTATTTCACATCACTTCATGCACATTTTTAAAGTTGTCCCACTTATAAGTTGTGCCTGTCGTTATTTTATGGTAATGAAGTTGGGTATGATTGTTTAATTTGCGAAGGGATGCGATAATTATGTAATGTCTAACCAAACGACTCATATAATGAATAACCATAATTGTTATGAATGCTAAATTAAAGAAAAATTAATATAAAAAATATACTATTTGGGTTGAGCGGGCGAGTTTGGATCGGGTTTGACTCACTACTTTGCTGGTTTTTGTGGATTCAGTTTATTTCGGATTTGGGTCAAGTCTATGCACAGTGTGCACACGCATATATATACACACATACACGCATATATATATACACACACACATGTACACACAGTGGGTGCGCGCACAGGCCACCTGTGTTTAAAAAAGTGCAACCCGAGGTGCGTCTAGGCTCACAAAAGCCCAAAGTCCACCCTCTTGCGCCTTGGGATGGGTCAGGCTCAACCCATTTTTAAAGCCCTGGCTTTTCTCGGCTTCAGATGGAAATGCAAAGCTCTCGAAGTCTGCACTTTATAGATCATAACAGATCATTTGGGGAAAAAAACCTTTAAGGTGCCTCGACCCCTCTTTTTGTTTGTGAAAATCTTTCAATCCAACTGCTACTAGAAGTAAACAAAGTATATTGCTACTAGTGAACTTGAGTTTGGAGCTAGAGACCCTAACCCTGGTGACAACAATCTAGCAAGTGCTTTGTTCTCCTATTTTCTTTTGAACTTCCTTTTTCGTCCTCCTCCTTTGTTATTCGATAGCCATGGAAGGTTTTTCTTTATTTTTTCTTTATTTTTTTTTTGCTTTAAGGAGGTCGAAATTGGTGTCTTCTCCAGTGCTACAATGGTATCGAGCCGTTGCTCTTTTTTGTTTTGTGCTTATTGATTTTTCTCCCTTTCTTTTTCTCTCTCTCTCTTTGTGTGTCTCTCTTTCTTCCTGGCTGGCTGACAGTATGTGTTATGTTTTTGGGGTTCAATTCATAACAATCCAATTGAGCTGTATTTAATGCTTTAATTGTATTTTGACGTGTTTAATAGATTCATTTTGTTTTTTCTTGGTGGTTGGTGAAAATCATTTATTTGATGCAATTATTTAGTTGATTTTTGAAGAATATGGTTTTGGAATGATTTTTAAACATTTTTTAAGTAAAAGTGCACATCGCATATAAAAAGCCCACGCCCCGTGCCCAGGGCCCTTTGTGCTTTTTTGCATGTCAGCCTTTTTTAACCTAAGGCGCGCACACATAGACACACACGCACGTGCGCACACACGTAGTTACACTGTGTCTTCAAAATTGGCGAGTCTAGCATTTGGACATGAATTTTCTGTCTTGGGGATTTGTAACGTAGTCCGAGTAACGTAGGTGGCATTGTAGGTAGCTTGAGTTTCAGAACGTTGAATGTTAGAGAAGCTTATCAAAACCTGTTGCCATTTCTGATTGAATCTTATACCTGAGTATAATGAATATACAGGCATACCACAGGGAGTTGTTGGAGCACATGCCACCGCCACCACCTCCACTTCGTAGAATTGTGCAACATCGTCAGCTACCAGTACGCCCATCACCGTTAATTCTCAGAGATACGGCTTCAGATAGGGTTAGGAGGAAAAACCCCTCCAAACGTGGGAGAGACAGAAAAGCTAGGCGTCATCGGAAGGTTATTGTAGGTACCAGGGCCAGAATTTTTTTTTGACAAGTTCCTCCTCTTCTCCCCCATTTTCTTTTCTTTTTCTCCTCTGCTTCTCGATTTAGCCAGGTATGAAAGAGAGCACCTTTCCCTCTCTTTTTTTACAGAGTGATTCTTCAAAAGCACAGGAGCCTAGAAAAGTGACAAGTGCCTGTAGCAACTAGCCAAAAAACAAGTGCGAAGAGAATTGTTTTTTTCTTTTTGTTATATTTTTTCTCCAGTTCTTATTTGTCGATAAGAATTCCTTTTGCCCCTTTTTACCTGTAAATAGCTTCTTCAGATGCCTTCACATAAGTTGCTTTGTTTTTTGATCCTTTTTGTTTTAGTTTTTTCTTGGATTCAAAGTCTGTCCGGTTCATCGGAAGAGAATCCATCCGTGCATGGGCTGCAACTCCTTGTCCTCATTCTGCCTTTGATATTGGCCACACAGTGTGGTTGAAGTCCAACCAAATTTTGTCTATATGTCGTAAGAGTGAAGCAGATCTTGGCGTTACAAGTTTTTTGGATTATCATTTTTTTTGTTGGGTCTGCTGGTGAATGCAGGACATAGCTACAATACATATATTAGTATGTCTTTGGATTATCATTTAATGCTGCTGAATGGCTGAAGCGAGGTTTTCCCTCATTTAGTTTTTTTTCCCCCTCTTGTTTTGTGTTTTTTTTTTGTTTTTTTTGGTTTTGTTTTTTTGGGGTGGGGGTAGGGGTCAGAGCGATCTGATGTCTCCACGGGACGAAAATACACTTCCATGGGAAACTCTGTTGGATGGTCACAACTGTCTTGGGGAGGAACACTGCATTCTTGAAAGCTTATATGCAATTAATTACTGATGTAGTAGTCGTGATAATGATGACGGTGATTATCCCCATTATGGAAGCCAATGTTGTTACAATACCTTTTTGTTTTTATGAGAGTTGTTTATAGTGTATTACCTTATTCATCCTGTTTTGTTGTTTTTTAAGACTTCTCTATTTTTTTATTCGCTAGTATTTTATTTCTTAGGGTCCGTTTGGACTTTCGAAAATATTATAGAAAGAAAAAAGATTTGGAAAATAACTTTTTGTTTTGGTGTTTGGATTGAAGTAAATTAGAAAGCTTTTTTTTAACGGAAAATAAGTTGGAAAATTATTTGCTTTATGCAATCAAAATTTTCCTCTTAAAAATGAGAGGAAAGTTTGAGAAAATTTTGGTGCTCGCATTCTCGACAATGCCTACACCTCTTTCTCTGTTTAAGGCCATACCACAGTTTCTCTTTCCATCCCTTCTTCCGCTTCAGTCACCATCAGATCAAACCGGACCGTCGAATTCACTGCCGTAATCCCCACATCAGATGCCAGAGTCCACCGTCCTTCGGTCATGCATTCCAAGAGCTTCTGAGATTCATGCCCCGAGTCTCACTGACTTCGCCTCCCGAGTCGCTGAGTTATTCAGCGAGCCGAGCCGCCGGCATTGAGTTTGGTGGAGCCGTAGCGTTGGCGGCGGCGTTGGCGGCGACGCTACATTGAGGGTAGAAGGAGGATCGAAGAGGAAAGGGGAAGTTGGTTTTAACTGTTTAGGGGACTCGAGGTGGGTTTTGGGGTTCAACTGTGAGGTTGAAAGGGTACTCTGCTATGGTGACACTTCTTGAGTGTCTGCTCTTGGATTGTAATGGAGGTCACGCATTGGGGTGATCGCCGCCATAACTGATTGATTGTTGAGCATTTGAGGAGAGAGAAGGAATTCGGAATTGTGGAGGGAAGAAGGCTGATTGAGGAGAGAGAAGGCTGATTGTTGAGCATTTGAGAAGAGAAGGAATTGGGAATTCGGGAGGGAAGTGGAAGAACTGGTGTTGGGACCTACTTCTCGAGCCAAGCAAGGTTGCCAGAACTAGAGCAGTAAGAGCAAAAACAATGGTGAGCGAGTTTTTGGCTTACCAGCTGGAGCCTACCACTGCCACATCAGTCATCTCTCTAACTTTTTGCCTCACAATCCTCACTCTCTGCAATGGAAGGTTCATTATTTTGCCTCATCAAATAAAATAATACTTATGGATCCACTCTAAAACACACAACTTTATTTTTAAAATCAAAAAAATAATCTAAAGCCAAATTAAAATATTTAAAAAAATGGAAAAACAATAAAAAAAGCAAAATTTGGCTTGTGAGCCTCCTCCCACCCCTGCGCCTCCTCGCCGAGCCTTGAGCCAAGCCAGCCGTTGCACCTGGTCGCGCCGTCTCCTCCCTCGCTCGCCTCTCTCTCTCCTCGTGCGAGCACATTATTGAAGTTGCTCTAAATGAACTAGTTGAGGGTCTGGATCAATGGTCCAATCGATCAGACTTGTTCAATCAGATTAAATCAAATGACCCGAATTTCATATAAAATGAGGTTTTATATTTCTAATAACTAAATTATAATTCACATATCTCTGTGAGTCTAAATAGAACTAGCAAAATTGATTTTTTAATATTTTTAATGTTGCAATAAAAATACAATTTTTAATATATTTTCCAATTGTTTACAATTTTTTTTAGTGAAAATTAAGAAGAAATGAACAACATAGAAGTCCCAATAGACATTTAGAATAAGTGAAAACAGAAAGAAGCAAGCAAATGTTGGCTGGTGGGCTAAAAAAGTGAAAACATTTGTCACTAACAAAATATAATAAATTCTATTTTTGGTCAAAAAAATAGCATCGCTCAATTGCTTGCATTGATATTTGAAGTAGGGGACTAGGGTTCAAATCTTCCCAGCAACAAATTTCTCCTTTTTACGAATTGAGGAGGAAAAATACCACAAGTCCCTAACGAAGAGCAAGGAACCAATTCAGGAAGCTGGTTTAACTGTGAAAATTGCCCGGCTAAATCGGTTCTTGATCGATTCTTGACCTAGTCAACAACCAAGCGGCTCATTAGCAGTTGCGGATTGGACTAGGGTCTGGTTCCCTGTATCGATTGAACCAGCTGGTCCAGTCTAGTTTTGGTAACCTTAGAACCGAGGAGAGAAAATAATCAAATGCTTTATTTTTCTTATTTTATTTTTTAGTTTCCATATTTGTCTTGCATTTTTTTTTTTCAAAATCCAAACAATGAAAAAAATGACTTTCCTTCAAACAAATTTCTTTTATATTTTTTTCTCTTAAAATTTCTTTCTATCTAATTTTCCAAGATTGTTCAAACAGGGCCTTAAAAAAGATACAATACTTTTTATTTAATTGTTTATCTTTTGTTTTAAGCACAATGAATTAGAAAATTAAATTTTATGTAATCTAGAAATGAAAGTAGTGGAAAATTGTCTGATCGTACATATATTTACATCAATAAATATTTTTTTTCCAATATATCGAGGGGTAGAAAATAGACAAAACAAAGTTTTCTATCAATAAACTAGTAAAAATACACCCTACGTGATATTGATATGAACGAATTTTAATGAAAATTTTAATTGACTTCTCTCCCAAAAAAATGATAATTAAATGAAGCCATTCATTTCATATTAATTAATGCAAAAAAGAACTTACATAATTGCCAAAAGTAAGTAGTAAGAACCCCGATAGTGTGAGCAATTATTTAGAAGTGAAATATATTCAAATGCAATTAAAAAAAATTATGTTTTTATGTTTGATGTTCAAGTACAAGTACACTGACAAAATACATTAAAATAGAATAAAGTACTTTCACAAAATATTCATGATAAATTGAAAAATTATTAGAAGTGAGATGTATTTCAAAAGTGAAATTTTAGAGACTGTTTTTTTTTATTTTTTATTTGAGCTTAAAAAGGAGATAATAAACTTACGAAATAAATAAAGTGAGTACTCCTTGCTTCTTCTTTTGCTTTTTTTTTTTTGATTGAGATTACTCACTTCTAATCTAATATAAAATCTTATATACTTCTATCCTTTGAAATATCACTAGCACAATCACTGGTACATGCTACTAAAAGTAAGAAAGTGGATAGTTATAGAAAGAAATGATAAACGTTAGCATAAGTAAAGACTTTTGTTTTTTATCACTTATATAAATATATTATTAATGGAGAAAAAAAATAAATATTTGATAAAAAGGAAAGCAAAACCTCCGCTTCTACTGATATTATCCATAATAGGAAAATCAAATAAAGATGAACTTAAATAAAGGCATCAACTAAGGGATAAATATGAGAACATATGAAGCGCTTCATCCGCTGAAGTCATATTGCCTTAATTGGTAGCTTGGGGGGTAATTATGTTAATTTGATGAAATTTTTATATCTATGAGATCTTAGCTAAGTGGTTAAGATTGAGGTCCTGAATATATTATATCTCACATTCGATTTTCCCTATTATCATTGTATTATACTGCCCTAGTGGGTCACTTAAACCCCAAAAAAAAATGAAATTTAAGTGGTTTGTTACCCTTGAATTATCATTTTCCACGCATCTGTGATGGATTCATGCATGGTTTTGTTGTTACTAGTCTGGACCCGTACTTTGCACGGAGTATGTTCAAATAAATATTTTGTAAATATGTTATCGAAATAATAAACGAATAGTTATGGTAAACATGATTAATATTATAATTTAGAGGAGATAATGGAAAAACTCAATGAAAAAGTTAAGTATACACAAACACTTTGTGCATAACTAATGAGATTAATATTTGAAAACTATATAATTGTGAAAAAAGTCTATATAAGTATGATGGAGACAATAGATAGTGAATTTGTTGCAAAGCATGCTAAATAGGGTGATGATAAGTCAATTTATGATGTTAACGACAAAAAGTCCACATCCTCTTCTTGTTGGTGAGTAAAAATTTATAAAGTCGTTAATTCTCTAGTGAAGTTAGGTAGAAACTATTTTAAAGTCGATTTAGTTTTACTTTCGCATGTAACACAAATAAAATTTGTCTTTCAACGAAAATAATTTGAACATTATATTTATGCTATTATATAACTTTTTTGGCTATTTAAAGTGGTTCATGAGGGGGTGCTAATATAATTATGTATTCACAGTTTGTACATTTGGTTTTTAGGTCAACGTAATAGTTTCATGGGTTTTGATATAAACTTCCAATGCCCTTACATTGTCTTACAAGAGAAGGGTTGAGTTCAGATTTGTGAGTTGAGATATTTCTTAGTTTGAAGTATTATGACGATTTGGGGCATTTTATTTTAAACAGTAAAAGATTAATTATAATTTTAGGTGTTTTATGAAGAGAATTTGATTATTGGATTTGTATGGTTTAAAAGAAAAAAAACATTTTATTTTTTCTTATGCGTTAAATAGATTGAATTTTGGTCAATTTGTTTGAAACGTGAAAACATTAATTATACTTTTAAGATTTATATGAATTAAATATAATTATAAGATATGTATGCTTTAAAAGAAAAAGAAAAATATTTCGTTTATTTTCTTATGTTAAATAGATTATATTAAATGTGAAAGAAATTCAGTTTCACGGGCCTAATATGATGATCGTGTTTTATTTTAAATTTTTTTATATTTCACATTTAACCCTTGCAATATGCTATATTATGCTTACAATATGTAATTTTTTAGCACAATCCTTACATATATATGATCATAATTAATATTGACTATGTTATCAAATTCAAAGAGAAAGATAACAACGACGATAATGACAATGACGACAACAACAACAATAGTGATAATGGAAATAATTATAAAAATCATATTTATATTTCCATTATCTCCAGTAATACATGCTCCATGTATATTTGCATCAAAAAATGACAAAATAATAATAATAATCATGGAAATCAAAAATGTTTATTATTTCTACATAAATGTGTGTATTATATTATGTGTTAATAATAAGGTGTCACATAAGGTTTTATGGTTTGTTCAGTAATTATAATTCAGTTTCCTTAAGTCAAAACTCCTAAAATATGAACTTATTCTATAATAATGAAATAATAAAAAAATTTATAACCATTATAATCTCCTAATCTCTCTTTGATAATTAGATGATCATAATTAATATTGACTATGTTATCAAATTCAAAGAGGAAGATAACATTGCCGATATCGACAATGACAACAACAACAATAGTAATAATGAAAATAATCATGAAAATCGTATTTATTATTCTATTATCTCTAATAATACATGCTCAAATTTATATTTGTATTGAAAAATACAAAATATTAATAATAATGATGGAAATAAAAAACGTTTTGGTCCGTTTGAGTCACAAAGGGCAATACAATATAATGAAGGAGGGGCGAATAGAACTTGAGACCTAATATGTCCAGTAAAGAGTACAATACAATGAGGGTGGGGGGAATCGAACCTGAGACCTAATGTATCCAGTGTTCAGTAAAGAATACAATAAAATGAGTGAGGGAGGAATCGAACCTGAGACCTAATGTACCCAGCAAAAAGGGAGAGATTGGCGGTCATCAAGATAAATCTAGGGGTTGAGATTACCTAAGATTTTGATCAACAGTTGTAAAGTTTGGATTAATGAGAAGCTTGGATTGAGGGAGGGAAGCATTTTTAGACATCCACCCATTCTAGCATTTGTAAGATAAAGATTTGGTATTGTACAAATCGATATCACAGACTGAATAACTAATCAATCAAGAAATTCGAGTTTCTAATATACAGTAGTGTACTGCGCCCCCCCCCCCCCCGGCCCCCCAAATTTTTTTCCTCCGGGGGTTTAAAGCAAAAGTGATGGATCATATGTAGACTTAATTAATCTTTGAGACATATCTAGTGGACTTGGAAATATATTCCTTTTTAATGGAGATTGGTCTAATCTTACCGATTCATTGCATTGTAATTTGTTAGTCTATCTCCCTCCCACATCGGCTTTGTACCTCGTAAAGTCAGCTCAACTAGTAAAGTATTTACAGACTATCATCATAGATTTAGATTTGATTCCCTCTTATGTTGACCTTTTCACCTCATTTGAAAAAAATAAAAATAAAATAAAACATGGTGTTGACTTCCTGAAAACCCTTACTTGAATTTTGAATGAAAGACAAATTTTAGTTTGATTAAATCATGATTGATTACCTTGAAATCTTGACCAATTAGTTTGTTATTGCTAATAATATGAGATTGTAATCAAATGTCAAGATTTGCTTAAAATATGATATTATCTTTTGATATTATATTGTGAAAGATTGTGCTGCAAAATAAATTAGCTTCTAGATGGTTCTCTCAGCCAGGATCCTCACCAAAAAAAAATAAAGAAATTAGCTATTGGAGATCAAAAGGAAAGTGTTAGGAAGAGATGCGAATTTCAAGGGTTTGAACGACTGGGTTCAAGGCCTTAAAACAATAATAAGGATTGACTTTCCTTGATTGATGCAACGATCACTTTCCAAGTATTCTTTCAACCTCTCCAACGTCTCTTGGCTATAAATTGAGAAGAATTTGCAGCTAAAAGTGACACAAGAACGAGCACAAGCAACAACACTCACTGGATACATTGAGTCGTGATTTGCTAGTCATTCAATTAAGTTGTATTGTTCAAAGGTGTAATTCAGTGGGAATATAGAGTTGGAGGGCCAACTCTACCAAGACTTGTTGAAGGTGTCAACTTGTAACTTGGAACTTAGAGTAGGTGTACTCTAGAGTTGTAACTATCCCTCATAATAAAATTGGGTTAATCCTAGAGTTAGGGAACTCTAGGCGGGGACTAAGCCTAGTTGAAACTAACTTCGTTAAAAAATACTCATGTCTTGTCCACATTTATTTTCTGCAATTCTTTTTCGATTAATTTGTGGCTTTGATAATCACCTTATTCACCCCCTCTGGGGTGATTCAATAGCCTTTGTATTTTCAATTGGTATTAGAGCTAGACCTATTTGTGGGTCTTTTGGAATCAACCTCTCTATGGGTAGGAATACCGGTAGAGGTAAGGTTGCCTACAGCTGGATCTCCCCAGACCCCGCGAAAGCGGGACCCACATGGGAGTTTGTTGTTGTTGTTGTTGTTGTTGTTGTTGTATTAGAGCTAGACCTACTACATTTTGACTTTACCACTAAATGGTCAACGACCATTGCCGCTATTGGAGAAGGCTATTATGATCAATGTTGCTCTACTGTTAGATCTCCCTTGTTCAGGGCCACTAACTTTTCTTATTGGAAAATTTGATGCAGATGTTCATCAAGACTGAAGAATATGAATTGTGGAACATTGTGACTAAAGGCCAATACACTCCAAAGACTACGATTAGTGGAAAGTCTGTGGTGAAAACTGAAGATCAATACACCTAAGAAGACTTTGTAAGACTTTCAAAAAATTGTAAGGCTATGCATATCCTATATTGTGGATTAGATGCTAACGAATACAATTGTATTTGTGCATGTGAATAAGCTAAAGTAATTTGGGACGAGCTGGTGGTAACATATGAAGGGACGAGTCAAGTAAGAGAAACAAAGATCAATATGTTCGTCCATTCATATGAATTATTCAAAATGCAACCCGACAAAACTATCAATGACATGTCTATAAGATCATCAACATAACCAACAACCTCAAATCACTTGGCAAGACCTACACCAATGAGGAAACGGTTACAAAAATCATTTGATATCTTCCTAAAAACAAATGGGGTCCCAAGGTCACCGCAATTGAAGAAGCCCAAAACCTCAAGACACTCGCCTTGGATGATCTACTCGGGAAACTTCTCTCGCATGAAATTCATCTTAGAGAAGATGAAGAAGAAACCCAAACAAAAAAGGGGTTAGCTTGTAAAACTACTAGTGAAGAACACTACTCTTCGGAAGATGAATCCAGTGAAGAAGATGAGGATTCCATGGCTATGATCACAAGAGGAATAAAGAAGATTTTCAAGTAAAAAAAGTTCGATCCCAAGAAGTTTAGCCAGGGCATGTGATGAAAGTTTGTCCCTTCTTATGAAAGAAAGTTGAAAAATGCAAACAAAAGGTGACGAAAGAATTCAAGAAAGCAATGATTGCCGCATGGAGTGATAGTGACTCAATTGATAGTGACGATGAAGAAGAACAAACGACAAACCTATGTTGTATGGCAAATGACGTAACCGAGTATGAAAACTCGGATGAGGTAGATTGCTCTGTCTTTCTTGAATATTCTAAAAACAAATTAGCTCACACTACAAAAACGGTGCGGAACGCCGACGGGAAATGCGAGGCGGGGAGTCGGGAAAAATCAGAAGGGCCAACGGAAAATCAGATGGGGCCCGATGGACCCCTGGATTTCCGGCGGAATTTCCGACGGGATTGTTTTCCGTCGAAAATTCCAACGGAATTCCATTGGAATCCGTTGGTGTCCGTCGGAATTTCCGTCGGTCCTCCGGCGCAAATCTCGATACATGAACGATCCTGCTGATCAGAACTATGAAACAAACACCTTCACTGGAATGTTTAGGGGTTTCCTTGATTCAACTCAACCGTTTGGAAATTATTTTGGCAGTATGAATGAGCAACCTCATATGCAACAACCTTTGTTTGGTGCGGGTATGCAGACACCAATGCAACCCAATATTCCTTACATGGGTGGTGCTTCAGGTACTCCATTACTTTATCAACAGTTTGGCACTGTTAGTCCACATTTCAACGGTAATCAGATGATGGGGCAACCCAGAATGCCAAGCCACTCAGTGCACAACGAAGGGGTCCAAAATGAAAGGGTCGGAAGAGAAAGACACAGTCCTGCACCTGATAGTGAAATAGCTAGCACCACTAATAAGACATATTTACAGCTCGATGGTGACACGTAAGTTCATTATGGACTTTCTAACTTCTTCAGCGGTCATATTCTTTTAATGCCTACAGCAATTAATTAATTACTTTTAACAAATTCTTTTTTGGCTCTTAGTTTTGTTCCATATCAGGGCGTAGTTCAGAAAATTATTGAAAGTTTTACAGGTAAGTACCCACGTCCTTGGACTAGGTGGGGGGAAGTTCCGCAATCTCAGAAAGACATTTGGTTCAATGAGTTCAAGGTTAATTATCTGTACAATGAATTTGAAAGTCGTAATTAGATTGTTTGGAATGTTTAATTACTAACATACTTCAACTTTGTCACAGAAACACTACTACTGACATCCAGACAATGAAACTCAGATACGGCGTAACTTTGAGTTCAGAGGTGCAACTCGACTTAGGGACATTCTAGGATATCCCAGGAAGTACAACAAAAAGCCGAATTGGTTACCACTTAGTGTTTGGAATGACATGCTTAAACATTGGAGTGACGATGAGAGCTTTAAGAAATTGAGTCAACAAAACAAAAAGAATAGATTGAATGATGCTGAAGGTTTTGGTCCTTCATTACATACATGTGGCTCAATTTCGATTAATGAAAGAAAAAAGGCATCTGGTAAGGAATGTGATTATTAATAAGCGTATTCCTTATATATATATATATATATAT